>OY759263.1:41071083-41076083 GCA_963662155.1 Lamellibrachia columna | reverse complement strand
CTGCTGCTGCTGCTGTGGTTGGTGCTGCTGCGGCTGCGGTTGGTGCTGCTGCTGCTGCTGCTGCTGGTCGACGCTTTTTGTTGAGCACCAACTGCAGATCGTTCTCCGCTAACGGAGGTGTGATTCGTTTGCGCGTCGTTGTCGTTGCCGTTGCCGCCTTCGCTTTGTCGAACAGATCGTTGTCGTCGTCTCTATCGTTATCGCACGCCTCGCGTAACTGTAGGAGGCCGTTATGTATCTATAGACAGGACAACAAAAGACACACCTGTTTAATCACTGTCGGCAACATCGTTCTTACCTGCATATCGACTGGCTATGGTCGCTCTGACCGTGTCTGCCATATCGAGACTCCATTGCATTTTCCCAAACCTCTCCTCCAACGCTATGACAACCCAACGCAAGATGTGCATGATAAGACCGGAAGACGGTACGTAATACTCATCTTCCGATAGATCTAATATACGAACCACCTCGTTACACGCATAACGAACGCACGCTGCATCTACCGCCGCGTCGAAGGTATTTTGATTCATCATGGCTTCCGCACGATTCCAAATTCTGTCTATGTTCGTTACCGTCACCTGCATATCATGATCGTTGCTGTTGTTACTACTGCTACTGCTGCTACTGCTTATGACAATAGCTGCATCGTTACTGCTGCTGCTTACGACAATAGCTGCATCGTTACTTTGCTCGTCTGCTATAAACAGAGTCGGTTCGGTAGAGGAAGTGATGGATGGTGAGGATGGTGATAGATTACGATCTTCATATGCATCTAACCACTCCTGTACCTTTTTGTTCATGGTTATTTCGTCGGGACCTGTGCTGCTGTCAGCGCTGGCGTCGACGACAGCATTCTCTTTGTCTTCTTCCTACAGAGAGAATACTTCGTCTAGTACTTCCAGCTCTGATGCGTTGTAGTTGACGTAGTTGTTGTTTATGCGTTGTTTAATGGTCGCCATGACACGGACCCCCCTC
Organism: Lamellibrachia columna; assembly: GCA_963662155.1. Classification (NCBI taxonomy): domain Eukaryota; kingdom Metazoa; phylum Annelida; class Polychaeta; order Sabellida; family Siboglinidae; genus Lamellibrachia; species Lamellibrachia columna. Next base: position 41,075,105 of record OY759263.1, on the reverse strand, counting down.
AGCACCGACAGCGCAGCCGACCGGTCTTCGTCTGACGTCATAGCGACGTAGGCGTTAGCGGCAAAGCCTAGTACTTTCGCTGCCACTTCGTTAAACAAACTGACCCAGGTTTCTGTGCCGATCCAATCCTGCAGGAGGACACGCAGGTTGTATCTGTACGTAGGAGCTCTCTGCCATTTGTGAACTGGACTATAGTAGCCTTGTTTATGCCGCTGGACGCCTTTGGGACACTGCGAGCACGATATATACCCAACATATTTCTCCTGCGTAGCACAAGCGACTATAGTTAACGGTCTTGCAAATTTGTAAGTTCCAGCACTTACCTCTGACTGCAATCGTGTCAGGTTCATCATCATCTGTTCTTCTTCTGCAAACTGCTGTGAGGCCATGACTTCGAAGACTTGAGCGAGACAGGAGGCAGTCGATCGAGAGAGAGAGTTGGTTATGACAGTTAGAGCTGCGAGGCACTTATATAGCAGGGGCGCTTGCATGGCGCGCCTTTCTTATCTGGCCAGCTGGGGCGCTCGTATGCGTTGCGCTATCGCCGCGCATTCCTATCGTCTGGGCGTTGTTGACGAGCGCGCATTCCCGTCGCCTGGTTTTTTCGAACGAACTCGCGACAATTCACGAGTATCTGACCCAACACGTTCTGTCCAGGCTGTCCAGTGTAGGTGAGCATGCTCCAGAACCCTTCCCTGCTTCTCACGCATTCCATTAACGGCGATGGATATGTGTTTAACAATCGTTTGCGTAGTGTCGTGTCGCGAAATTTAATCGCAACTAACGCGGTCATTACAGATCATCTCTGTTTGTTCAATTGTACACGTTAATGCTCCTTCTCTCGGATGGTCTTGCTAAGGTATTTCGTCTGTAGTCCGGTTCGTGTGGCTAGCATCTTTTCCGCCGTCTCGACATCGCCATAAAAGATGCATTTCCTGAACTGGTACGCAGCTTCAACGGTGTTAAAAATATGACCCCATGCATCTATACTACACGCGTAGAAGTTAGATAGGAAAGTGTTTCCTCCTCTGAAGTATATAAGACGATTCATTCTGATGTTATGTTTTTCAAAATTACATGCACTGTTTTTAATACCGGTGATATTATACAACATTTGCCTAGGACTCGTTGACTTGGTTTTTTACGCGTGATAAATGGGATTTCGGATTCAGCGTGTGTTAGTTGACACTCCTGCGGCGGCCTTATCGCTGTGAGGGATTGCTTATTGTTTTACGTCGAATGTCTGGAATTCGATTCTACGTTGGTCTAGGACTCACTGACTTGGTTTTTTACACGTGATAGATGGGATTTGGCTTTCAGCGTCGATTCTCTGACACTTCTGTGACAGACTTAACGAACATGTTTTTCGTTGTGAGGGATTGCGTATTGTTCTAGCGGGTTTGGGAGTTGTTTTTCGCATTCCAGTTTGATAAATTTTATTATTATTGTTCCCTAGCGGCTGTCTGGCGTTTCTTTTTCGCATAACTTTCTGACTTTGACAGATTTGTTATTGTGTTATAGTGGCTTATGTCAGCTGTCTGCATTGTTTAACGTTTACTATATAAGGCCGGTCTAAGACAGGGTATTTCTTTATACACTTACCGTCGTTCTGTTGCTGTCGTCGCTGTTGTTGCTTCTGACGTCACGATGCTGTCTAACATTGCGCTATGCTCCGATATGCTGGTCGTCTACGTCGAACTCGGGGTCGCGTTGAGCCTGCTACTGCATCGTTCGTAAGTACATAATGTCTGTCGTTGTTTGCACGATTGGTAACTAATACATACTCCTATATAGCATACTTTTAACAAAGTCTCGAATGTACCTTTAACAATGGCTCGATTTTCATGTGTCTTTCACTCTGGTTTTCAGCTTCCATAGACGACAGTGGGCAGCTGTGATGGAGGAACTGCGTCGCTATATACAGCGCATAGACAATGATGACGACGACGACGACGATGATGGCTACGACGGCCCTGCAGCTACAGAAAGTTGGGATGATGAATGTAACGATTATGCTTCCTTTCTTGAGCACAGACAAATGTGGGCTGCCGTTATGACGGAACTCGGGATGATTCGGCCACTCGAGCGAGTTGAGATGGAAATGTTGCATGCATGCAACGCCCAAGGCGAGCAACGAATGCCGCTAGCACGATTAGACAAAGAGGCACTAGCACGCCTGCCGCGTTCTGATCGCAGATGGATATGGGAGGCCGTGATGGGCGAATTGATCGTAGCCGTCAAGGCACTTCATGTCCGACGCATGCAACGGCCTACCAAACTCATAGACAGACGCGGGAAGTCGCTGCCACGCCTGAACTTCGATTGAGATCGAAGAATGATGAACACTGCTTTAATATAATATATCGATATTTTTAAATAAAGCGAAGAACGATGAACAATATTTATATCACTTTAATATGATTTGATATATGGCTATTTTTAAATAAAGCGAAGAACGATATTTATATGACTATGCTTTAATACGATTTGATATATGGCTATTTTTAAATAATTATATTACTATGATCTGATGTATCGTTATTTTTAAATAATAAAGTTTCTTTGTGACTTCATTCAATGAGGTGTTGTGTCGATTTTGTCGGTTAACGACGCTAGTAAAAGAAATATGACCACGTTTCACCCTGCTACCACATACAATAACGAACGGATGAATATTTATACACACATCCATGTAGGCTACAGAATGCAGATAGGGTAACGCGGGCTACGACGAACCGGGTGGTTGTAGGCTATAGAATGCGGATAGGGTATCGCGGACGACAATGAGCCAGGGGTTAAATGCCTTGGGGTACAATTAAATTTATTTCGCTCCTTGAGAATTGGGGTAGCGGTCACGTTAGGGTAGCGGTCACTCCGTTAGGGTCAGGGGTCACCACTGATGAGGTCAGGTCGGGATCATGTCAAAAAGTTGGGGTTACGACGGTTAGGGTTAGCTCCAGTCGCCAGGGGGCGCTCTAGGGGTATATAGGTCGCCGCTAGGGGGCGCTTAGGGTACCCAGAAGGCTCTGCGACCGGAAGTCACAGGGAAGTCACAGGGACCCTCCCTACTGGTCCACTCTTTTACCTGGTCATTGGAGCACTACTACAACTACTACTGTGCCTTTCATCCTCTCTAGGATTATTCTGTTTAGAACCTTTCCAGGTACTGACAACAACGTGATTCCTCTGTAGTTATCACAGCGGCTCAGGTCTCCTTTCTTGGGGATCTTGATAAGGTAACCTTCTTTCCATTCTGCTGGAATTTCTTCTTTTTCCCAGATCTCCTCAAAAAGACAGTACAGCATTTCTACTTAAGTATTTACATCTGCCTTTACTGCTTCTGCAGGGATACCATCAGGGCCTGCTACTTTCCCATTTTTCATATGTGCGATTGCCTTTTTTATCTCTTCTCTAGTGGGTTTGTTACAGTCTATTGGGAGATCTGTCTCAGCTGGTTGGATGTCTGGTTGATTCTGCGGTGCTGGTCTGTTGAGCAGCTCTTCAAAATGCTCTGCCCATCTGTTAAGCTGTTTGTCTGCCCCCATCAGGACGCTCCCATTTTTGTCTCTGATTGGCCGCTCTGATTTCTTAAACTTTCCAGCTAACTTCCATGTTGTATCGTAGAGTTGCTTCATGTTCCTGCTAGCTGCTGCCTTTTCTGCCTCTTGTGCAAGTCCCTCCACGAAGTTCCTTTTGTCTGTTTTGACACTTTTCTTCACCTCTCTATTTGCTGCTGTGTGCTCTTTCTGAGCTATTACCTTTGCCGCCCTTGTGCGGCTGCTGTTGACTGCCTCCTTCTTTTCTCTTCTGGTCTGTATTTTCCTCATTGTTTCTAATGAAATCCAGTCTTTCTGTTGGGGTTTCCTTCTGCCAATTATCTCTTCGCATGTGGTGTTTACTGCATCCTTGATGTGACTACATTGGCTGTTGATGTCTACTCCCTCTTTTTCATCATACAGCTCTTGCAGGACTTTGAATCTATTAGCTAATGCGACTTTATATTCTTCTGCTGTTCTTGGATC
>OY759263.1:40763583-41066083 GCA_963662155.1 Lamellibrachia columna | reverse complement strand
GCCTAGGACTCAGTGACTTGGTTTTTTTAGGCATGATAAATGGGATTTTGGTTTCAGCGTCGGTTAGCTGACAGTTCTCTGACAGGCTTATCGCATCTGTTTTCATTGTGATGGATTTGTTATTGTTCTAGTGGCTTACGTCGACTGTCTGGGATTTCTTTTCGCATTTCTTTCGATTATGAGGAATTTGGTATTGTTCTGTAGGAGGCTTAAGTCAGCTACATGTCCTGACACGTTTATAGCATTTCTTTTGTTCTATGTAGCTTACGTCAGCTGTCTGCATTGTTTAACGCTTGCTATATAAGACTGCTGAGAATAGTCATTTCTTTACACCTGCCGTCATTGCTGCATACGTCATTCTGCTGTTGTTGTTGCTGATACCGTCACGATGATGATGTCTGCCTTTGCGTTATTCGCCGATTTACTGGCTGCATATAACGAAATCGGGACTGCGTTGACCATAGTGGTGCATCTTTCGTATGTATATGTACATATATATATATATATATATATATATATATATATATATATATATATATATATATATATATATATATATATATATATATATATATATATATATATATATATATATATATATATATATATATAGTGTGTGTGTCGTTGTTTGCACGAATGCTAACTAATATATACTCCTATACAACAAAGACTTTTGCAATTCATCTATATAGCACATAGTTTAACTTTAACACTTTTAAAACGCATCTATATAGCACATAGTTTAACTTTAAAACACATACCGTAATACGACTGTGTAACGTTTGGCTATACATAGTTCTAGTTAAAAAAAACACACCGTCGCTCGCTTGCCGGCCTGAGCTAATTGGGTCAGAGATAAGACGCGCGCGCGGTCTACTTCTGCACGCCGACTAAGCGACTACTTGCAACCTAGCAATACATCCAACAGTTAGCCGACTTCACTGTTGGTCTGGTTCAAAATACGCCTCTCGTGGCTTGGTAACTCCTGCTCTCTCGTTTCACATACTCTATTAATACACATATGTTGTGTATTAAATATATAGCGTGTTGTACCGTTAACAAAGGATAGACTTCTATGTGTCTCACTCTGGTTTTCATTTCATTTCAGCTTTCATCGTCAACGATTGATACACGTGCGGGCGCTGTCGACAGTGTGTGAATAATTATATACTATAATATAATGCCGTCTACGAATGAACCAGACGCGATGGGTCACTGCAACTGCCACTGCTGTACTATAATGCTGTCGGTAGATGATGATATTTTATATTTTTATTATCATATCCACCTATTTTAAATTAACATTTTAAATTATTACATGCTATATATACCATTTCACCATTTTAATATATAATAAAGATCGCTTGTATTGTTATTACATATGCTGTTTTGTTGGTTTATAACGACACATGTATTTATGCATTTATGTGTGTATGTATGTACGTATACATGTATGTATATATATGTGTGTGTGTGTGTGTGTGTGTGTGTGTGTGTGTGTGTGTGTGTGTGTGTGTGTGTGTGTGTGTGTGTGTGTGTGTGTGTGTGTGTGTGTGTTTGTGTTTGTGTGTGTGTGTGTGTGTGTGTGTGTGTGTGTGTGTGTGTGTGTGTGTGTGTGTGTGTTTGTGTTTGTGTGTGTGTGTGTGTGTGTGTGTGTGTGTGTGTGTGTGTGTGTGTGTGTGTGTGTGTGTGTGTGTGTGTGTGTGTGTGTGTGTGTGTGTGTGTGTGTGTGTGTGTGTGTGTGTGTGTGTAATATGTTTGTATGTATGTATGTATGTATGTTTGTATGTATGTATGTATGTATGTATGTATGTATGTATGCAATTGTGTGTATGTGTGTGTGTGCGCGCGCGCGTGTGTGTGTGTGGAGTATGTATGTATGTATGTATGTATGTATGTATGTATGTATGTATGTATGCATGTATGTTTGTATGTACGTATGTATGCAATTGTGTGTATGTATGTACGTATGTGTGTGTATGGAGTATGTTTGTAAGTATTAATGCATGTATATGTGTAAGTATGTATGTATGTATGTATGTATTTACAATGCATCTATATAACACATAGTTCTAGTTTTGAAAAATACGCCGTCGCTTGCGTGCAGGCCTGAAGTCGTAGGGTCACTGATAAGGACTGAACGCGGTCTACTTCTGCACACAGATTTGGCAACTGCTAGCAGTCTAGCGATAAAAACACCAGTCAGCCGACTGCTGGTCTGGTTCAAAGTATGCCTCTCGTTGCTTGGTAACTCTTGCTCTCTCGTTTCACATACTCTATTTTAATACACATGTTGTGTATGAAATATATATATAGCACACTGTACTGTTAACAAAGGATCGACTTCCATGTGTCAGGGTTAGCTCACCACTTGGGGTTAGAGTTAGGGTTAGCTCACCAATTGGGGTCGGGGTGGAGGTCACTTCGTTAAGGTCAGGGTCAGGGTTCACCGCAGACGTCGACAGGTTGGGGTTAACTCCAGTCGCCAGGGGCGCTGTATGGTTACGGATAGGGTTGTGGGTCATCGCAAGGGGGCGCTCAGGCTACCCAGAAGGCTGTGCGGCTGCGCGCGCAACCGGAAACCGGATGTCCGTCCCAAACTGGTGGCCTCTTTTGCTCGGTGATTTCCTTCCCTATACTACTTACGTGCCGCTACGAGACTACGCCATAACAAAACAAGCAACGCGTAATCTCGAGCACAATTGGCGTGTATAACGATGGTAGGAGTCATAACTTGCACTTTTAGATAAAGATGATAATGGTATAAACGAAAAGAGAAGACAGAAAGTAGAGTGGGGAATTAAGAGAAGAGATCGGAATGAAGACACACCTGAGGAGGAAGGTATCGGTGAGCAGACTGCGATGAGCAGGACACATATTGAGAGTGAGTCCGGAAAGATTGACAGAGTATGGAAAACAAAAGAGTGTGGTAGAAGGAGAAGGACTAAATTATGATGGAGGAACAGTGTTGAGAGAGATCTCGAAAGGGCAGAAGTGAACAGCCAAGAATGGGAGAGAAAAGTAGGAGACGACTCGTTGAGAGTATGGAACAGATTAGTGTTCAAAGGGCCAAGCGGAAGAAGACGATAGTAATGTATGTATACAATAATATAATAATAATAATGAACAGAGAATGCAAATGTAATGATACTAGTTGTTATACATCTGACGTTGTCTTTTTGTAAGATATTTGTTAAATTGTGTTACACAAAATAATACTTCGGATTTTTTAATGACTCTTGATTGCCATTTGAACCCATACCCCGTTACTGCGTTGATGCAACCATGCCACTATGTCTTGCAGAAGTAATTATGATATTTCATTTCCAAAAAAATAATGTTATATTTAACTATTGTTACGGTTTGTCATGGTGAGGATACGAATACGGTTAGTTAACTGTTGTATGCAATACGCACTCTCACATGCACGCACCGTCACAATTAGTAAGTGGTAAGTTGCTCGGTAATCTACTGAAGAGTCACATTTCAAAGATCATTTATTGAAAATCGCCCCTTAAACCTCCATTCAACTGTCATCAATGAGACAGAATATGTGCATTTATTTACTGCATTTGCAAGAGGACATAGTACATACAACGAAACATGTGTACGCTGAGCCAATCTAAATACACTAGTCACGAAGCCAGTTGATACATTGTCGCTGTATGAAGCCACCGGTTGGATCATGACAAAGGATGCCTCGGAACTGCTTCACGACACAGCTCGGGAAAGAACCCAGGTTCAGCACAGGTACACAGCTTGTTTGGCGACACCGCTGGGTGGAGCGCCCAGCCGTGCTGACAGGATGGTTTCGTCGACGGCAGAGCGGCATCAAGTTTCTGAGTGCCTGTCTCGGCAGTCGCTCGGGACAGGCGCCTGCGAGTTATTGATGACGCGCGTCTTTTTCCTGTCGGACTTTTCTTCCTATTGTTTTTGCGTGCGCTTGCAGATTTTCTGAAGGAGCCCTTTCCAAGACGTTTTTTCATCGGTGAACGTCTACGTAACGGACTCCTCGAAGGTTCGGTCGCTTGAGTTCCACGTGACATGCTACTCGAACGTGGGTTAACCTGATTATTTGTAAACAGAACGTTGCGGGAAGCTCTGGCGTTATTAGATTCGTTGCTTGACCGCACGCTGACAATTTGATGACTGCGTGAAACGTTGACTAAATTTGTACAGACATTGGAACGTAAGGGCGATAGAGGTTTATATGTCATGCAAGGCAGTCTACGTGACGCCGAACGAGATACGTGTGTCAGGGGAAGTCCTATCGTCGGCTGCCTATGTAATGCTGGGTTTACGTCAGCGTTGTTCATCTGAGCGTTGCGTAGCACGTCATGTGAAAGTGCGTTTTCCGGCCGAGTTCGATACGACACTCTACGAGCACGCCCGTTGTTGTTCTGAGCGAAAGAATGCCCCGCGTCAGCAAACTTCCTCTCTTTGTTCCAAGTACGTACGTCATCTACGTGACCCTTGTCCACGGAATATCGACCACTCGGCATCGCGTACGACAAATCGTTCTGCGCCCGAACGCGTCTCGTCACATTCCTAACACCGGGCTTTTCATAGTACCTCCGTGGCAGACTGTAACCATGTGCAGTGACAGAAGAATTTGCCGACGGAAGTCGTTTACGTGATCTATGGACGTCATCCATCTCGCGTATCCTGGAATTTCTTCGCCGTACATTAGACCTCTTCTTGACGCGTGAGTCGTCAACACAACAAGGGCGATGGTTACGTTTCTGCGGCACTACGTTGACTTCGACGCTAACACAATCAGACGAAGCGTCTGTGGCATCAGACAAAGAGTCGTGGCGGACCGGCGAGACCAGGCTGTTGTATCTGCTAGACTGAATTAATGAATTGTTTGTGGTATTGGAGTTTGACACATTTACACACCGGTGTCTGCTGCGGTACAGGACTGGTCGATAATGGTCGGATTTCTTCCGGAGCGACGTGCGGCAGTACCTGACTTCATCGGCGTCCCGGCTGCTTCGCTCTCGTGACCCACAGTCGCATTCCGAGGAACTCGACCGGAGAAGCCGACTGACGTGCACGTATTTCAGTTCACCACATTGCCGTTCATTGTCACGGTGGTGCCTCGATCTAACATCGCAAATCTGGCGACACTTGACATCGGAACTTGAAAGCGAACAACTGTTTGTGCTACACGGAGAACTGTCAACGTCGTTTTTTTCAACTTGATACATTACATAGTCCTTTAAATGTTGGCCGGCGGAATTCGAACTTGAATGATTATGTAGGTCCATTCTGGTATAACTAGTGTGCAGCTTGACGTTCAGAGGTCCAAGGCCTAGCGTGCCGTCCTTCGAGTCCAATTGAAGAGTGTCATCAATATATTGATGCGGAGATCCATTGCGAAACATGATGGGCGGAGGATGCGAATTCGAAGGACAAAGACAAAACTGTTTCCCTGATCTAGAGTAACTTTGAGAATGCTTTAAATGTTGACCGGCAATATTCGAACTCGAACGATTATGTAGGTCCATACACTTAGAGTGCAGCTTGACGTTCTTTCGAAGGCCTTTCGTGCCGCCATGTGAGTCCAACTGACAAGTTTCATCAATAGCTCGATCCATATATTCAGTACGAAACATGTTGGGCGGATGACGCGAATTCGAAGGAGAACGACATGATTTCTTCCATGATTTAGTATTATAAATTAGAGTTTTCGGAATATTGTGATCATATTCATTATAATGCATTAAATTTTGGTCGGCGTGCAGCCTGACGTTCGAAGGCCCAAGACCTTTCGTGTTGTCTTGCAAGTCCAATTGACGAGTTCCAACATCTCCATGAATAGATCCACTAAAAAACGTGTTGGGCGGATGACGCGAATTCGAAGGAGAACGACATGATTTCTTCCATGATTTAGTATTATAACTTTGAGTATCCGGAATATTGTGAACAGATTCATTGTAATGCTTTAAATGTTGCCCGGCGTGCAGCTTCGGGTGCTCAAGGCAGTTCGGTCCTTCCTGCGAATCCATTTGAATTTCACCATCTCGGTGCGGAGATCCATTACGAAACATGTTGGGCGGATGACGTGAATTCGAAGGAGAACGACATGACTTCTTCCATGATTTAGTATTATAACTTTGAGTATCCGGAATATTGTGAACAGATTCATTGTAATGCTTTAAATGTTGCCCGGCGTGCAGCTTCGGGTGCCCAAGGCAGTTCGGTCCTTCCTGCGAATCCATTTGAATTTCACCATCTCGGTGCGGAGATCCATTACGAAACATGTTGGGCGGATGACGTGAATTCGAAGGAGAACGACATGACTTCTTCCATGATTTAGTATTATAACTTTGAGTATCCGGAATATTGTGAACAGATTCATTGTAATGCTTTAAATGTTGCCCGGCGTGCAGCTTCGGGTGCCCAAGGCAGTTCGGTCCTTCCTGCGAATCCATTTGAATTTCACCATCTCGGTGCGGAGATCCATTACGAAACATGTTGGGCGGATGACGTGAATTCGAAGGAGAACGACATGACTTCTTCCCTGATGTAGAGTAACGTTGAGTATCCGGAGTATTATGAACATATTCATTATGCTGCAGCACATTAGGAACTATTTCCAGGCGATTCGTGCATGCTGAGTTCTTATAACTGTCGCATTTTAATGAATCCCAAGAGTCTGTAAAACTGGCCCGAATTATGGGGCGACACGATGAATTGTTACGTTGCCATTTGAATCTATAACTGGGATAAGAAGGAAACAGATTTATGCGCATAATCTCAGACTGCGAATTCGACCGTCGGCACAGGGGTCCCGAAATATCGCATTGCCCCTCTGGTGCACACTTGGAACTAGAACGGATTTGGAAAGTCTGGTCAGGAATCCTAGACTGTGAGAATGTCTGATGACTCCTATAACCCGGCCAGTGCGCAGACATCTCACGAGACCACGTCTTGTCTATAGCTCGCTGGGTAATGTTCGGTGGATGACTCAATGTTAACCCGCCGTACAGCGGATTGTGCTCGCGGCCTCCGTCAAATATCCGCCTCAACGCGGATTGGTTTACTATTGGTGGTCCGGAATTCGTTTGCGAAACGTTTCTTTCGCTTGTTTTATCCACCGCTAATGGGGTGTTGTCATCCGCGCCGCGATAGGTGGTGGTGGTGTGTCGAGAGTTCGAACCGTTCACACCCAGTCGCACTTGGGTAGCTACGTTCGAAACCACTTTGACATGCGCAGTGTCATCGTCTGTGCTAAGATGTTCGGACGCGTCGGTGTCGGAATCGTCGGAAGACTGAGAGGCGGTCGACACTGCCACGTAACCATTCGACATCGACGTGTTCTTTCCACTGCTGCAGTAGAAACTCGCGGGACGACACCGCGAACGGGCAGGTCTCGACATTCTCCGTCGTTTCGGACAACTCCTCTCCCTCCTCCTAGAAGCACACCGCACGGGCTTGCACGGTCGTATAGGAGACCGAAAGCGCTTGACCCGACGAGATCGACACCGCGCCCGGTTTCGACGCCGACACGGAGAAAGTGCCACGCGACGCCGACACTTGGATGGTGGACGGCGGCAACGGGCAGTTCTAGATCGACAGCGGGATCGATCTAGATATCGACACCGTTTGTGCCGACGAGACCGACACCGCGCCCGGTTTCGACGTGGCGAGGAGCAGGACCGCGACCGGGATCTGGCGGACGCGCCACGGGAGCAAATCGGAGATGGACTTGGTAATCGACAGCACCCGCCCTTCAGCGATGAGCGCCGACGCCGACACGGAGAAAGTGACACGCGACGCCGACCCGGAGAAAGTGACACGCGACGCCGACACTTGGATGGTGTACGGCGGCAACGGACATTTCTAGATCGACAGCTGGATCGCACACGGATGTTGCGTAAACCCCGACGACGGCCTTTGAGCCTATCCGGTGACAACCGGAAAGCAGAGGATACTGAACAACATGGCGACCTTGCTGGCGACGGACATGGACACTGGCAGCAGGACGGTGGCGGCCAACACACCGGCACGCGTGTGTAAAGGGTACTTCGTGGGGGCATGTATTGTAGTGGTGGCCAATCCAAACAGCGTGCCGGACTTGGCCCACGTGTGTTGCAGCAGCCAGAGCATGGATCAGTCGCACGTGGGTTGCAGCAGCCAGAGCATGGATCAGTCGCACGTGGGTTGCAGCAGGGGTCAGGCGCGCCTGGTGTACAGCAACTAGCACACGGGTCAGGCGCGCCTGGGCTGCAGCAACTAGCATACGGGTTAGGCGCGCCTGGGCTGCAGCACGGGTCTGGTCCGCAACTTTTGCAGTAGTTGCTACACGTATCTGACACGCACGACATGTTCTGGTTGAATTCAGCAGTCTTATCCGCCTCGTTCTTCGGCATCCAATGACTGACCTCTGATTTCGCAGAGGACACTTGACGCGGGGATGTCTGCGTAAGGGAATCCTTTATTGGCGGCGGGTTTGATGCCTTCGCCAGACGAGCACTGTGCGCCAGTGGCGTGTGCGATAGTGTGGGGACACGCGTCGCTGACGTAGTCGGTGGCGTCTTAGCCAACGTTACGCACCGCGCTTGTAACGAGGCCACTGATTGGCCCATCGGTGCGACAGTCTCTTCCGTCGTCGTCATCGCCGCAGTTGTCGTCTGCACCTTCGGGGGATGCATTACACTTCTGGGAGACAAATAAATGCTTGTGACGCTGATTGTTGGAATGGGCGTAACGTCCCCTGCGTAGCACTGGGTTATTGTCAACAAAGGCTTTTGAAGTGACTCTACGGAACTGCCGCAGGTTGACAACAGTTGCACCTTTTTGACGGGCATTGTGGGATCGTGATAGTCGGCTGAGTGACGGCGTCTGCTCAACGACGGCTTCCTCTTCGATGGTGAAACACAATCTGGCAGCTGCGTCTTCGAATCAAACAATCCTCTTGGGATGTGCTCGGTTTCAAAGGACTTCACGGCTGGTAATGCTGGCTGTTCTTGCACCGACAAAGCATTATTTTCAGGCGAACGTGGCGACTCCCATTCGCAATCAACTGGTTTCGCCGTCACATTCTGCTTGGCAATGCGCGACTTGGATGCCTTCGCCAGACGAGCACTGTGCGCCAGTGGCGTGTGCGATGGTGTGGGGGCACGCGTCGCTGACGTAGTCGGTGGCGTCGTAGCCAACGTTACGCACCGCGCTTGTAACGAGGCCACTGATTGGCCCGTCGATGTGACAGTCTCTTCCGTCGTCGTCATCGCCGCAGTTGTCGTCTGCACCTTCGGGGGATGCATTACACTTCTGGGAGACAAATAAATGCTTGTGACGCTGATTGTTGGAATGGGCGTAACGTCCCCTCCGTAGCACTGGGTTATTGTCAACAAAGGCTTTTGAAGTGACTCTACGGAACTGCCGCAGGTTGACAACAGTTGCACCTTTTTGACGGGCATTGTAGGATCGTGATCGTCGGCTGAGTGACGGCGTCTGCTCAACGACGGCTTCCTCTCCGATGGTGAAACACAATCTGGCAGCTGCGTCTTCGAATCGAACAATCCTCTTGGGATGTGCTCGGTTTCAAAGAACTTCACGGCTGGTAATGCTGGCTGTTCTTGCACCGACAAAGCATTATATTCAGGCGAACGTGACGACTCCCATTCGCAATCAACTGGTTTCGCCGTCACATTCTGCTTGGCAATGCGCGACTTCGACGTTTTGTATGGCACAGAGTAAGACTTCGAAACATTGGGAGAATCGCAGTTAGCGGCGATCCGAATGCCAGGTGCAGGAAGAGACAGCGCATGCTTTCGATGTCGCTGTGGGCGGACAACGTTGATGCCATCAATGTCGCCGGTATCGCCGGTGTCGCCGGTGTCGCAGGCGTCGCCGGTGTCGCACGTATCGGCTGTGACGCCTGCGTCGACAGACACACTGGTATGACTTTCTTCTTCGCCGCAATAATCGCTTTGTTCGTCGTCGGTGTTTCCAGAGGCAGTCGTGTTACTTTCACGTTCACTGGCGGCGTGCGAAAGATCGTCGGTATGGTCGATATAACACGTCGTCGACGTCCAGGAATGGTCTGTTGAGCAGGTGTAGGATGCCCCGCTATAGCCGCTGCCGCCGTTCTCTCCACTGCAGCGGCTACAACGCCCCCGAGCGTCGCCAACCCGCCTGCCGCGACCAAGTAGGTCTGTGTGGGCGCGCAAGCTGTTAGACCAATTGCAATGGTAGTTCTCTTGTCCAGATGACGACTCTGGAAGTAGTATACACACCGTTCAAGCATGTCCTGCATGCACGTATGTACGTAAACAGTCGAGTAGCTAAGGCCCGTTTACACGATATGGTCGGGTGACATTGTATCGCTCCACCAGTTGGGTAATTAATCGCTCGAGTAAGCACTCTAGCGAGAACACTTAGCGAGGCAAATTATTGGCTACGATTGTGTCGCTCGAACTGAGACCAACTTCAATAGCTAGTGTGAACGCACACATAACTTAGCTGTATTTAGTCAAGTAGTTACTGAATCGCTACACAGCCTCTAATTGTCAGTCGCGTAGTTACTGAGTCGTTACACAGTCTCTGATTCACAGTCGAGTAGTTACTGAGTCGTTACATTATCTGATTGACAGCCGAGTAGTTACAGAGTCGTTACACAATCTCTGCATGATTGACAGTTGAGTAGTTACTGGATTGTTACAGTCTCTGATCGAATAGTTACTGAGTCGTTACACAGTCTCTGATTGACAGTCGAGTAGTTACTGGGTTGTTACTGGGTGTATGGGGTGACAAGGGTGGGGTAGTACCTCTGGCTGGGGGGCTGCCATGTCATTTTCAGGACAGCTCGTCCACCTTAGGTCCCCTCCCTGCACTCAGCTCTCACATGTGGCTCCCCGAAAATGTTTGCATGCGACAGTGGCCACACCCCGGGCAACGGCTTTTGCGGCCGGCTAAACCAGGTGAGGGTAGCCGACGGGTCTCAAACCCTCGGTGAGCTAGGGCTTGTCTACCTAAGCATGTGAAGACTGGACTCGGCGGACTGCGCGGAGGAAACCACCAGCTGGTTCAACGGGCAGAAAGGCGATTCCCAGCAACGCGCTGCGGAGCGCGGAGAGCTCGACAAGACATATAGGACGTCATGGTCATCCACTGCACCCGACTCCGTCTCCAGCCGTCTCGGCCTTGTCCTGCTGCTGGATTCAGATGGTTTCGGGCGAGAGAGTGAAGTCGATGAAATGCGCAACTCTTCCTCACTTTAATCAAAGTCACAGCGCAAGTCACTCTTGTCATCCACCCATCGCATCCAAATATCATCCTCCAGTCCTGTGGCGACAGGCAAGCGACGAAGCGGTAGGTGTGGGTACACTGGCAGCCGTAGCCGCAAACCTGCACACAGGCGGCTCAGGCCATATGGTCGCTCTTCACTGACATGGAGCAGCAGTGGAGCTCTGCAGCCACCTGAGCGACTGAGCAGCCCTATTCAGGATCGCACTCATGGCATGAGGAAGAGGTGCCCTAAACATTGCCTGCTCCACCCTTCCCTAGCCAGCTTACCGCGGCTGGCGGGGACCCTACTTCAGCGGTCGAAACTCAAAGAATAAGACGAGGATTGTTCCTCTCACACTTGGCGCATGGAACGTGCGCACACTCCTGGACAGAGACGATGCGGACAGACCTCAGAGGAAAACCGCTCTGGTTGGAAAGGAACTCGCCAGATACAACATCGACATCGCAACCTTGAGTGAGACCCGGCTTGCAGGAAAAGGCGAGCTTTATGAAAGGGGCTCTGGCTACACCTTCTTTTGGAGTGGCCGAGGAAGTGAAGAGCGGCGCGAGGCTGGTGTTGGCTTTGCAGTAAAGACAGCTCTAGTTGGCAAGCTGGCTGGACCTCCCAATGGAATGAACGACAGGCTTATGACCATGAAACTCCCCCTCTCGTTTGGAAGGAAGCATCTTACCATCATCAGTGCCTATGCTCCCACCATGACCAACTCGGATGACGTGAAGTTCAAATTCTATGAGGAACTTCACTCTGCCATTGCTGCTGTTCCGAAAGCGGACAAGCTCATCATTCTTGGTGACTTCAATGCTAGAGTCGGCTCTGACAACGTCTCCTGGGATGGGGTCATTGGAGAGTATGGAGTGGGCCACTGCAACAGCAACGGTCTCCTACTGCTCCAGACCTGCGCAGAGCATGAACTACTGATCACCAACACAGTCTTCCGCCTCCCTACCCGAAACAGGACGTCATGGATGCACCCTCGATCTAAGCACTGGCATCTTATTGACTACGCCGTCGTCAGGAAGAGGGACAGACAGGATGTGCGGGTGACGAAGTCTATGTGCGGCGCTGATTGTTAGACAGACCACCGCCTCATCGTCAGCAAACTCAACATCCGAGTCAAACCAAAAAGACGCCCGCAAGGCAAGAAGGCTCCAAAAAGGCTTAACATCACCCAACTGAAGAACACCAACACCAAACAGTGTTTTGTGGATAACTTGGAAGCACGTCTGGAATCCACCCCTCTGGACAGCCAGAATGTGGAGGCCGACTGGGCGACCCTCAGAGAGCTGGTCTACAACACACCTACTGAGATCCTGGGGCCCTCGACCAGAAAGCACAAGGACTGGTTTGACGAAAACTGCGACGAGATCAAGCAGCTACTGGATGAGAAACACCGTCTCCATCAAGCCTACCTCAGTAGCCCCAAGTCCACCTCGAAGAAAGATGCATACAACACCATACGCAAAACTGTACAGCAGAAACTCCGCCAGATGCAAGACGCTTGGCTGAGAAACAAAGCTGATGTGATCCAAAGCTACGCTGACAGACATAACATGAAGAACTTCTACGATGCCCTGAAAGAAGTCTACGGTCCAACATCCTCAGGATCATCCCCTCTCCTCAGTGCAGACGGGAACACACTGTTCACAGACAAGGAGAAGATTCTCGTACGGTGGGCTGAACACTTCAACAGCGTCCTGAACCGCCCTTCATCCATCAACAATGAAGCCATAAACCGTCTCCCCAAGTGTCCATCAATGAAGCGCTGGATAATCCACCAACTTTGCTTGAGACCCAGAAAGCGATTCGTCTACTCTCCAGTGGCAAGGCTCCTGGTTCAGAATCCATTCCAGCCGAGGTCTACAAGGAAGGTGGCTCAGCTTTGACTAAAAAGCTCCATCAGATGTTTCTACTCATGTGGCAGCAGGAGACGATCCCCCAGGAGTTCAAAGATGCTTCTATCATACACCTGTACAAGCGAAAAGGAAATCATCAGGTCTGCGACAACCACCGAGGTATATCCTTGCTCTCCATTGCAGGCAAGATACTTGCCAGGATCCTGCTTAATCGTCTCACAGCGCACCTTGACCAGGGACTCCTACCAGAGAGTCAGTGTGGATTCCGGAAAGAGCGCGGGACCACCGACATGGTGTTTGCTGCAAGGCAGCTGCAAGAGAAATGTCAGGAGCAGAACTCTGACCTGTTCTCTACCTATGTCGACCTGACCAAGGCTTTCGATACGGTTAGCAGAGAGGGTCTGTGGAAGATCATGGCCAAGTACTGATGCCCACGGAAGTTTATCTCCATGGTGCAGCAATTCCACGCTGGCATGCAAGCACAAGTTCAGGACAACGGTGAGACATCTGAGCCATTTCCTGTCACTAACGGCGTCAAGCAGGGCTGCGTCTTAGCACCAACACTGTTCAGCCTCGTGTTTTCCGCAATGCTGACAGACGCTTTCAGAGACGGTGACGTTGAAATCGACCTCAGGTACCGTACAGATGGCAAGCTGTTCAACCTCAGGAGGCTTCAAGCAAAATCCAAGGTCAAGACAGACATCATCAGGGACTTCCTGTTTGCTGATGACTGTGCCCTCAACGCCAGCTGAGAAGCTGACATGCAACGCAGCGTAGACAAATTTTCCATAGCCTGCACAAACTTCGGTCTCACCATCAGCATAAAGAAGACTGAAGTACTGCACCAGCCGGCCCCAGGGAAACCCTATGTTGAGCCCAACATCACAGTCAACGGTCAGAGACTTAGTGCAGTGAACAGGTTCACCTATCTTGGCAGCACACTGTCTCAAAATGCCACCATTGATGACGAGGTGAACATCAGAATTGCAAGAGCCAGCGTGACCTTCGGCAGACTACATGCCAATGTTTGGGACAGAAGAGGCATTAGTATACAGACCAAGCTGAAGGTGTACAGGTCTATAGTACTCCCCACGCTGCTCTACGCAAACATGGACAGTGTACCAACGCCATGCCAAGAAGCTAAACCACTTCCACACAACATGCCTCGGGAAACTCCTCAACATCAAGTGGCAGGACAGGATTCCAGACACTGAGGTACTTGCCCAAGCAGACCTACCCAGCATCTGTACCATCCTAATGCAGTCCCAGCTACGCTGCGCAGGACATGTAGCCCGCATGCCAGACCATCGGCTCCCAAAAAGGCTCTTCTATGGCAAGGAAAGCGGTCCCATGGAGGCCAGAAGAAGCGCTTCAAAGACACTCTAAAAACATCCCTGAAAGCGTTTGCCATCACCCCCGACTCCTGGGAACAAACAGCCATGGACCGGGCCATGTGGCGTTCCTCCGTGCACAAAGGCACCAAGATATGCGAGGCCAACAGGACCGCTGCAGCAGAGCAAATGAGGCAAGCCAGGAAAGCCCGAGCCAGCAATCCGCAGGATGACGTCCCCCTCATCCCATGTCCCAACTGCCAACGTACCTTCCGTGCACGGATTGGCCTTGTCAGCCATCTGCGCACTCACCAGATCCAGCCCCGACTACCCCCAGATGACTAGAGTGGTCCTCGTCGACTCGACGGACGAACATGACAGTCTCTGATCAAATAGTTACTGAGTCGTTACACAGTCTCTGGTTGACAGTCGAGTAGTTATTGAGTCGTCACAGTATCTTATTGACAGCAGAATAGTTGTTGAGTCGCTGCACAGTATCTGATTGACATTCGAGTAGTTACTGGGTTGTTACACAGACTCTGATCGAATATTTACTGAGTTGTTACACAGTGTCTGATTGACAGTCGAGTAGCTACTGGGTTGTTACACAGTCTCTGATTGAATTGTTACTGAGTCGCTACTCAGTCTCTGATTGACAGTCGAGTAGTCACTGAGTCGCCACAGTCTGTTATTGACAGTCGACTAGTTACTGTTATGCTACAGTCTCTTATTGACAGCCGAGTAGTTATTGAGTCGTTACACAGTCGTTAATCGACACCCGGGTAGTTACTGAGTCACAGTCTTTGATTGACACTTTATTAACTACTGAGGCGTCTCATTAAACCAAGCAACGTATTCGGTACCGAATCATCGCGACATGAGCACCCAGCGGAGAGACAGAGAACAACCCAGCCACTGCATGAGCACGCGGCACAAGGAACCACGCCAGCCACTGCCCGCGTTAGAGCCTGTATGACCACGCGGCACAAGGAACCACGCCAGCCACTGCCCGCGTTAGAGCCTGTATGACCACGCGGCACAAGGAACAACGCCAGCCACTGCCCGCGTTAGAGCCTGTATGACCACGCGGCACAAGGAACCATGCCAGCCACTGCCCGCGTTAGAGCCTGTATGGGCATGCGGCTCAAGGAACCATGCCAGCCACTGCCCGCGTTAGAGCCTGTATGGGCATGCGGCACAAGATGATGGTACCCACCTGAACCGTCGGGGAAGGACGTTTTGTCTTTATCGCGATCCAGGCAGTCCCAGCTCGTGTTGTTCCAGGCGTTCCACTGATGCGGCCACATGACGGGCGGCCACTATTGACCTCTGCCGGTTTACCTACGGCGTAGAACAGCAAAGTCTCAAATTGGCTAGTTGCTCACGAATTTGCGACTGAAAAACAAGCAGCATTTAAGACATATTTGCAACATTTATTCCTACTTTGGTTTGTTATACATGTAATGTATCGACCCCAAGACCTTCTTTTGGCCAACGCCCCTAAATCCGCCTATGCATAGACCCCTACTACTGATTTAGGCCTCCTTCTTTGTTTAGTTTTTTATGTTTTTTTTTAGGTTTTCAGGTTTAGGCCTACTTCTTTGTTTTAAAAGACGATACACAATAAAGTTTACTATCATATATGAAACGGCCTGGGTTTTTGAACAACTAAATACAACATTATCGAATATAATAAAACGATCTAGCATAACACTCAATTCTAGACAATAGTATCTAACTAATAGTACCTACATTAACCTCTACATTAACATTTATATTAACCTATATTAACCGCATAACGAGGCAATGACTCTACAGGTTGCTGGATATGGTGAGTTCGGGGCGCGGTGCTGCCACATAGTTTGTCGAGCACACGTCTACTACTCCGATAAAAACTAATTCATTGCACCAATAAAACTTGCTGTGTGGTAAGTGTCGTATTGTCCTGATTAAACAAACCTGCAAGCAAACGGCATCGAATACGATCATACTTAATTTGCTAAGATTGTGGTATAGTTTGCTGGAAACTTGTGCACGAAATATACACTGACGAGCATTATACGCGAAAAAAAGTGGCAAACATTGTGACGTCTCGACGTACGTGGATGAATTTTGTTAAAAACGAAGCCAAAATTGCGTAGTTGCGTCATTAGTACTTTTACGAATGTTACCTTGTATTGCCCTTTTTTATTTTCCTTTCTTTAAATTTGGTGGAAAGCAAACACAGTAGGGCTTAGTAGAAAGACATTTGGCGCTGCCAGTGCCAGAAAAACAGAGAAGACGAAATAGAGATGATGACGATAAAGTGCCACATCAAATATTAAACTAAGAGATCATGGAATATGAACGGTATAATGAACTGGATAGAAGAATGCTTGAGACGCCAAAGATGTGTGAAATTAAGTGCAACATTTTACATTTAGAATATTGCATACAAACATCGTACGGAGGATAGTTGGAATTAAGGAATACGAAAAGAGAGCACCACGAACCATTGTTTTTAAATGTGGCTAGGTAGGGGATGACAGATACGTGGGAAGTAAAGGCATGCGATCAGTTGGTGGAAATGTGAAGGAGAGGTGATGGAAAATACAAAGGTGAGATAGAGAGGAAGTTCAGGCAACTGAAAGAGGAACGGGAGGCTGTGGGAGCAGAGTGGACAGCAGTTAAAGAAGGCTTTACTGAAACCACTGAGAAGCTATGTGGCCCACATAAAACAGAAAGAATAGTGGTGATGAAACAAGGAAGCTAAACAAGCAGTACAAAAGAAGAAGAGGCACTGAAAAATGCGGAAGAAGCGAGTGACGAAGAAAAGAAAAGTACTGGGAGAAAAAGAATGCAGTGAAAGTCTTGTAAACGAAGAATGCAGTGAAAGTCTTGTAAGCAAAGGCACGATAAACAGCAGGAGTTGGGCGAGAGGATTGAGAAAGACGGGTGAAGGAAATTGTTCTTTAAGCTGGACAAATATAGTGAGGATACCGTTAAAACATCAGCAATGAAGAGAAGGCGTGGGACATTGATCACTGGAGTAAAGACAGGTGTTAGAAATTTGGAAGGAGTATTTCAAGTATCTACTAAATCTGGACGGAGTATGTGAAATAGATATTCTATACGGAGAGAGTTGGTGGTGAAGAGAATGACAGAAGATGGGGTGGAGAAGGCAGTAAGGACGATGAACATTTGGGAAGGATGTGAGAATGGATGAAGTGTCAGTGGAAATGGTGAAACCAAATGGACTAGTGGGGATCAAGTGGCTGGCGAGGTTGTTCAATGTGTGCTCACAGCAGGAGATACCAGCAGATTGGCGAAGAGGATCGAGTGTGCAAATATGGCAGGGAAAAGGAGATATCCATGACAGCCGAGCAGCCCATAGTGGAAGAGAATGGCAGGTGATCGCGATAGATGGAGACGAGTCGTGGAGAGGGCGGAACAGATTGTGAAGTTATTAATATACGGAATGGTTATGAAAATTTTAATAGAAGTATTGTTCATACATGACGAAAGTGGAAGAACCGTAGGGTACGATGTAGCGTTAGTAAAAGAACAGATTATATTATATATAAGAATGTGTTCATTCTCACACAAGATAACAAATTAATTGAACAAATTACCTTCTAATTTTGCAAAAAAAGTAGGTGTGCTAATATGTTTAACTGACCGTCACTGACCATGTTTGGCATCCACGTGTTATAGTTGGTAAGATGCATTGATTTGTCCACTTGAATATGTTGTATATTCCAAAACAGCTCCAACCATATTTGGTCTTAGTCATGATTTCCTCTTATGGTGTCTTTTCATCCTAATTTCTTATCCGCACATGGACACATGGACACATGGACACATTACTTCATGTAAATGGTTTGTCATTATATGGTAGTGTTCTACCACTACAAGCGTTGTTCAGTGCTGCTCCCATTTTTAAATGGCACCTGTGGTAAGAATACAATATCGTGCATTTGTTGTATGAAATGTTAACATTCTCACACTTCCGTATGTAGTTAGCAGTTGGAACGACGGCAAGATCGTTTTGGGATTAACAAACATTATGTCTAAATTGCATAGGCCATAATATGTAAGACAAACTAATACGCCTAACGTGTTTCTGTAGCGATCCAGTGTTTCTTGTACCATTTCGAGGTAAATCGTCAACACGCTTAAGTCTGTACTGGGATCACACGCACATACACACTGACCCAATCACGCACGCACGCACGCACGCACGCACGCACGCACGCACGCACGCACGCACGCACGCACGCACGCACGCACGCACGCACGCACGCACGCACAACGAATGAGTATTCACGTGGAATAAATGTATTCTGGAAAGGCAATACAAGTTGAAATGGCATATTTATATATATATATATATTATATGAGACCCATTAAAACGAATATAACATGTTCATGTTTCACCACGGGCGTTATTGGCCAGTATCGATGGTTCACAACTAGGTACATTCTGATCAAGGAAAATTCTGAGAGAGCTAAATGATATGGCTGATGATAACAGTGATTAAGACTATTATGATGTAGTCTTACTACTCCAGTCGCAGGATACAGTAGAAGACAGACCGATGGCCTCAGCAACACAGTGTTGAGGCTATTATGGTGTAGTCTTACTACTCCAGTCGCAGGATACAGTAGAAGACAGACCGATGGCCTCAGCAACACAGTGTTGAGACTATTATGATGTAGTCTTACTACTCCAGTCGCAGGACACAGTAGAAGACAGACCGATGGCCTCAGTAACACAGTGTTGAGACTGTTATGATGTAGTCTTACTACTCCAGTCGCAGGACACAGTAGAAGACAGACCGATGGCCTCAGTAACACAGTGTTGAGACTGTTATGATGTAGTCTTACTACTCCAGTCGCAGGATACAGTAGAAGACAGACCGATGGCCTCAGTAACACAGTGTTGAGACTGTTATGATGTAGTCTTACTACTCCAGTCGCAGGATACATTAGAAGACAGACCGATGGCCTCAGTAACACAGTGTTGAGACTGTTATGATGTAGTCTTACTACTCCAGTCGCAGGATACAGTAGAAGACAGACCGATGGCCTCAGTAACACAGTGTTGAGACTGTTATGATGTAGTCTTACTACTCCAGTTGCAGGATACAGTAGAAGACAGACCGATGGCCACAGCAACACAGTGTTGACTAAAGCGTCCTTGCAGACTGACAGTTACATGGTCCCTACACGTGCTGATCCTTGTGTATTCTGAGTGCTGCTTCGTCGCCGAATTCAAGGGAACATTGTGGACAGGAGACCGTGACCTTGTCATCGTGGTCGTCACCGACGTTGACGCCGTCGTTGTCACCGACGTCGACGCCGTCGTTGTCACCGACGTCGATGCCGTCGTTGTCACCGACGTCGACGCCATGCACTTTGAATAGGTGATGAACGAGAGAGCGCTTCTTGGCATACATCTTTGGGCACAGGTGGCATGAATGCGGCGTCTTGCCCTCTGTGTGGCGACGCTGATGCGACTGCAACAATAATGACATATACTAACCAGTGCGCTGACGCTTGATGAATAAGCAACCAATAAGCGCCTAGCAGTTCTTGGAAATTGGTGATGCTGTAGCTTCAGCTGTGATGCGTTAAGTACTTTCTATCCCGATGATGCCCACCTCGCATTCCACCACAGACAAGTATTAAGTATAATTATACTATATTATCTTAGCTATAATTTTAAATACATGTGTTTACTATTTTCAAAGCTGCTGCTAAGTCAGAACATTAGAAGTTTAGTAAACAAAGACCAACATGTTGCATAAGTTGAGTTCGGACGCAGACAGCATGGGCATATCTTAATGGCCACATTTTATTGCCACGTTTATGACTAGGTATTAGTATGGAGTGGGTGGTGATCAACCAATGAAACAGCCTGTAACACACCATCAGCATGGAGTGGATGGTGATCTACCAATGAGAAAGCCTGTAACACACCTGTAGTATGGAGTTGGTAGTGAACGTGCTGCCGCAGAAGGCACACAGGAAGGGCCGATCGCCAGAGTGACATCTCATGTGAGCGACCATCGACCGGCGAGTGACGAATTGACGCCCGCACTGCTCACACGAGAACGGCTTCTTGACCCAGTGGCGACGCTCGTGCTCGCGCCACGTGCAGCGCTGCACGAAGGCATGTCCACACGTGCCACACACGTAGGGCTTCTCGCCAGTGTGAAGCAGTCTGTGGTCGGCGAAACATGATATCAAGTGACTCGATCATATGGCATAATTATTGGCATATCACTGCAGTATAATATTTAAGACTGCGCCATGGCTTAGGGAGTAAAAGTTGAAACTATACTGGTTGGTTTAACACTGGACTAAAACCCTTCCAAATTTATATAACACTTAACAACTACCCCCTCATAATCAATGGACCTTATTCTTGTGGTGTTACGAAAATCACCTAATTTTATTAATTTGTACTTTCAGCAGTTAATAAATGCTTTTAACTATGATACCGAGAAATGTCTGGTTGTTTCTTTACCATAAAAATAATGATTTCAGCTTTGGAAGCAAAATACATAACTATGTAGTCTTACATAACAGCATTGAAAACACTCCCTACCCTCGCAATACCCTGTTATGTTTAGGCATATACCACCACCTCCTCTGGCATTACGTAATTTTTGAATGAACCCATGTGTAATCTATTCTGACAATGTGCTGACGTATAGCCAAAAAGGAACATGATTTTAACAGGCTTATGTACTCAGGGCTCAGGGCTGGGGTGAATTAAAAAATGAATTGGAATTATTCAATTCAATTCCTGAATTTGACTTGAAAGATTTTCACCAAGTGGAATTTGAATTTAAAGATTCTAAGTAAGTTGAATTGGAATTGAAAGAAAATTAATTGAACCTCATTTTCTTGTGCTGGTGCAGTCTGGTTTTATTTCCAATGGGGTCCTCAATCCAACCATGCATGGAATTGTATATGAACTCAAAGTCTTTGCAGCAGCTAAACATTTGTACACCATTTGAAGATCTGAGGTGAGAACATTTGTCCAAATTTGAACAAAGGGTCTGCATGGCAATGTTACCATGTGGCAATTGAAAAAAAGAACTCAGAAGTTCTGCTCAAATCAAACTATGGTGGGGTGTGATGACCTTACTTTGAATTAAATTCAGGTTACAGCTCCTGCTCTAAAATAACATTTGTTGCCTGCCTGCACATATCTGAAACCATGACCTTTGTGTGTGCTATGAATGTGTGAAGCCATAGCCACCCCCAATGGGTCATGTTAACAATTAGTAATTGGCTTGCTACTCCTATATTGTTTCATTGAGCAGGTATTTCTGAAACTATAAAATGATCAGCCTACTGGTCTTTTCATGTTGTTTGAATAATGGCTCAGCAATGGTCTGTACATTGTTTACAATTACTAGCAGTTGGAATAACATGCAAACAAACCTGATATTTTATAAGTTTGCAGCAATAGATGTAATAGAAAAGTAATATACTATTATATATTACTTTGGGATACTATTACTTTTGAAAAAAGTTCCTCTATTACTATTACAGAAAAAATATATATTACAAATACATATTCCTATTATCCCATGGATTTGCATTGGAAAAACTCAAAATAATTAATTCAGAACTGGAACTGAATTGGAATTGAAATATTTGTGCTGGAATCTGAAAAAAATTGAATTTGAAATGATTAAATGGAATTGACCCCCACCTTTTCGGTTCTATATAGAAGTTTACATTTTGTTATAGTTGGGATTTCTTCCATATTACTTATTAATTATGATGTCAAAGCACATTGCAATACTTCAATATGACAAAGCTAAGAAATTATTAAGTAACAAAGCAGGAATTCCCACTCTCATCTAAACAAAGCTAATACTTTGTTTATTTACAACTTAATTACTGTTTCAAAATAATTACAGTAGAACAAATTGTTCTCTTGCATGCTGTCATAATTGTTCTAACAAGTATTTAATACAACTTTGCAATTCCATTTCGTAACATAATAAACATGCAGTTGCACGATTGCTCATGTATTTTTACACTGCTCAACTATCACAGGTTATACAATACACATAGAATTACTATACAAATACAGGTTTATTTATCAAAATATACTTCATTTAACTGGTATGTGAAACTTTGTACGACACATAATTATGATGCTGTTGTACGTATATAAAATCAAGTAGAATGGTAGAAAGGTGTAATAAAATGTTTCTTCTTTACTTGAATGTATGTGTGTTGTGACATAATTGTTGATGTTGAGAAGATGTATAATCACAGGTTTGAAATAAGTGTTACAACTAAAAAGAAGACTGTGGTTAATGCGTGTTCAATCACTCACTTGTGTTTATCAAGACCAACACGTTTAGTGAAAGTGTCTCCACATGTTTCACATGTGAAAGGTCGCAAACCAAAGTGTGTCACATTCTCATGATTGGAGACAGTTGTTCGCCATGATGAAAAGAAACTGCAGAATCTGCACTGAAAAACAAAACAATTGCATATTTTGAATATGACAATTGATGAAGCAGAGAACAAGAATCTGAAGGAACATCACAAGGAAAAGAGTGAGGAAAAGAGTGAGGAAAAGAGTGAGGAAAAGAGTGAGGAAAAGAGTGAGGAAAAGAGTGAGGAAAAGAGTGAGGTGCATATATTCATTCACGTTGTGTGCATTTTGTTTCATTAGTAAAATGTAACATACCTTGAATGGTTTGTCACCAGAATGAATGCGTTTGTGGTCTCTGAGATGTGTACTTCGTATGAAACCGCTGCCACATATGGAGCATCTGGCGGGGAGAAGCAAATAACTGACTTATTCATGACAGTCAGATGGAGCAAGATACCTCACTGTATCAGACAGTGTACACATTTTTTATAAAACAATTATGTTCACTGTATCAGACAGTGTACAGTGTACACATTTTTTTATAAACAAAAGTATGCTTCATTAAAGCCTGTTACACTTATATAGGTGAAATTTACTGCTAATTAAGTGTAACTTTCAAAATATCATGTACCTTTCTTGAAAAGTTTTGAAATTAATTTTAATTAAAAGAAATGTTTATACCAAAACAATTGTAAATAATCTTAAATGTTGTCAAAAAACTATTATGTATACTTATACCATAAATGTATTTCACTGTTTTGTTCAATCATTACATGCAAATGCTCATTCAAATGTACATTAAAATTTAAGATATTGTAAAAAAGTATCATTCTAAAAATTCATATTTGAATTTATTTTATTTCAAATCTCCAACTACAAGTACAAAAACGCTATTGAAGCATATTAAAATAATCTAATACTCATGTGCAGTATCAAACAGACAAACCTGTAGGGCCGATCACCAGTGTGTTTACGTCTGTGTATAATGAGTTCATGACGACGTAGGTAAACTTTGTCGCATTCAGTGCAAGGCCACCTTCCATCCTTCATGTGCACTATCACATGTTTCGACAACAAAGTTCTCTTAGGAAATGCCTCAGGGCACACCCCACACTTATATTTATCCTCTTGAACTTCTGCTGATTTCAACACAGATGACGATTTTCGGTTCCTAGTCTGTTTTTTCTTCTGTGATTTGTTTCCAGTCTGACATTCAGACGCTGTTTGGTACAAAGTCAACATTTGTAGTCATCTTCAATTTTAAATATAACCGGAGAATGGTTTTCTAATGCATCATAAGAATAATATGTGCAATTCATTGCTGTGACAAAGAATGCCATAAAAACCCATGGGACATTCACAATCGATGTGGCACCTATAAACAAGACGTATTTCTGACCACAATCCATAACAATTACAAAAATTCAAACATTGTTTAGCTAGAATGTCCACTGGTTTTCAGTCTACATGAGAATCTATAATTAATTACACCAAATAGTTTAATCAAGAGAGCAAAGTACTTACCAGATGGCTTGACATTTTTGGATGAGCGATCATGTTTGAATACTGTCCAAAATCCCTCAAATATGAAGATTATAAATTTTAGTGAAATACATTATACTGTATTACACATGCCTGGGTAATACATTATACTGTATTACACATGCTTGGGTAATACGGAAAAATAGTCAATGTTTAAACAATTGCAGTTTATACAGACCTGATGCTCCATCACTCTCTTGTCCTGCACTGCCATCTTCATCAGCATAATCTTCATTTAGCTGCTGTACCTTAATCATTTCACTCTTCGCTTTTCTTTTCTTCTCCTTCACAGCTGTGGAGTGAGAGTGTTGAGATGCTGCACCCTCCTTGTCATCTTCTGCTGATACCACAGTATCAGTGACAACATGTTCTCCATCTACTTGCATCTCTGTGTCTGTAATGTTCCTGGTGAATAATTCATCTAGAGTTTTGCCTTCTGCTTTCTCCTCTGTCAGTGACTCTGTTTTGGTGAGTGAACCATCATGTTTCTTGACTGCTATGTCTGCATCTTTGCAAGACACTAAATACTGCTCACCTACAAGCTGAAGTTGAAGTATTTGTAACTGAATAGCAGCCTTAATAACGCACTCAGCTTCCAGTTTATTCAACAAGTGTATCTTTCCACTGTACAGAAATTGCAGAATAAGTTCCCAGACATGGCCGGATATGCTGTTGAGACACACCTGATATTGGTGTGTACGTGTGGTTGCAGTAAGCAGAGCTCTGAGAACTGGACTGGCCGCAGCGAGGATGAAGCTGTGGGCAGGCCGAGACTGGCCATCACAGCCCATGAGAACAGTGTCGCACAAAATGCTTTCTTCAAGTAGCATGTGGAAGCCACGAAATAGAACCGAGTCCCATTCTTGCCATGTTATAACAACGGCTGTCATCTTGTTACAGACTGAAACACAAGACAAATATGATTCGCAGGATGCTTACCTAATGATCAGTTATTAGTATCACATTAGGTATCGAGAACCAGTATCAATGCCAGCCTCGCCTTAGGCTTCAACTTCCTTCAAGGACAAAGAGGAGAGCAACAAAATGAAAATGCAGACAAAGTGGTGAGTTGTGGTGTAGTATGATTTACAAGTATCTAGGGTAGAATAATATCCAGGAATACATCACTATGGCACACTAATAAAGAAGATCTTCAGTTAATTAAGAACTAAAACCTGGAACAATTATCTTACTTGCCTAACACCTGCAGACAAGTTTAAAAGTCTAGCCATGTCATTAAATACTCACGATTCTTACGAAAGTTCCAAATACTAAATGGATCAAAATTAAATGTCAAAAGTACTGCATCTTGGTTATGCATACCTCAATAACAAGTCAAAAAAAACATAAAGAGATAAACAGTTTATCCAATATTTAAAAATGAATTGCATCATTGCATGTATACGGTGCTTTGAACTTGTCATTATGTGCTATGGACAACAAAAACGCATTGATGAGTTCATTCATAATGTATGTTGCTGATCATGCCGGATGTGAAACTTTTTATTTCATAGACTTAAGTCTATCATAAAAAGTATTTACATGACAGGGTTGACATCTTGCAAAAACTGTCTCATTTAATTGGGGACGTAAAAGAACCATTGTCACTGAGGACGACATTCACCCTGGCAGTGACTGCCCTCAATGCCAGCATATAAAGGTCAGCAAGACAATATTGTTCTGAAAAAGGCTGGCTAGTTGAATGAAACCTCGAAACACCATACAATAATAGTAACCACAACATTCATTTAGTCAGTTAATAGAACCGTGTAACGTTGCCGAATGCTGAATACTAGAACTGTCAAGTTCTCCAAAATGATTGCAAAACTATTTCCACTGCGTGTTATGCAACAGGTTTCAAACGGTCACCTTACGGCACACACACAACATTATTTATTTTGTGTCAGTTTAGATTTATTCAATATTGTAATTCTTTAGCCCAGTGACTGAGCGATAATTGAGGCCTACAAATTAGAACTACAATGTTATCATCTGAACTACCATTTGTTGAACCTACTATTTGATCATACACCAGCGTAATAACATACCATTAGACAACAACCGAAATATATGAAATGCATTTATTGCTTTGGTTCAGTTTCAACGTAAAAAATAACTGAAAATAGTCATATCCCGTCGTTTACAGAACTAGCCCCAAGCAATGGGGTGTATTCTTTGTTTACCGTATCATTCACCAGGTGTCGCCACGTGATATATTACTAACAAACTCCCTACCAGTGGCGCCACACACAATTTCTCCACTGCTACAACTTACATAATATTATGATGTGTAGATTCTGCACGTCATTATTTCATTTGGTAAGCTCCTAATTGTTGTCAAGAAATCTCTCAGTCTCAATTGTATACAATTGTAGATACTGTCTGTGCCGAAAATGTGTCCAAGCTATCGCATCCGAAGCATGGAACCACTAAGCAACCATACAATAACTTGAATAAGTTACAACTTACCAAACACCGACAATGTGGGACTGACTCCATCTGATCTGGGAGCTCGGTGACTTGGACTGCATTTATTGGTTCCCCGTTTCCCCCAGCTACACAGACTCCCACCATGTTCACCACCAATCCACCTTTTTCTCCAACCACCAACCCCAACGAGGGTACATCATATGGGCTATTCTCCCAAATTTGAAATTGACAGATTGTGAGAGGCCATTTTTTCATGTTCCCCAATCTCTGTTAAATTTTAATCCGATAAAATACATAGCCTAAACATTTAATTTCTGAAGTTTCTTTGTTTAAATCCGAAAACTGGCAGGCGGCGCATGTCAGGAATGTTACCCTCTACTGTTAATCCCAGTACCAAGGTCGCCAAGTTCGTTTTAACACCCTAAAGAAATATAAATAAATGCTGGAATTGGATTATAATATTGATATTCGACAGTTATTGTGGTCTTCTTTGTGTTATACTAAAAACAGTGTGGGGAACATCTATAAATTCATAAAAATTAGACCCTGTACCGGGAAAATTATTTGAAATTGCTCATGCGTGCACTGTACTCGATGATCTTGTATATACAAACTGGTAATTGAATTAGAACACAATTTTAAAATAACCCTTTCCCATAGAGCACTTCTGATGGATGTTTTATAGATAATATAGTCCAAAAATAGTGGTTTGGAAACATCGCTTTTAGCTATACAACATTAAAGCTTGGTCCCAGGCGTAACAATAAACACTGTAGCTTGGTACTGGGCGTACCAACTATCTTTAAATCAAAGTATATATGTGTTCTATATATGTCCCACTGATGCTTACTGTGCAGGACATCAATATATATATATACATATATTTCTACTACACACTATATTGCACGTTTTGACTATGTGTGATTAGTTTCTTTGCACCCACACCCACGTCCTTGACTGCGTCCACAAATGCATATATGGGGTTGCAACCTCCAATATGTTTGATGTTTAGTTATTATCTTCACCCATTTATTGCAATTTCCTTGAAATGTATTGGTGTTGGCATCACGGCAACAGTACTAATAACAGGAACTGTCCATTGTATAGTGGTATATGGTCCTTTGGCCATCATATTGTGCACAATCCTGAAGTTGTCTACTTGGTGCTATTACCATACATCCATTTGGCCCTTTGCAATGAGAACGTCATTCCAAGATACCAATAAAGAGTTTTGTCAGTATTTTCATTCTGAACATTCATCGTGTGGTGTTCGACATGTGGATGCAGTGTAATGGTGTTTTTGTTGACATCTAAGCAGACTGGATTTCTTTAATGTTGCTTCTCAGAATGTTTTCTAAAATTCATTTACACAGTACATACATCCTCATTAAGGTTGCCATTGACCTCTGGTATCACGGCATACTGATTCTTTGTGAGTCCGTTGTGTCAAATCAGGAATCTATTCCTTGTAAAACATTTCCTTATTTCCATTATTCAGTGGGTACCTCCTGTGTCACTAACATAATCTGTTTCTAGCCATTATTCAACTCATTTCGCTGACATCTTGACAGATCTTGTTTTCCTGCTTTTGAACATCCTACTTCTGATGCCTCTGAGCGAAGTGGTCAGAATTTATATTTAGCTGTGCAACATTAAAGCTTGGTACATGGAGTAACAACAATTACCACACCTTGGTACCGGGCATAACAACCATCTGATCATATTTGTTGTTTTGTTTTGTTTGTTGTTTTCCATATAATATTTCACCACTGGTGCTTACTCTGCTTCTAAATGTCGAAGAGCAATAAAAATTCTGGCTCCGCAAATATTACTTAATATCTGTACATAATACAAACAACAATAATGGCGGATCTGGTGAATATAGTACAGTGATTTGCTGCCTAAGTAATTAACACATTTTTGTGATTATCTTGTGAATATTGTGTTTAATTTTATTGTAGCAAATGGAAGCTCAGGCTTAGCAATTAAATATAATGGTACACCTTTTTTTGACAGAACAAGTAATTTATTAATTAATTATATAATAATAAAAAATTATTAACAGTACAAGTTTAAATATTTCCACTGTGTAATATGTGTTATGAAAGCTGATGAGTTCAGAAAAAATATTCAATCTGTATATAATATGGGCATCTTCACAGTAATGAGGGCCAGAGGGAAGCAGTGTATCAGGAGGGTCAAATATATTGATGGCAACATTTCTGTTATCCTTTTCCAAGTTTATGAAATCCATTAACATTTGGGCAGAATGACAATGTTAAATATGACATGTTAATGATGGAAAGGTTTGCAAAATCCAAAGTTTTGGAAAAACATTTAACTGAACATTAAATCTCTTCAAAATATATTTAAAATGAGCAGTTCCCCTCAATACAGTGAAAACGCCCATATATTTGTACGCAGAATAAGAAATAAATTACTAGTAAATCAACTGTCAAGATGAAGTTCTGCCTCATTTATTTTGGATATTTTTTATAATCAAATATAATTTATATATAAAGCAGCAACATTGACCATTGGTGTTCATAATAAATCTTGTTTTGCATTAAAAGAGATCATGAACTGCAATGGATATTGACGGGAATTCTATCAGCATTTATTTTTATGATTTACGTTTCATTTTTAAATTAATAAGTTCTAACATAAATAATAAAAATTTATATAAAAATTCTACAAATCTATTGTGGTCTGCGATGCATTGCAAGTGGTCCGGCCAGAGCATGTTATGTTAAATATTAAGCCTGAATTATTCTGAAAACATTGCAGCTGTAATATAAAAAGTTTAATATTAAGGCTTAATTATTCTGAAAGCATAACAAACGTAAATAAATATATATATATATATATGTGCCATTCTCACGAAAAGTGTACATTTCAAAATCGATAAAGTAATTTTCGAGATATGATTTTTTTAGATTTCAAATTTAACCCTTTAACCATGAATATGTTAAACTTTTTTTATTTTAGGTCAGTAGTACTAGCTAAACGAAACTATGCAAATGAAAAAATTATTTTGGACATGTTACTTTACCGTTCCATACACTTTTTGTGAGGATGGCCCATATAATCTTAGTATGTTGAATGTCAGACTCACGTGCTGGTTTGTCAGTGCAGTTAATTAAATAATTGTTGCATCTAACTATACCAGTAATATCTTGACACAGAGTGTGGGGCACATCAAAGATGTCATTGGTCTGTAATCCTTCTGACTACCCAGATCTGGCTGTAACTGTTTCTGATTTTATCTGTGAGGCCACAAGCACCCAGACAACACATGTATACCTATATCTCAGGAACCCTTCAACAAATCTACACAATTTTCACATATTTTGGCTCCCAATCCCCCCCCCCATTTATGCACGATACAAGTGCCACATTATAAATAGTTAGTACTTACCATGGTTACCAATGTGCAAAAGAGGATTTGTCGAGATGCTTGTGACTTTAAACAACATGAAATATATTTGCAATATTTCTGTGGCAATCTTATTGGTAAAAACTACATTTTATTATTTTAATTCATTAAATTTATTGCAATGCTAAGTTTTTAATTACATTATTACAGATTAAGTTTTTTCATTGTTTTTAAAATGTACTAGTATAATTTTTATGATTGAAATATAAATGTATTGCACAAGATTGTAGGGATCCGCCTATTTTGTCTTGTTCTGCCTGAAGCTATGCTCAAATTTATGATTGAAATATATATATTGCATAAGATTGTAGGGAACTGTCTATTTCGTCTTGGTCTGCTGGAGGCTGTGCTCAAATTTATGATTGAAATATGTATATTGCATAAGATTGTAGGGGACCGTCTATTTCGTCTTGATCTGCCAGAGGCTATGTTATGATTGAAATATAAATGTAAGAACATGCTATTATTGCTTCAGTTGGTTTAATTACATTAAATGATTGTTTATTGTAGAAATACTGGCTGTTGGGTATGACTACCATGTCTGTTCATTTGAATGTGTTGACGAACGTCCGTTCACAGCTGAAATTCATGTTGCACTCAATCGTGTTTGAGAGGCTCAGCTTTGGCTCAAGCAGTAAAACAATGGCAGCGAAACTACCTTGCACATCGCAGTTATGGAGTATGTATATATATTATAAAAAATTATTACAACAATTCTTTATAATATTGAAAATTAAAAAATTGTACAACAATTCACTGAGAATGCTTATAGAAATAAAAAATATTGTAGTGCAAACAAAATGCTTGCTTATATATTATATTAATGTATTAACTTTATTTTAGGATATCATTTTGTTTAATTCTTTTGAATACTTATTGATTTGTGATCTAATGATTACTTTCTCATGATGTACTTGTGTAAATAAATGTTGTCATCATTTTCTCCAAATGTGCTATTTTTACTTCCTTAATAACATTGGTTATCAAAGAAATAATATATAGAAAAATAATATAATGCTCATTTTCTTCGATTTACCATAAAATAGCATTGTCTCCACAATGAACATATTGTACCATAAAGTAAATTTATTTAGGCAATATAAATATCTTTAAAATGAGAATGGTGCTATAATATCAGTTTAAACATTAAAATACATTATAAATACTAAATTACTGTTTATTTTTTTTACATATCTTGGTCAAAATTACATCCCTTTCCTATGACAGCCTTGATCTCAGAATATTGAGACTGGCAGTCAAATGCGCTAACCACTACACTACAGGGGTCATGCCTCAGTTAGACTTCCTGGTGTGTTACAGACGAATGTGCATTTGAGCAGGGACATTGCCAGGTTCGCTGGTGGAAGCTGTGCAGAGTGAAATGGTGGATTTTTAGATGATTTTAATTGGTGGAAGGATATTTGTGATTTTGTTGACAACTAGACACGTGTGTGCCATAATTTGTGCCAATATTGGTAAACATTGACAGGTATTGCGCATGCAGGCACATTACAAGAGTTAGAAATGTCTAATTTTGACAAAACTCGACCAGCATGTCAGTGATGATGACAGCAGCTGGTAAAAACTTAGGATTTTTGATGGTCAAGTTTTCTTATAATCATGCAAAACATTAACATGGCCACCAGTAGGAAATGCTACTGTAGGCTGAACCCTACAACAGATCATTGGATTGCACAGAACGATTATGTCAATTAACTCGTAACACACAAAAATAATTATCTAACTATGTATATTTTATTTATATATATGTACATATTCTACTCGATTGAAGTTAATTACCGTCACCCAGTTAATTATTCCTTGTTACCCAGTACAAGGTCAAGGGCAGCTACCTCACATTCCTGACACACAAAATTTAAACACACAAGGATATGGTAAAATATATATACGTTCTTAGGCTAAACACTACAAAAACTATGCCTGTACATATAAGTTTGATTGAAATAACGGTATTATTCCCACTCTGCACCATGCAAGAGGGGACAAAGTCAGAATAAGCATTATAAGTAGACGATAATCAAAGGTATTACATTGCGTTGGTGCCACAGTTAGCATTTACACTGTAACACATGTTCTTAGGCTAAACACTATGACAACTATGCCTGTACATGTAAGTTTGAATGAAATAATGGTATTATTCTAACTCTGCACCACGCAAGAGGGGCAAAGTCGGAATAAGTATTATATGTAAACGTTTTTCATAAATTTTGCGTTGCGTTTGTGTCTTATACAGTCAGCATTTTGAATGTAACACACAATATATGGTCATCCAGTAAAAAATTACGTCGGCATACACGATTTCACAACGGCACGCTTGAAATAACTGTATTATTCCCACTCTGCACAATACAAGAAGGGGCAAAGTCGGAATAAGCAAAACAAACAGCAGGATTAGCAAGTTAAGTACCCCCTTTGTTGCTCCGCTACAGCTTCAACCCATTGACAACACACACAAAGGACATGTTTCAACATCTATGCTGACAAGCCAATTATGAACTGGTAGCAAGTGAAGGAGCTATAACACCTAGGCCCTCTATTGTACGTGTTCAAAGCCACAGCTTTATGTGCTAAAGAAGCCTATTATTATTTTCTACAGCAGGAGCTTAATCAGCTTATACAGGTGAATGTGTCAAGTTCAAAGTAGGCTAAGCACACCTCGTCTCAGCACATCTTAAAACAAAGGTATCACGCCGGGCAGAGTTCAAATAGACCGTAATCCATCTGATCGGCTGCTGCCGTTTAGTCCATTCCCATTCGGGCGGGCGTTTTAGGAATTCTCACAATGGTCCGTCCCAAGTGAAAATCATCTCCACTCTTCCCCCATTGCGAAACTGCCCGCAACACTACTACAGTTTATAAATAGCGGAAACGCCGGAAATTCGCGACCGGGGCTAGTTGTTACTTATTTTCAGTTAAAGTAACTTTTTGTAAAAAGTATGTTAGATGCATTATTTCTGTGAACGCATACATTAACTTTATTATTCCTGTTAATAAAATGTACCATATTCCATACTGTAGTTAGGTGGATATGTGAAGTTTCACAGGCGCGGTCGACTGTAACAACTAGCCCCGTAAGCGGGGCAAGTTGTTA
The DNA here is from genome assembly GCA_963662155.1 of Lamellibrachia columna. Lineage (NCBI taxonomy): Eukaryota > Metazoa > Annelida > Polychaeta > Sabellida > Siboglinidae > Lamellibrachia > Lamellibrachia columna. The sequence goes on along the minus strand of OY759263.1, from coordinate 41,032,727 downwards.
TACCATATGGGGCACGTTTTTGTGATTATCTTGTGAATATTGTGTTTAATTTTATTGTAGCAAATGGAAGATCAGGAGCTCAGGCTTAGCAATTAAATATAATGGTACACCTTTTTTTGACAGAACAAGTAATTTATTAATTAATTATATAATAATAAAAAATTATTAACAGTACAAGTTTAAATATTTCCACTGTGTAATATGTGTTATGAAAGCTGATGAGTTCAGAAAAAATATTCAATCTGTATATAATATTACAGCAAAGAACGCGTGGATGACAAAGCAAGTGTCACTCGTACATGTTAATGTTATTACATTAATTCGATTATACACAGTTATACATCATACAAACAATTTGCCTAACAATGTAGGTGTTCACAACTTCATATATTAACCTTTTCATTTTTAGTTACCAAAGGAGACTCTCTCCCTGGATTCTTACATAACAAACAATTGTGAATGGAATATAAATTAGTGAATGGAGTATGTGTGCGTGCGTGCGTGCGTGCGTGCGTGCGTGCGTGCGTGCGTGCGTGCGTGCGTGCGTGCGTGCGTGCATGTGGACAATGCCAAGTCCTGAATTTAAATTTAACTTCTACTTGGCATAACCCCTTATATTATATAGTAGACATGTTTCAAGTTTCATTCAAGAAATACAAAAAAGTGGCTGCGTGAGATATGTGGGCATACCCAAAAAAGTGTTAGGTTAAAAAGTAATTTTTGTCCACATCTCGTTAATTTTGTCTTCGTTACTCCCGATTTGTGGACAGTGTGTCTGCTGGTGGACTTCCAACCAACTACTGTCGATGGTATCTCCATATGTGTGCTATGTTTTCGTATAATGCTTATGTAACAACTTGCCCATGTATACAACTATCCCCGGTATCCCCTAATTCTGGTGACATTCAAACATCGTCCACACCTGTAGAAGACATACATAAATACAGGGCAATCCAATGATATTTTCAGTATCGTAGATGCAGCCACCACATATCAATTCAACTAGATTCTGTTGCATACCTGACTCCAGCGACGGTGCATCAGCATGCCAGTTGTTGCTGAAGGTCGGTTGCAGACAGTACCAGCGATGGCCTAGTTGGCAGCCCCAGCAGGGCAGTGGCGAAGCTGCTTGTCAGCCAAGACAGCGGCGAAGCTGGCTTGCAGATCCCAGCAAGCAGGGTGTCGACGAGAGCACTGCACGAGGTAGCCTTCTCCCGACGCTTCGGCTGTTTTTATACTGGTATATGTTACAGTTTGCCCCACTGGTAAAACTTTTTCAATTGCGGCAAAATGTATCATATACCAGTAGTTCAGTATACGAAATTAATGGTATTTAATTGTATTAATACACATCTAGGATGTATGACTAGCTTATACAAGACATATACATATATATATATATATATATATATATATATATATATATATATATATATATATATAGATATATATATATATATATATATATATATATATATATATATATATATATATATATATATATATATATATATATATATATATATATATATATGGGGCTTATTAAGGCTTATATAAGCTAGTCATATATCCTAAATATGTATTAATACAATTTATCATATGCTGTTCTTCTTTGGAATAATTCTCGTCATAGATGTTACATAGGCCGCTAATTATAAATAAATAATAAATGTATAGGCCAAATAACAGTATAGGGTGGCAAATCAGTCAAATTTAATAATAGTATAGTGCCGAATAACAGCATAGGGGGACACATTGTTCAAAACAAACAGTAGTACAATGCGAAAAAGTCACTAGTATATTTGGTTTGTTTTTTTAGCGCAGAAGCTATTTTTTACTCGACGTGAAGCCAAGGCGTCGCTAGAAAACTACGCGGATCGCCGGTTATTTATTTTTTTCTGCTGAATATACATAAACTTTATGCGTATTCGCGTCACCGCAGATATAGTAACGGCATTTTATATCTGCGAAAAACCTGGGAATTTTCCGTTCTTAAACGGACATTAAAGTTTTATTGAATTGAATACGCAAGCCCGTTTCAGGGGAAACCGCCGGCGGCCATTTTCGGTCGGTTTACGCGATGATAATGGCGTTTTAACTAATAGTATACCATGTCGAACTCCCGAGAACTAAGGGTTGTGACCGATTCATCTAATCATGGAAATATAATGGTCTAACGCTTCGGGATCAAACTCTAGGATCCTCAGAAGCAAGAGATCCCGCTAAATCCACGACTGTCGTTCGAGAGAATAAAAACGTAGCCGCCAGAGGGAGCAAGGTGCAGGTCCAGTTCGGAGCTAGTCTCGCTTATCCGACTCTCTCTCTCGGCTTCGTGAATCCGCCGAGAAGATAGACGTGTGCGACAGACGTTGGCGCCACAGCGCGGAGCCTGGATAATCTAGGCTAGCGCGAGCGGTAAACCGCTCCCTGAATGATTGATTAGCGCTAGCTATAGGGAGTGAGAACGATTGCTCTCCTAAAATTATATCCTGCATAATTTGCCACGATTATCGGAGAATATAGGCTGGCAGAAATGTTTAAATTTAATAATTGTATAGTGGCAAATAAGGTGCGTATAGGGTGGCATTTTTCATCAAATAAATACACGTATAGGGACGCTTATTCGGCACTCAAGAGTATGTTTTAATTAAATCACAGGTGTTGTGAATGAGACGGTGTTGGAGTAAGTTGTAACATTTTCTCAGATAAATTGCAACACCACGGCAGTATCATGCAAAAATATTACTGGGGGGGGCATCCATTGTAAATGGGATAGCGATTAATAAACTAACAAGATTATGTTCGTTACAGTTTTTGCACGGTGCTCAAATATGGGGATCTGCCCATTACTCTTTATATATATATATATATATATGTATATGTATATGTATATATATATATATATATATATATATATATATATATATATATATATATATATATATATGTATATATATATATATATGTATATATATATATATATATATATATATATATATATATATATATATATAATATATAAGCAGGGCGTCGACGATGCACTAACAACCTTAATGCACTTACCTGGCTTCACCAGGATATCTAAATATAACATGTAGCAGCCACCAGCACGGGATGACACCGCCTTATTTTCTAGCCGCGTGCCAATAAGCCATAATATAAACTGTCCATATTTAATTAGCAGTAGCAGTAGTGTCAACTGTCTGTATTCCATGAGCCATGAGATCAACTGTCTGTATTCCATGAGCCATGGTGTCAACGAGCCATAGTGTCAACTGTCTGTATTCCATGAGCCATGGTGTCAACGAGCCATAGTGTCAACTGTCTGTATTCCATGAGCCATGAGATCAACTGTCTGTATTCCGTGAGACATGGGATCAACTGTTTGTATTCCATGAGACATGGGATCAAGGGAGCAATAGCATTAACTGGGCTCATTTTGTCCACGAGGGTTTCTTCGGCCATTTCCTCTGTGATGTCATTACGCAGGACGCAGCATCTTTTCACACCATTCTAAAATCTCCATAATACGTACCAATGAAATTACACTCTCGAAGAGTCTTGATGCATGGCGCTAAACGTATCCTGGTGCAATCATAATTATCATTATACGTTTGGAAGTATTCACAATTATCGTGAACTTGCGAATAATTGTTGTGACATTTGCTGTAAGCATAACGCTACATTTGTCGATTACCAATATGACATTTGGTGACGGAGTTATGACATTTGTGGAGGATAGGAAAGCTTGTGGGGTGTATTTTGTGAAATTATTGTCTAAGCTGTCTTGCGTCCGTAGATGACAGCCGTAAGACCGTAACCATGATTTATATATATATATATATATATATATATATATATATATATATATATATATATATATATATATATATATATATATATATATATATATATATATAATATATATACATTTATATATATATATATATATATATGTATATTTATATACACACACACACATATATATATATATATATATATATATATATATATATATATATATATATATATATATATATATATATATATACTTCTCCCGGCTCAGTATATGTATATAGACAGTTTATCTCTGTCGCTGGGAGCAGAAACTCCATTTGTGATATTATTATTCTCGGCCATTGTTGCGGTTGATATATTTCCTCTGGAAGCTTTAACTTTATTCATTAAACACTGTCAGTGTCCAACAGTCGTGCGAGTTGGTTACAAATGTATATATATATATATATATATATATATATATATATATATATATATATATATATATATATATATATATATATATATATATATATATATATATATATATAAGAACCAGCGACGAGCTAGTCTTTTGTTTGTTTTCAGGTATACATATTTATATTCTTCCGTTATGGGAGCTGTACTGCAAATAAGCAATCGTTGTATGTGCGCAGACCTGGAGAATGTTGACATACATTGTCATTTATCTATCGGTGTTTCCTCTGCTTATTGTTGTCGAGCATCTTATGAGCTATTCCCGAATCCCTAAGTATTTATGTCGGATCTGTTTTGCTTGTCAGAAAATTATGGCTCTAAAAACTAAGCTTTTATACGACAAATGACAGGAATCGTACACAATATACTGATTTTTGGAAAGAGCACAAACAATGTTGGACATTTCTGGTCACCCATCGCAATGATGAAGGTTAACATGCGCCATATTCAGAAGAGTCCCGCTGTCGTTCGGAGCACGGAGCTATCGATTTTTAACAGCACGTCCAACCGGAAATCCAGTTGATATGCAACTAGAAATCTGGCACCCAGCCACAACGTGTGCACAGCTTTGTGTCGGGCGCGTCTCCGAACGGATGGGAGCTTTCACAAGCTAGCTGTCGGCGCAGGACGTCTGCCGGCAAGTTCGTGTGAGTGCCGTCACAATATGGCGGCGACTTGGTGTACTTGCAGGCGCACAGCTGGTGGATGGTCTGACCGACCGGCACCGTCCACGACATCGACGTGATCCCTGTGCCGACGTGAGACCCTGAACGGAGGAGGGCAACACAAGTCATCAAGTAAACAAGTAAGTTAGTTAGTTAGTAATAATAATAAAAGTATTTGTAAAGTGCCCAATCAATCACGATTGTTCTCACTTGCTTTACACGCGCACGCGCACGCGCACGCGCACGCGAACGCACACACACACGCACATGGGCAAGGCCAGAAAGAACGAGGCACTATAAACAAAAGTACTGTTGCCAGCCGTTTTCGTCGCTATATATGGAATACATATATTTTTCGACTTTACAGAATAGAAGACACGAAAATTCCAAATATATATATTTTTCATAGTTAATTGTAATACTTACGACCACATAATGCAATTACAAACGGAGCATTTTCGAATATTGTCGACAATACTGTGAATAGAAGCTTTTTTAATTCAATCGAATACATTCCCTGATATTCCATTACCAAGTGTGTGTTTTCTTTACCTCAAGTACGTGTAGGCTATCTTACAGTAGCAAGAAATCTCCTGCATTGTGTTACTATTAGTTTGTGATCCAGAGTCGCGTGTCGCCGAAATAATACGATTTACGATATGCTACTTCGTTTGATTGTCCTCCGAATATAAATTCATTCCACGGGTAATTGCAAACTACTTAAGATATAAATACCATATTTTATCGAAATAACATATAACAATCGCCTGTCTCAGGACTACCTTATTCAATCCGTTTTAAACTTTGAGGATCTGATTTACGTTATGGCGATTCTGCCAAAAGCAACTCCTCACTAATTTAACACGAGTTGGCACTGTCGTGTCATTTTGTCATTGGCGTTTGCGTTCCTTCAAACGGTGTAGTGGTTGTGTTTGTACATTAATCTAATTCATTACTTACTTAGTTTACTTAGGTTTTTCCTGACCGTAGGCGGTGGCCTCGGTGATCTTCAACTTTCCTTTGTAATGCTCTACGACTTCCTGGTATGGTATATATCATAGTCACCGAAACCCAGGTCAGCTGTGTTTAATAGAAATTTCTGGTTTTTCGGTTTAACCTCAGTAATTGCAATCACCATACACTTATGTGATTCGACTCGAGCTTTGAACTCGGTAAATGTATTGACTAGACTATCAGCGTTGGTGTAGAAACTTGTTTATGTGTATAATTTGTATTTACAGTGTTTTTCTGGTTAGATGATCTTTCTTGTTTTACTCCTCGTCCCTTCGAGGTTTGAATCTTTCAAGGTTCTGGCCCATGGTGGGCCTCTCACCCTGTCCAACCATTTACCCTCATCATTTATCTCTTTTGTCCTGGCCTCCTCTAGGAGTTTCCTTCCTTCCTCTCTTTCTTTTGTTGTCGTGTTGGATGCTGAGACATTTATATTTGTCCTTTGCATCTCTTACGTTTTATAGTCGTTTGAACAATTCCATCTTTTTGTTAGCGTCTTTTATTACTACCTTGAAAGGTCTGGGTTTTTGCTCAGTATCACCCGTATCTCCATCTGTTTGTTTTTTACCTAGCCTGATAACTTTGGTTATCTCATCTTTTACGTCTAGGTTCAGATTGCACACCTCATTACACAACCCTTCAACAAACTCCATATCTATCCTCACCCTCTCTTCCTTTAGGTTTTGTTTTTGGTTCTGGGGTATTGAATATAAGAACATTTGTTTCCCTGTTTTTTTTTTATTGATTTCTCTTACTGTTTCCTCCACAACAATTCCACTATTTTGGGTGGTTAGTAGGTTCCTGCTTTCATCATCATTTGGTCTGCCTGTATGTAATGCATCCATTTCCTGCCTTACGATTTCTTTTACTTCTTTACTATCGCATTTAGCATCCAGTTTTTTTCTATGGCCTCAAATCTCGTGTTCATAGTTTTGAAATACATCTCGCATCTCTCTTCGATAACTTTCTCATTGAGAATATTTTTTTCTATTTTTTATTTGCATTTTAAGCAAAACCACATGCATCCGGGTTTCCCCATTGCCTCATATTCGCCAGGTTTAAAGTTCAAGCATTAACGCAGTATCGGTTTCCGCAGTACTCGCACTCGAGCATTCTGTCTTTCTCACTTTTAAAGATTTTCTTGCAGTCTTCGGATTTCCAAGCTTCTCTAACATCGCTTCCCGATTCAGAGTTTTTCCGTGGCCCCTTATTTTTTAGTTTTCTGATTGGAGCGCTAGAAATTGCTATATTTTCGCCCATATCTTGTTCTGGACCCATGTGTTGATAATCTTCACTCATTTCCGTTATCAAGTTCCATTTAACACTTGCCATATGCATGCTGTTGTACTAAGAGTACGTGCAGGAGTTTCCAAGGCGTTGTGACTAGTGACAGTGTGCCGTACTTGACGAGAAAACGTACTTCTGTCCCAGGGCTACTCTGGGTAAAAAAAACGCCTTGGTTGAAATTGCCTGTTAGTATATAGATGACTCAGGTTGGGAGTGCAGCTTTACCTACGTTATTACTAAATTTTGTCTAGCCTTAAATATCTGTGTTGTTTACATTGGGCACCTAACATTGGGCACCTAACATTGGGCACCTAACCGGAAGAATTACAATTTTGGCGGGAAATTTCGAATGGGTCGATGTAGTTTAAGATTGGATTTATATCGCATCAGCTCAGAATTTACATCTAAACATCACGGTGTAATAATCAGTATGCGACTAGAATAATATGATTAGGATGAAAAACGCCCTTTCTCCGCTGTAAACAGCCAAAAATTAACTAAACAGCGGAGCTCATACGTAAACAGACATCGTAACCGGAAGCTGCCTCGCCAGTTGTCAATGTTATAATAATTTACGTTATGGCCTTCGTCTATACCTGGAAAAAAATGCGTAATCAATGTTTTTTTAATTACTTAGTCCTCTTCGCTCAAGGTAGAACATAGGGCCAACACGACTCTTTTCCAATGCACTACGTTATTTGCTGCTTTCTTCATTTCTTTCCAGGTGGTTCCGTGTTTCTTTACTTCCTCGGCTGTTGATATCATCCCAGTATTTTTGGGTCTGCCTGTTTTTCTTTTTCCTTGTCTCGTGACATTGTTGGTTTGTTTTTGGAAGGTGTGTCCTATCCACGTCCATTTTCTTCTTGCAATCTCTTTCCTGATGCTGTGTTGATCTGTCCTCCTCCAGATTTCTTTGTTTGTGATTTTATCTTGCCATTTGGTTTGGATGTATCTTAGACATTTGTTGTTGAATGTTTGCAGCATTCGGGTTGTTGTCTTGGTTACTCTCCATGTCTCAGAGCCATATAGCAGCACACTTTTTACGTTGGTGTTGAAGATTCTGATCTTGTTTCGTGTTGAGAAAGATCATGTGTTCCACACTGTCTTTAAAATGTTGCATGCATGCTTGGCATTTCCATTCCTGTTTTTGACATCTTCGTCTGTTCCTCCTTTGTCTGTCACTACACTTCCCAGACAGGTGAATGTGTTGTCCTCCTCTGTATCTTTTCCCTTCAGCTGTACCTTGGCTTGTTGTGTACTTGTTGTGTACTGTTCACCTTTAGTAGTTTTGTTTTCATGTACGTTTATTTTTAGGCCTGTCTTTTCTGCTTTCTTGGTCAATTTGCTGGACTTATTTTGCATTTATTTGTGTGTATGTGATAGTAGGCAGATGTCGTCTGCAAAATCTAGATCATCCAACTTGTTAGCGAATGTCCACTGGATGTCATGTTGGCCTTGTTTAGCGGTCTCTCTCGTTATCCAGTATATCGCCATGATAAAAATTAATGGTGATAGGATGCACTCTAGTCTTACGCCAGTCTTTACTTCAAACATCTCTGACACCTTTTTCCATTATGGATAACTTGGCAGGTGGAGTGTTCGTACATCTGCTGGATTAGTGTCACAAACTTTGCTGCTATTCCGTAGTGATGCATCAGCATCCAGATAACGTCTCTGTCTACACTATCAAAAGCTTCCTCGAAGTCTTTGAAATTAATATATAAGGGTGACTGCCACTCATTTGATTGTTCTATGATTATTCTCAGTGTAGCAATATGGTCAGTGCATGATTTGTTTTTCCGAAAACCAGCTTGTTCTTCACGTAACTTTTCACCCAGTGCTCCTTCTGTCTGTCCAATAGTAGCGTGTGAAGACTACTTGGTACAGATAGGAGAGTGATTCCTCTCCAGTTCTTGCACATTCCCAAGTCACCTTTCTTTGGCAGTTATACAAGGTATACATTCTTCCAGTCTGTTGGGACTTTCTCTTTTCCCAGATCTTCAGGATAGATGGTGCTACATATATGTTGTAGTTATCGTGTCTGCTTTCATAGCCCTTGGTGGTATGGCATCTGGTCCTGGCGTCTTTCCGTCCTTCAACATCTTCAGTGCTCTACTTATTTCAGCCTTTGGAGATGGATTTGTGTTAACACTTAATAACACTTCTGCTATTGATATGTCTGGTCTTTCTGCTGGTGGGTCTCTGTTGAGGATTTCTTTGAAGTGTTCTTCCCATCTTTTTTAATAACGGTACTTATTTTTTGATATGATTTGATAGTGAACTGCACACTGTACTCCCTTGAAAATATACATCTTGTCATTCGTGACGTGAATCAGAGTTGTCGCTGTAGTATTTGATATGTCGATACTCTTGCGCATTTGTTTATATTCCTATACATGTGGGTTTTTGTAGGTGGCTAAGACCTCTGTAATAGTGCACGATACGCTTAGAACAGTTCTATGTAAATAGTTGGCATAGAATCATGCACAGTTACAGGTGACACCCACCAATCACACGTAATGCTCGCTTCTGATTTACGTGACGGATTCTTATTTAGTTTGGAGAAATCAACAACATGGGCTCGCTATAGTGCTATCTTCAGTCGGGGCATCTCTCACTTGGAATTGTAATATCCTTCAGTAAAATAATAGTGTCATATATCAGTATTTTTTCATTGTCTATTAGTGGCAGTTGTCAGCTGATTTACATTACGAAAACATGTTAAATGTTCAATGGCACAATACATGTGAGTACATTTCAGCATGTCAATAAAGTAGTTTCTTATACTGCGATATCCTACTGAATGTATTTCATTTCTTTATGCAGATATATACTGAAACTGTAACGTACGTCGATGTTCTCTGAAAAAGAGAAAACACACAAACAAACGAACTGTTCAGATAAAAAATAAGTTTGAACACTTAATCCTCTACGTGCCTACTGGCGCATAAGGCAGAAACAAGACTTCTCCATTTCTGTCGATCTCCAGCTTGTTTGGCAGCCTCGCCCCTGCTGACGGGCATTTCGCGCAATTCCCCATCCCACAATTCTCATACAGGTTGGTTTTGGTCGTTTTCGTTTTCCTGCAGGGTTCCGCCTCAAGGCTATTTTGGCTATTGCGTCGTCATATTTTCGTAATACATGGCTGTTCTATCTCCATCTTTTTGTGGTGAGCAAGTCATCCATGTTAATGTGTTTAGTTATTTAAAAAAGTTCTTTGTTGGAGATCTTTATGACCAGAAAATTCGCATGATGTTTCGAATGCATTTTGTATGGAAGGTTGAAAGTTGTCTCAAATCTGTTTCAGTCATACGACAGCATTCTGAGCCATACAGCAAGGTGAACAGAACGCAACTCTGATATAGCCTCAGTTTCGTTCTTCTCGAGTATATGGTCGATCTCCATTCAGGTCTTAGTATGTCAACATCGGTTCCTCCCTCTTTGCAAACTATGCTTCCCAGATAGGTGAATGTGTCGGTGATTTCTAGTTCTTCTTGATCGATATAGACTGATATAGGATTTATGTGGTTAAGCCCCATCACCTGGGATTTCTTTTTGTTGATTATGAGTTCTCTCTGTTCGTCTTTTCTTGCGTATTTTGTCGCGTATGTGACAGGAGGGCTATGTACATCATCAGATAAGTCAATATCCTCGAGAGAAGTAAACATTGTCCATCTAATTCCTCTTGAAAAACACAAGCCACCCACCACGACAAGGCATCAGTGACAACAGGGGCGGCGCACACAGAATACTTGGTCTTTGAAAAAAGATATGTACAAATTTAATTCTGCAAATTGTATTATTTCACGTAGATCAGATGGAACTGTTTTGTTCATTCTGGCCTTACCATACAAACATAATTGTTCTACTAAAGTGTAATCCACGAAACAGTCTTATCATAAATAATATGTAAAAAAATGTATATATGTAATAATAAATGATAATATATGCATATACAAATGATTACATCAGCGGATCATAAAATGCTCTACTGTGACAGCCGGCTATCAGTTAATGCATGCTCCCCGTAGCTGTCAGAGAGAGCTGTGAGACGTTTTTAGGTCAACGTCGATATGCGTTTGCCCGCATGGCGTAGACTAGTAAATGTATCTAAATATATATGATTAAAGTAGTTGCTGTTTCCGAACAACGCGTACTACTTATTCATCTCCGGACGCGAACATCACATCTACAAATATGTGTTTTTCAAAATGTTCTATGATGCGGTATGTAATGTCCATGACATATTAGTAATTATCTTATTTTGATACATACCGGTGTAACCCGGGAAACGAGACGGGGAGTGGATGCGGGAGAACACATTGTAATGCCAATGAATAAAGGTTCGTTATCTGTACACTTTATTGACGATCACCAATATCTATTCACCACAAGGCATCACACGGTAGTGTTACGTTATATAATCGAATTTTAATAATTGATAAGTCTATAATGCTTGGCAGTAGCTTGACAGCAATGCAAACAAGTGTGCGACACTGTTAATGCATTTCTGTTCAACATTTCGGTGCAGGTCTTGAAATGTATTCTTTTAAAGGTTCCTCCTAGATTCGATGTTTGGCTTGTCTCGTTTTAGAATCTATTCACGCACAGAATTAAGCCTATCCAGTATCCATTACGACATGCTAGATCGTTTGTACAAATGTGTTACTTAGTTTTGACGAAATCATCGACATCGGACTATAGAAATATTTTTAATCGGATCCGGTCAACATTTGGCTTGAAGTTATTCACACTTTCGCAAGTTACCCGATCTAACGATCAAAGTCAAATATGTTGACGATTTTAACAAAAATACGCTCTCTTTTATTAACTGCGTATACTAGTAGGGCCAGGGGAAGTCCCTAAAGCGCACCCCAACCAGTTTTTTCAATAATTTTAAACATGCTATTTAAAAATACGGTTTGTTGTTATTTATCTAGTTAAACAATGTGTATACATCAACTGATAATGCAAAAATAGAACTGATATTAGAGAATTAGCATCTGGGGCGCTTTGGGGAAGTGTGCCCCCAAAGCCCCCTAGGCCTAGATGCTTCCCCAAAGCGCACCTACAATACGAAAATGATATTGCATTTAACTGCAATTAAACCAAACGTAGGACCTAATAATTGTTTAGACACAGTGTGGGCCCACAGTCACCAACTCCGCTGTTAGTCTACGTAACGATGATTACAATTACCGATACAATTTTAACTGCAATGAAAGCAAACGTCAGACCAGAGCTAGCTCTAGTTAGACACGGTGTACAGTCGCTGACTCTGCTACTAATCTGCACGTAACGATGATTATAATTACGAAAAAAAACATAGTATTACAATTTAAATGCAGTTATCGCACAAAGTGTTAGACACGGTGTACAGTCACCGACTACGTTACTAGTCACACACACAAAGGTCACATACAGGTTTGTCATAGCCACATTTCCCGTGGTGCCACTGGCAACACTCTGGGCACGTTGCAGCCAATCCTCAGTCGGCGGGTCTTCGTACACTTCGTTGCAGTAGATGCACCGGTACACACTTTCTGTGCGGCCTGAACCAGGCTTCCTCTTCGGCCTGTCAGCGAGTGGTTGTGCCTTTCCGTTTGGAGGTGCGCGTTTCCCTTGTGAAGCTCACGTCTGTCTGACTTCTTGACAGACATCCCACCAGCGCGACTCTTCGTCTTCTCGACCAGTTTCATTTGTTTTGAACGTATGTGCATGTTGTTGCGATCAAGAAAGCCGTTCAACCAGTGCCGCCCCGCCATGTTTCGGGTTTTGTCGAATGGATGCGATAGGCCGTGACGTTCCGCAATTTCAAACGCCACGCGTCGAATTTCGTTCGGCGATAGTCCGTAAGATCGTTGCTGCATATCTAAGGCGTGTTCTACGATAATTGATTCCACGTCGTTGTCCAGGATTTGTCTGAACCTCCCAAGTTGTATTCGGTCTGGTGCTCGAACCTGTGATAAAGACAACGTTGTATTGGTAATTGTATTGTTGTTGGATTAAACTAAACAAACATCACAATAAATAACATCATAACACCATATAATGATAAATGTACGGTAAAACGGTATTAAAATTATTATAGTCATATACCTAAGACAACATAACATAAAAAATATATTATTATATATAGGCCCTATTATCATCTTTACACTTGTAATCCTATTTAATTATACCTTACAAATCGACCGTCTGGCACTAAAATAATTTATTTAAATTTGAATGTACACCGATGCCATTTTACCTGGCCCTGATGGTGTCGTTGAAGCGTGCGTCTCGGGACGCTGTATTCTCGTTCGACCTACCTATACGACTCGCCATGTTGAAGAGCATTGAGAGCCTCTTCTAAAGCCGCCTCGCCATAAGCACCATTAGGCTTAATGGTGAAACGTTTGTAGTCACGCCCCATCTGAAATAAACGGTGCTCTTTAGGTTCAATATATGTATACAACATTTTGCAATTATAGTGTATTATGCATATGCTAATATTGCAAATTAGACTGCATTTAGCATTTTAGGTTAATGTAGATTGTGCATGACATTGTTATATTTACTTGCATACTTTGTCCCCAAAACGCACAGCTAGTTTTAAGCATCAGGAATTGGAATATAGCGGGGTACGGTTTAGGGACAATGATCAGTGATACTAAATCGGCCATTTGCAAAAAATATATATATTCCGAATTTTAATTCCAATAACGTGCGTATGATTCTGTAATAAATTGTAATTACTAATAATATAATCCTTAGAACAAATGCACAATATTAATTACATTGCTAAGACTTTACAGAACGTCATATTTAAGTCAAACACGGTCAAGAACTTACCGATATTTTTCTCGAAAATGGTCGACTTCTGCACAATTCGTTTAGCACGTGCTTCAAACAGCGACATCTACCGAAATGAATACATAACGCATGCATGGTGTTGGTGTGATCCGCAAGAGCAGTTGTGGGGCGCTTTAGGGAACAGGTGCGCGTTAGGACTTCCCCTATTACTTAAGCTGTTCACGCACTACTTAGGTATATATGAACATAAAGAATTGAATTGAAGAATTGATTCGAGATGGCCTAAATTAATTGAGGAGGGACTTTAAAAAAACAATATTGTTCAAATTGACTATGTATTTGTAAGGTTGCCGTTTCAATAACTGTCCCTCTGTCTATCCGCTGTACCTGCACACCTACCATCGCACCACGGCTGTTTTTTGCTTAGACCGCATCTGCACCACAATCTCATTTCGCCTGCCGCCAAGCCAGTCACCGCACACGGTCCGTACTGCAAACAGGCAAATAAGTGGTGCAAGACTTCTCATTTACGGGCTCTTTTTTCACAGACTCATTCATTCACACGTTTATTCGTTCACACAGGACGGTTATTCTTTCACGTAGGGCGGTTATTCTTTCACGTAGGGCGGTTATTCTTTCACGTAGGGCGGTTATTCTTTCACGTAGGGCGGTTATTCTTTCACGTAGGACGGTTATTCTTTCACGTAGGGCGGTTATTCTTTCACGTAGGACGGTTATTCTTTCACGTAGGACGCTTATTCTTTCACGTAGGGCGGTTATTCTTTCACGTAGGGCGGTTATTCTTTCACGTAGGACGGTTATTCGTTCACGCAGGAGGTTATTCGTTGACATAAGAGGTTATTCGTTCACGTAGGACGGTTATTCGTTCCAGTAGAACGGTTATTCGGCTAACGAGGTTAGTGCGTTCCAGTATTAAAATATTGTGTAATTAGCGCCGCTGCAAATCTGTATCTGAGATTATATATAAAAGTTGATTTTGGAGCGGCACGACGACGCCTAGCATGGGCTCCCGACGTGTATACAGGTATGGAGCGGCACGACGACCCCTAGCATGGGCTCCCGACGTGTATACAGGTATGGAGCGGCACGACGACGCCTAGCATGGGCTCCCGACGTGTATACAGGTATGGAGCGGCACGACGACCCCTAGCATGGGCTCCCGACGTGTATACAGGTATGGAGCGGCACGACGACGCCTAGCATGGGCTCCCGACGTGTATACAGGTATGCCTACTGGTAGGGTGACTATCGGGGATAGTTTTATTATTGCGATAGTATCGCCATAGTTTCAAAACTATCGCGATAGTATTGCGATAGTTTTATGGAATAGCGAATAGTCCAAAACCGTTATTGATGCATGGCGCTTTCGCGCACCCTCAAATTGGGGGTGATTGATTAAACATGTTGCATCCGTGAGTGACGCTGCTCGAATTGCCGATTGTTGATGTTAGGTCGATAAATAAATAAAATTATTCAAAACTGTTAGAAATCATATTTGTTTCTATTATTACAGGTACACAATTATAGCCCTGTTGAATTGTTTTTGCAAACTTTTGACGACAGGGCGTATTTAGGGGGAGGCCATTGGGTTTAGGTGGAGGCGATTGGGCCATGGCCCCTTTGACTTAATTTGTTGGTAATGTGTGACTGAGCTTGCCCCCTTTGGCCTCCCCCTTTGGCCTCCCCCTTTGCGCTATCCCAGATACGCCACTGATCGACAATAACTATTGATAGTTCAATTTACTATCGATAGTTAAGCATAGCATCGTCACATCAATTATTGCGATGCACCGATAGTTCGATGCAGGCCCGTCTTCAAGGTTTTGAAAAGTGGATTCGAGCGTACACAATCAGCTAGGGACATCTGGGATGATTTCGGAAATATATTACAGTTAAGCAAGATTATCTCAAAAAGGGGGGTTCGTCGAACCTCCCGAACCCCCCTGAGGACGGGCATGCGACGTATGGCTACACCCCTGAATCGCCGGATCCAGGATATAGGGCGATAAATAAGGATTACCATTGCAACAGCAGGTTGCAGCTCCTTTTCGTCGGGGCTGGGCTTCTGTTCACATATTGACCTCTGGTGTATGTCGTCCATGCCGGCCGATATCACCACGTGAAAAACTTAATGTTCACGACGACCAACCTTAATTGACTTATAACCATAAGTTATGGTTACGGGTTTGTGGCTGCAGTCTGTACAACGATATCGTTGCGTCCGGGGTCACTCGACCTCTCTGTACTCTCAGAAATAAGTCTAGTGTCGTCGGCGGAAACTTCAATTGTTTAGTGCACGAAATGGGAACACCAAGCCGGAAGTGGTGATTCTTTTAAGCTGTATGGGCACGCATTGTACGTGCTTCGACACATGGGAATTCTCATTTATTGTGCAGTTCAGTAGTTTCCCGCTACACCGGGGTTCGTGGCGATGGCAACGTAAACAGCACCAGTCGGAACCAGACCGGAGTCCAGCAACTGGTCCAAGGTCCAAGACTCTGTTACGTAGGGGAGAGTTGCCGGGATTGGGACCCCTAACGATAAACTTCAATATAGACGCGAAAACAAATGGAATTGATGTAAACAATATATTAACATAGAGTTTATATTTTATTTTCAACGACAAGCTATTAATCACAAGAAAATCATTGATGAATTAAACAAAAATGTATTTAAAAAAATTACAAAACGGTCCAATCGTGGCCACGGTTTCCTCGATTGGGCCACCCATTGTCTTTGATTGGACCAAAAGTAAAATAATTATATATAGGACCAAGCATAATTATGAATTGGTGCGTACATAAGTAACATATAGCGTTCATTATAACAATAATAGTTATCATTAGTTAAATACATACCTCTGGGCATACCTCTGGTACAGCTTCCATGGCAACAGCTGTCAGTGCTGGAGTTGCAACAACTGGTGTCAGGGGTGGCATAGGGTTGTGCTCTTGTGCAATCACCATGACAACTGCTGTCAGTGCCGGAGCTGCAACAGCTGGGGTCACAGGTGACATAGGGTTGAGCTCTTGTGCAGCTTCCGTGATTACATTAGTTACCGTAGCAGCAGCGAAGTCGGAGTCTTGGAATACGTATATGGTCAATGACCACAGTCCTGCCTTCCTGGAACCACTATCAACATTCTCGACGGATGGACATCCAGCCTTTGCCCCCGGAACTCGGAACATTTATCAGTTCTATTGTTATCCTCTTCCGCTTATATATGACCAATGGCACTAAATTTATGCAAACCCAAAAATTAAGTCTTTGTTAGTCCGAAACAATGTAAATTTGCCTGTGACCAAATGTGTTTTGTTACATGTTCCCTCGATTGGACCACTTAGCAACTTCCTTTATTTGCATTATTATAATTGCTCCCTTGTCTAATATTACTTTTCGGTAATCAATAAACTGTGCTGGAATAATTACACACATCTGATGATGGCATACCCTTATGTGAGTCACTGGTCCAATTGTAGCAACTGCAGTGGTCCAATCGTGGAATTTCACGTGTTAAAATATTGCATTGTCATCACAAGCAGACGACATCAACTTTAAAATTCGTATTATCGCCACACACGTTGGGCTTCTATACTCTTGATGGACACACATTTTCGCCTGTAAATATGACCAAGGGTGCTGTACTGATAACTGACACGATACAAGATAACTGTCATCTTGGCAATAAAATGGGACAGTCCAGCCAGATTTCTCTGGGGCCAGCTGTGACACCCTGAGAACTGGATGCGAGACCAGGATATTTCACGTGACCGGATTGCGGTGTTATGTAATGTATTTAAGATGTTATTGATGCAATCCTGTTATAATAGACATTTTTAGTAATCATGACTTATAAATAACGCAATATAATAATATCAAGTATTATTTATAAGTAACGCAATACAATATAATAATATCATATATATATATATATATATATATATATATATATATATATATATATATATATATATATATATATATATATATATATATATATACGCAATACAATACAATAATATCAAATATATATATATATATTTGATATTATTATATTGCATTGCGTTACTTATAAGTAATACTTGATGTTATTTTATATATATATATATATATATATATATATATATAATCTTGAATAACTCGTGTAAATAAATTTAGAAGAATTGGGAGGGATTTTATATTATTATATTGCGTTACTTACAAGTAATAATTGATATTATTATATTGCGTTATTTATAAGTCATGTGATTATCTCAACTTCAAGCGTCGAAGACGAAGTACGTGCGTTTTAACAGTTGTCGGCCATATACATGTGCTAGCTCTATATAACGTAAACAGTGTTTTGTTGTTCGGCGGACTCGATGCTGATTATTTCTAGATAACGTGAATGATTGTTGGCTGGGTTTAGCTTAAGTGGTTCCGTCAAATCCCAGTACGCAGTGAACTGCTGTTGAAACAGGAAACATGTTTAGAGGATATTAATACTTTATAAGCAATTTTAAGCGGAATGACAGATTGGACGGACCGTGGGGAAAACCTGTTGCGGACAGGTGCTGTCGCCATTATTAGACCACTTTCGCCATGATTAAATTTTCGCTAACTTTTGTATTTTTAATGAGATTGTCCTATCTTTTGTTGGCGCAGCTGTCTCGATGGCATTAACGAGACCTACGGGGATATATTTGTCACGACTGGCGTCTGGGCTTGTTTCCAAGTGAACGAAACACCAGGTTGTTTGGGTGATATCCCTTCGCAGAAAGTGTTCAAACGTTGAATTAGAGCAATCTGACTATTTCACTAGTGACTCGTGGCATCGGGTGTCACCAGATGTCGTGGCTTTCGGGATATTGTGAATTGGAGCGAATCTGAAAAACTGTTCAACAACCTTTCCCCTGGGCGAGTCCATGTGGTAGAGTAAGCCATCGCAACAGCACTGTTGTCAATGCGGAATCTCTGAAATCATGGCTTTGTATGAGTTTGGCCAGCGCGGTAAGTTTCTGTTGTCAATTGTCGTCTGTGTCGTTTATATGGTGGCCGTTCCCCTTCATGCAGGAATTATTGTACATGAATTATGACGGACATGTAAGACGCACTAAATGGGACCAATTATATTGCCGCTCTTCACGGATGATGATGCCCTGTTACGGAACGATACGTCATAAGGAGAAGGCTGCTTTAATTAAGGCCTGCTCTGTTCCGACTATTGAGAAGTAAATTATTTGACCTGCATAATTGCTTAATTCAGAAGATCAGTTGTTTTATATTCATCCTAGACACTATTGTGGTAAAAACCCGCCTGGGGAATGCGACATGGTTTATATGTGTGAGAGCAGTGTTCCTGATTCGATGCAGTCGCGCCTCGTTATTACGCGGATTCGGAGATAACGCGGTCGGTCGTGCACTCCGATTTTCTACCGCCAGGGGAAAATGCGAAATGGGCCTGCTTAAACCTACTTAGAATTGCTTTGACAATTTTCAAGACACATTACCAGAACAATGTCAATGAACGAGTATCAACGTGTTGTTTGTTTGGTGCTGTCGCCGATATCAATCGTGGCTGGCTTCGCTTCGACGGTTTGTAAATTGCAATCGAGATTCACAAATACACCTCTCGTAAGAATCAGATAAACAGTTTTGAATGCATTTACTATGCAATACCAACATAACACTTAAGTGAAATGACATGCTTCCATTGCATCGTAAATTTAATCGTTTTCGCGACGCGAAATCAAAACGCCAAACTCCTAACCCAAGGCTCTACCGGTTCGCGAAAATACGAATTCGTCATCCGTATATGAAACGATGAATCGATGTTAAGTGGTGCGTAATAAATTTATGCTTCGGTCGAGATCGGTTGAAAGAAGAAGTGAAACAATTTATTAATTCTACCTTTTCTGTGTTTTATCAGCTTACATACTAAGTTTGTCAAATCATACACGTTTTCGGCTGAACAAATCCAGGTTATTATTTTCGATTCGTAGGCCTGTTGGTCCAGTACATCATCATCGTAGTAGATCTATTCCATAACGTTATACGTACATGTGTTTTATTCAATTCAAGAATCAACAGGGTGTTACATTTAAAAATAATACACGTTGATGCTAGTATAATAAGTTCCATAAACTGCATGTTGGCGTATAGGACAGTGCTGCAAGCACACAGGGCTTCGACAGCGCTCATGAACTTGGTGCAGCGGGCGGCGATCGATGTTGTTTAGTAGCTCACTGGTGGCAAATATGGGAACACCTAACGCGCCTCGCGTACAGCGCGGTCCGAAGTCGTGGACCCCGACCACCGCGTTATAACGAGGATCGACTGTACATTGGAGGTACACATGTCGTGCGTTGTGTGACGAAAAGAAGAAGTTTTGTGTTACTTGCGGGTAGTGAAATTAGTGCAATAAGCAGCGACAAGAGAAGCAGAATCACAATCAAGGTATCAGAGCAAGAATTCTTGCGTGCTGAACGTCTCGTGGACATTTGATAAACAATCAACGTCAACAATTCATCACTGAGCGACTTTGCAAAAAGACCGGTCAACATGGCTTCCTATGTAAATACAGCAACATAGTTTTTATATATAGGTAACAACTAGGCCAGCAAATCCCTTACCGAAAACCGGGGTTACTTTGAACAGTGGGGAAACTTTGAAGAACAAATTTCAGAAAAGATTCAGTCAGCAATATATCAAAATAAAATAGATTTGTTGGTGTGCTAATTGTGTAATATATGTAAGATTTTATTGGTGCAGTCCTGTTTTAATAGACATTTTTAGTAATCCCGAAGGAATTTCTGAATGGCAGTCATTACAAAACAAGACAAACGTCCACTTACACACAGGTATGTGCATTGCAGTCAGGTTCTTAAACATGGCCACAAATCTGAAACAAAAGCCACCAGTGGGGAAAAGTGATCACACTATCATAGCGCTGAATTGCCATTGTGACCCAATATTTGTAGAGAACAGAAACTACCATTTTGAAAAAGGCAACTACACAAAGACGAAGAAGATACTAAATGAAACCAACTGGGAAGAGACTCTGAATAACTTAAATGTGGAAGAGATGTAGCAAGAACTCAACAGTACACTCTCAAATCTGGTTGACAGACATGTACGAAGAATATACTAAATGAAACAAGCTGGGAAGAGACTGAAGTGTGGAAGAGATTTGGCAAGAACTCAACACTACACTCTCAAATTGATTGACAGACATGTACCCAAGAAAAAGACAATGATGGGAAAGAGATGAACAATGATGGGAAAGAGATGAACAATGATGCAAGAAAGAAGTGAGCAAGAAATACAACAACTGGAAGAGGTTCACTGAGACAATACAGTGCAGAGACTGTGTCGAGTACTCACGGGTGAGAGACATCGCAACCAGTGCAGTAAAAAAGGCAAGAAAACAAGAAAAGACTGAGTGGAATGTAGCAACAGAAGTCAGCACAAACCCTAAAGTGTTCTGGCGCTATGTCCGAGATGGAAGGAAGGTTATATCTACCATGAGCGAACTTGACTTAGATGATGGCACAACTACAAAACACTGATCAAGAAAAAGCAGACGAATTAAACACATTTTTCACCAGTGTGTTCTTAAAGGAAGACTTGAAAGAAATTCCGACAATGGGAGATAGACATAATGGAAACCTTCTGGCACCGCGTTTACAGTTAGCACTGGATCCCCAGTTGATCCCGGGTCTCCGGTTGGCCCACAGTATCCAATTGGCACCGCGTTTACAGTTAGCACTGGATCCCCAGTTGATCTCGGGTCTCCAGTTGGCCCTCCGTCGTCAGGTGGCCACCAGTCAAAGGTTGGCTCGCAGTGTAGTGATTAGCATGAAACATGCCCTTCAAAAAGCTGTGAGAGATTCCATGGGCTTTCTTATCGACCCAATGCCTCAATGCTACAAAGGGTTCAAGCCGGCGCCTTGAGGGCTACAACCATTCAGTTCATGTATGAACACGATGATTCGTATATCGGTTTTGAAGATGAGCCACTACATGCTGACATGCCTCAAAAGTCCATGTTTAAATTTTCTTCACTAGCAGAAGTCCAGGGGTGGGTTCAATTACACATAATTATATCAATTACAATTACAATTACATTTCAATTGTTAGTTCAATTACAATTACACTAAAAAAAATTCAATTCAATTACAATTACACTGTTTCAATTACAATTACATTATGCGGAACCAAATATATTCAGCATTTGTTAATTATATAGTTTTGCACTTTTGCTGAATTTCAATATTTTGTACACAATTAATAAACAAATATAACGGTAATGATTGTAAATTGTTGAAGAATTGTGGCTTGAATTTTGAAGGTACTTGTCTTAACAGAGGGTACATGATTTTTGCTTATATAAAGACATTAGACAATGTCCACAAGGCTTCACCTCCTGCAGTTGCATAATCTGTCTTGGAAAGGAAAGCATGCTGTGTGTCTGTGGCTGTAGCAGTGCTAATTATTGTTTGCTGAGAGGGTGGATTAGCACCTGTCCATGGCCCTGTGTACTCTAAGGGTCACTAACCAGACTGCAAACTGGTACAGTATTAAACAATGGTAGCCCAGACTGTTTCACTTGAGTCAACATACTGAATTGAGAACAACTAGCACAAGCTCTAAGTGGACTTTAACTCAGTGCTTCTGACTTGAAAAGATACTTCCTCTGGAAGACAACTTTGTGTAGCTTCACTGCATTCAAAAAGGGAATAGCTCAGACATACACAATGTCATAAAATATTTGACTTTCAGGCTATCTGGTGTCAATACAGCTACACAAGTGTGCACACTTTTGCTTTTGTATTAAAAGACATACAAAACTCTGTTGATCTCAATGCTTGTAAACAATTATTTGTGCTAAATTCATATAAATTAGCGATTACAAAAATCGGAAGTAAAAAAAAGTCATAAATCAATGATTTTTTTGGAGTGATTTAAATCATGATTTAAATCAATGATTTAAATCAAACAACCCTGAACCTGTATGAGACTTAAATTATATTTTATTGACAGTTTGTTCAGGTAGTTTGTGATATGAAACGTACTGTAATTGATTGTAATTGAAATACATTTTCAATTATACAAAATATAACAATTACAATTACAGCACAAATTTGAAACCATAATCAATTACAATTACACAATTTTGCTGTAATCAATTACAATTACGTAATTGGACCCAGCCCTGAGCAGAACGCATCAATTTGATATCAAATCCAACCGCTATGGTAGGAGAAGTTGAAATAATGGCAACAAACAAAGTCATCGAAAGACCAATCAATGTTTCAAACATCCATCACGATACCGTCTTCAGATATGGGGAAGACCTATACCCAAATGAGACCTCTATTCTTGTCCAGTACACACCAATAGGAGAAGATGCTTTGCAATAGGAATCTGTCGTTGCGAAATCTCCTAGTCAAATGGACGGAGGAAAATGGGAAAGTGTGCCTGCACCGCCCCCTCACAATAAAGTGTGCCTGCACCGCCCCCTCACAATAAAGTGTGCCTGCACCGCCCCCTCACAACAAAGTGTGCCTGCACCGCCCCCTCACAACAAAGTGTGCCTGCACCGCCCCCTCACAACAAAGTGTGCCTGTACCGCCCCCTCACAACAAAGTGTGCCTGCACCGCCCCCTCACAATAAAGTGTGTCTGCACCGCCCCCTCACAACAAAGTGTGTCTGCACCGCCCCCTCACAACAAAGTGTGCCTGCACCGCCCCCTCACAACAAAGTGTGCCTGTACCGCCCCCTCACAACAAAGTGTGCCTGCACCGCCCCCTCACAACAAAGTGTGCCTGCACCGCCCCCTCACAACAAAGTGTGTTTGCACCACCCCCTCACAACAAGACGCCGTCTCATTCACATGAGCAGGTTAGTGAAATGTCAGAACAGTCCGCTGAGATAAAAGAAAAAAGGACTAAGAAAAACAATCCGAGAGAAAGTCCTGCAACCAGCGAACTAAGACACAAGGGCCGCGCAGGTTGCAAACAGAAGAATTGAGAGTGACAGTAGTGAAGCCTGATACTGTTTCATGTGCGATGACATTATAAAGGAAGACACGATTAAGTGTCAAGTGTGCATCGGGTGGGCACACTGCGCTTATGCAGGTGTGAATTCCGAATTGGGTTGGCGTTTGTCATAAATTAAAAAAGTTTACTTTTGTTGAGCATATTTATCATGTTGACGATTTCAATAGGACACCTCCTTCTAATAAAACTTTCAGTAACATGCTGTGGTATTTCACTCCAATATTATACAAGTATATGCGTATTTGTATTATAAAGCGCTATGACAAGCCTGATTGCCATAAAAAGTTTAAATAATTGGAACAAAGTGGTAAAATGAAAAAAGATTGGCTTGCTAAAAGTATAAATATAGGTTGAATTCCGCCGGTTTCTTCGTCTCGCGCGACATAGTTCGGACGTTCAATATTCGTTTTTCTCTCAAAACAACTGTTTTAATAATTTGTCTTGCATTGTATAGACGAAGTAGCTGTTAGTGATTTGGTGTATCAATCTCTCCCACAAAATGTTTCTTCAGATTTTTGTAAACGGCATATTCTATAAAGTAGGTTGAAAACTACACCGACCAGTATAATGATGGGATCATTGTCAAATGTCAGTCGCAAGGTAGAATAACTTTCAAAGTTTTAACAAATTTACTATTTTTGTCTTTGCAAATTGTGATCAAATGTCAACATTTTATTAATATATCGTATTTCTATGTATGCAGGCATGTGGAGAAATTACTACTCTTCAAAATAAATACAACATTTTTTCTACAGATTTCTGAACACAAGGAGGTAAAATCGCTCGAAATTTGCCAGAAATCCTGGGAACAGGGGAACATGTTTTTATCAAATGCTGGGGCCTATTGGGTTAAGTAGGTTCATAAATATATATTAGTCATTTATCATTAATAGTAACTAAATTAATAAATCAACAATGGCCAATCACCATGCTATCTCAACAGACCAATAAATTTCAATAAAAAGCCACAACTTCCATGATTATGAAGATATTTGTGTAATTTTGGCACAGCCTGGGCTTTCTTTCCCTGCCAAAGAACACAAAAATAGTCTTGCATTGGTGACTATGGTAGAATAATTATTGGAGAAATATATACTAGTTGGTGTTCCATATAGAGTGCTAAATGTTTTTTTTTTTAGAAAAAAAACAATATCATTGCATAAATATAACACAATTTATTATATATTCTGATATTTTGTAATTTCCTGAGGTACAGTTTACTGCAAGTTCAGTACAGCAATTAATTAATTATTAACTAGTGATTTAGAATATCTCTTGTGCAGTTTTTTTCAATCATTGAAAAATTACATAACTTAGCACAGCCAGGCCCAACAAGTTTAATCAATATCAATCAATCTTTTATTTTAGACAAAAGAATACATGCAATATGCATTATGTAAATATACTACTTGATATTATAGTAATATAGATATGCAAAATTAAAAAGTAAAAAAAAAATATATATATATATAAATGTACCATTACTAATAATCATTAATAAAATTTGTTTTGCAAAACAAATATTGGCTTTGTATTATTTGTAATGAATTAAAATCATAAAAATGTATATAAGTCATGATTTTGGTTAAATCGATCTTGCTCTCCAACTCCAAGAATCAAAATCGGGTGAAATTTCACTAGGGAACTAGGGAAGCTGAAAAACACCCCTGTGCATATATTTCGTACACAGACTAACTAAGACCTCTAGAAGAAGTCACGAACATATGGATAGAATCATAAATAGCTTTGTCTGCTAAACTTACACCAGAAATACACCTATGTAGTGTAATCGATGTATTTCACCTTAATTTTGTTTCAATTTTAAACAAAAACAGAAGATCATGAAAAGGAACTTACTGTTGTCCAAACTGCCGCTGTAAGTCATTTTGTTGAAGTGCCTACTTATATATCTTAGTATCCACTACGACATGCAAGGTAGCTCGTTCGTGCAACTTTTCGTCAGACAAACTAAACTTGTGTTTACCGTTTGGGATTTCTACTATTTTAAATTTTGAGCCTTAATAGAACTAACTCTAGGTATTTGGAACATTATGTAATAAACACACGCAATACACACAAATGTCATTTATGTAATCATCATTATATGTATAGTCACTTGACAATAACCATGTATAACTATAAAATTATGACGTTTTGTCATGAAAACAACATCATGTGATGTTATGCACCCGTAGCTATCAGGCAATATCGCACACTATTAGACGATTTAGAAAAGTCGTTTTATGTGAGGTACTTACAATTATCGTACGATGGCAACACGTTTCGCAAAATGAGGCAGTGACAGAAATTGCTTAAAAAAATTTGCGTTTCAAAAATATGATCTAATACAGCATATTTTCTTTCTTAAGTTCATTTTTGTTTTAGGTTGAAGCCAATTGATACAAGAAGATTTGAAGTCGTGGTTTCCTGAGTTGGTGTTTTCAACTAAGAGGCAAGATAAAATATTTGTTACCTTTCATTTACTTTTTAATGGATATATCTGGCAAATATTTATATAAATAATTAAGGTTAATGGTGTGGTAAATCACACTGGCTTAGTTTATATCATATTTAGTTATACAACAATTATATATTGGTATAAAATGTTAACATAATATTAGCAACATGAATATACTTGATGTTACAGATGTATATGCAAGTAAGAAATGGTTTTATTAGGGTCATATTCTCTGGAAAATATTGAATATAATTTAAAATATTCATAATGTAAACATATTGAGCAGTAGTAAAAATATTAATTATTATTCTGTTGTGTAAGTATTTATTTTGTTTCAACTGCTTCTTTAATGCAGTTCCAACGAATGCAACCTCTTTGTTTTCAGTTGCAGTCCACGGAAGACTTGATAGATGTGAACAAGCTGGCTGGTGATGTGGTTTTATATTTTAATTAAACACAGTTGAGTTTCTATAAAATCTATTATAGACATTTTATGTTTAAAGAAAATGTTGATGTTAACATCATAAGGAATAATTTTTACCGATAGTTTTCCTGACACAAAGTAGCTGATATTTTTTTCTAAATTCAGTTATTCAATAAAGTATTCTTCATTGGTTCGTAATCAAAGTGTAATGAGGAGGGTACGTGTGAGGAGGGTATGGCAGGAAGTGGAAGATTGTGAGAAGGGTGTGCCATGATGTGAAAGGTTGTGAGGAAGGTGTGGCGTGAAGTGGGAGATGGTGAGAAGGGTGTGCTATGATGTGAGAGGTGGGAGGTTGTGAGAAGGCTGTGGCAGGAAGTGAGAGGTGGGAGGTTGTGAGAGGGATGCAGGGTTCGAAATTAACGGTGGTCCGGTGGCCCGGGGACCTAATCTACCAAAAATGCCGTCGGACCACCAAACCACCCATGTGCGGTGGTCCGGTGGGCCACTGGAAATTGACGAGACACTGACCAATGCACTAAGGTTCATCTCCTGACAACCTTCGTACCATTGTTTTTTTTAGCAGGATTGGGAACAAAGCAGTGATAGCTCCGTGTGCCTGGCACAGTCTTCGCATTGGACAATCTGTTTTCCTGTTGGTCTACATGAGCACTCACTTCCTCCTTACTGACGAAGAATAATTTTATATTAAGCAAGTGTCCTGCACCCCAGTCATACCAGTTCTTTGCAGTTAAAATATGACCTACTACAGTAGCTTGAAGGCTAGCCTTTGAGGCTTCCCATTTCACAGTTCCACCGATGCCATCACATGCATTCTTACCATGACTGGTAGCAAAGAAATGCCATTTGCCATACAATCCAAAGTCATCTTGATGGTACAGAACTTTTTTGTATTGCTCATTCTAAAAAGTAGTGTAATTTCTTGATACCTGAACAGAGCTGCTTCATGTGGCTCAAAACGTCGTACAAGAATCTGGGAACTGTTATAGTGTTGTAGCATAAGCAGTCACTCACTACACACATACAGTGTACTTGTCCATTATGTGGCCAATCCTTCTTGAAGTATGCAACAAAGGGATGGAGAGTTGCTTGACTGTTGTCCCAGTAATATCCCTGAGCTGCATCCTGGACATTTCCAGACTCCAATTTTCTATTTCCTGGAAGAATCTCAGTTTGTATTTCCTGGAAGACTCGGTTTATATTTCCTGAAAGACTCTTACCATTGTAGCAACTTTGTTGCAAACTGGGAATTCTCATGAAATGCAAGTAGGGATTTCAAGCACCTTTATTAATTCCAAACAATTGGATGTAATCTCATCTGAATACATAATGTAATAAATTATGTATGCAGGCCTCGAATTTGGCAAAATTGAATGCAATGCCAGCTGGCCAGTAGGCAGGGCACCAAAGCCAGTAGAAAATGCCATATTATCATAAATGCTTCAATACAATGAATACGTTGCCGCCAGCTGACGACGTTGCTGTCTGCTGCCAATGTTGCCTTCAATCAATGATACTGCAATTGAAATGAACTATATTATACAGCACGGCCAGTTTGTCTGTGAACCATTGTTTAGTTTCCAAGGCACTACGGCCAACTGCCATGGCATTCTGGCAAATTGCCACGTGGCCGCTGCCAAATTCGAAGCCTGTATATATATATATATATATATATATATATATATATATATATATATATATAATTATGTGGTTTTTCAAATGCATTTATTTGAGTATATGTACATCCAACTGGTTAAAATGTGCAATGTTTATAGTGCTATTCAACATTTAAAGAAATATCCTAATGTCTAATAAAGATGAAAGTTAGTACACATAACTTATGTATCAATACCATTAAAATGGCACTAGTTTGAATTGAAGAATGAGGAAATATATTATCATTGTGATATATAGCATTGTGCACCCGTAAATGCTTCGAGAGTGCAAAAAAGTGCAGTATTAAAGTGCATGAAGGACTTTTGAATCGATCATGAAATTTGGCACACATAAACTACATAATATTAGCTTTAAAATGAGACCAATTTTAAGATTTTGCTAATATGTCCTCATTGGGTTTTGTACCATTGAAAATGTCCCCAAATTGACTTTTTCCTAATTTCACAAGGGTGTTGCTCCATAATGAATAACTATGTAGTTGTAATATTCAATAGTTTTACAGCAATTGGGGTGGACTTCTTGGAGACAAAAAGTTAAATAGCTGTAATGAATGTAAGACTATATTTCAGAGTCTCAAACATGGCTACTTATAAGGTAAAATTGCAATTTTCAGCTTTCGACTTTTCAACTGCCTCTGATCAATCCATGTGACTGCTGAAAACTGCTACACTGCTATATATTAAACATTTAATACCTTCTTAGTTACCACACAGACAATTTCAGGCCTCTGTGCATTATTTCCTGAGATAATGGGACTTAAAATGTAGCATGAAAATGACAACTGTAATTTTTTTGGCAAAATTCGACACCTATTAGACTTAGTAAAATGGCAATTACTCAAAAACTACCTGGAATATAGAGCCCAAACTTCAGATTTGTCCTAGAAGATGAATGTAGAATATTTGGTTAAAATTTCAAGTGAATCTGAGACTGAAGTGTGTTGGTTGAGTTCTCAAGTCTCAAGTAGTTATACTCCAAACAGCCCAATCTTGAGCTAACGCAGGAGTTTGGACCAACGGCTTTTAATGTCTCTTCCGAAAGACACAGGCAAAGTGGGGTGAATGAAATTGCCCAAGCTTTGAAACGGCGGAAGTGGAATCGAACCACCGTCCTCTCGTTCGACAGGCGGGTGTTCTAACCATTAGACCACCGCTCATCAGTTGATATGTAATGACCATTATTTAATTAATTCATTGCATCTTGGACTCTTGCCATACAGTTAGTGTCAGCGTGGCTTCCGAACTCCGTAGGAATTGTGCCATAGTGTCTTTTTTTCCCGCAAAATGTCATTTCGTCTTTTGCAATCAATCGATGAAATAATTCTTATTGATTACCTTCAATTCACTAAATCTGGTACGGACCACCAGGAACTTGGCAGGACCACCAGATTTCCAAAACCGGTGGGGGATGGGAGGTTGGCCCCTAAAATAGGTGGGAGATGGGAGGTTGGCCCAAAAAACAGGTGGGAGATTGGCCCCAAAACAGGTGGGAGATGGGGGGTTGGCCTCCAAAATAGGTGGGAGATGGGAGGATTGCTCAAAACCGGTGGGAGATGGGAGGTTGGCCACCAAAACAAGTGGGAGGTGGGAGGTTGAGACCCCTTCCATTCCCTCTTTGTAATGGATCTTCAGAGAAAGATGCATCTTGGTAAGTACTCTACTTTGATATAACTGAGCTAATTAGACAATATACTAGTATGACTTAATGTAAATAGCATCATTGTTAATTAACATTATTTTAAGGTAGCTGGGGTGGCTATTATATGCTTGTCTTGAATTGAATGAATGAATCACTTTATTTTGGCTACACATACATTTTAAGATACTTACAATCAGGGTTGTTTGATTTAAATCATGATTTAAATCACTCCAAAAAAATCATTGATTTGTGATTTTTTTTTACTTCCGTTTTTTTTAATCGCTGATTTATATGAATTTAACACAAATAATTGTTTACAAGCATCGAGATCAACAAAGTTTTGTATGTTTTTTAATACAAAACACAAAGTGCGCACACTTGTGTAGCTGTATTGTCACCAGATAGCCTGATTGTCAAATATTTTATGACATTGTGTATGTTTGAGCTATTCCCTTTCTGAATGCAGTGAAGACACACAAACTTGTCTTCCAGAGGAAGTATCTTTTCAACACAGAAGCCCCGAGTTAAAGTCCACTTATAGCTTGTGCTAGTTGTTACCAATTCAGTATGTTGACTCAGTTGTTTAATACTGTACCAGTTTGTATTCTGGTTAGAGACCCTTAGAGTACACAGAGCCCTGGACAGGTGCTAATCCACCCTAGGCAAACAAAAATGTGCACTGCTACAGCCACAGACACACAGCATGCTTTCCTTTCCAAGACATATGCAACTACAAGGGGTGAGGCCTTGTGGACATTGTCTAATGTTTTTATATAAGCAAAAATCATGTACCCTCTGTTAAGACAAGAACCCAAATCGATTTGAATAGAACGTGTTTGAAAGAGTTTACAAATTGAAACATCTATATAAATATCTATATACCAGATTTAAAAAAAATCAAATAAATCCGATTTAAATAAAAAAAATCTCTTTCGTGCATAATTGTTTAATTAGTTTCAGTAGAAGTTTTAAAGATAAATTAACCATTTCTTCACAGATTGTAGTTGAAGTACTATATAATATACAGATTAAGCAGATTTGGAGTTTTTCATTTATTTGGTTATGTTACAAGGTTTCTAAAAAAAGTTGTAAATGTTAAAAAATAGCCACTAAAAACGAAGTTTAATTGTTTTAAGGAAATCCCCAAAGAAATAAATGACATACATATAAGTATGACAGTGTAACTGATAACTTTATGGCAGATTTTGGTTAACATAAACCAGTTATGTCTGCAACACCACCGTGAAGTGAAAGAATTAAGCCAAAGTTGAATGACAACCTAAAGTAGCAGTGTATTTTTGACACAAACCCTTCACCAATCGTAATTTACTGCTGTATGCGTTCATATGTAAAATTGCAGTGTCGTGAGTATTGTAGTTTTTCTCAAACAATATTTTAAACATCATTTCCTGGTTATTAATCATTGTCATATGAAATATAATAACATGTTGTTTAATACAAAGTTGTAGTCATGACTTTGTATGACTCACTCAGTCACTGTATATGTTTGATGCAGACTTTGCTGCGCTAGCTCTGATGTTGTAAACTGTTTAGCCATTTTGGCTAAAACCCCAATTTTTTTAAAAGTCAAATACAAATTGGTTTAGCCACGTTTTTTTAATGTGCATCAAGAAAACAAACGCTCGTGTATTCTGCTTCTCAACGAAAAATACTGGTGGCCAAATTGGCTCAAATGGATAACTTTTGTTTAGCCAAATCCAATGCAATGTGGCCTATGGCCCAAATGGCCACTGGCAACGCTAGCCCAGCCTTAGAACCCATCTGATTCTTTCTTGCCCCTGTCTATTTATTGTCATGTGCGTATATCCTTGTATTGTCATGTGCCTTTGTCCTTATATTGTCATGTGCATTTGTCCTTGTATTGTCATTTGCCTCTGTCCTTGTATTGTCATTTGCCTCTGTCCTTGTATTGTCATGTGCATCTGTCCTTGTGTTGTTACATGCCCCTGTCTATTTATTGACACATGCTTTTGTCCTTGTATTATGACATGCCTCTGCCTTGTATTGTCATGTGTCTATGTCCTTGTGTTGTGACGTGCCTCTGTCCTTGTATTGTGATGTGCTTCTGCCCTTGTATTGTCATGTGCCTCTGTCCTTGTATTGTCATGTGCATCTATCCTTGTGTTGTGATGTGCCTCTATCCTTGTGTAGTGGTATGCCTCTGTCCTTGTGTTGTGACATGGTTTTGTTGTTGTATTGTCATGTTCCTCTATCCTTGTATTGTCATGTGCCTTTGTCCTTGTATTGTCACATGCCTTTGCCCTTGTGTTGTGACATGTCTTTGTCCTTGTATTGTCATGTGCCTCTGTCCTTGTATTGTCATGTGCATCTATCCTTGTGTTGTGATGTGCCTCTATCCTTGTGTAGTGGTATGCCTCTATCCTTGTGTTGTGACATGGTTTTGTTGTTGTATTGTCATGTTCCTCTATCCTTGTATTGTCATGTGCATCTGTCCTTGTATTGTCATGTGCCTCTGTCTTTATGTTGTCATGTGCATCTGTCCTTGTATTGTCACATGTGGTTCAGCCTCTAATGAAGCCACCTGAATGGCCTTCTCCCTACAGTTGAAGGTCTGTACGTGAATGCAAGTCATCACATTTCAAGACAAGACGAAGAGGTGACATTCACCATCACGCTTGACACCGGCTCAGACGTCAATGTCACTATGCTGGTTGATGGTGAACCACTGAGCTGGATCTACTTCACAAATGCCACATATACCCCTGAAGCAGTGATGACTTATAACTTCACAGTTGGCACACACATGCTGATATTTACTGCAAACAATTCCGTGTCATCGCAAGAGTTCTCTCTGTCACTCAACACGCAGCAGGCCATGACGGGTTTCGCTGTCACAAGTGAGTTACTCTCCAACCGCACTGTTCTGCTGCACTGGAGCGTCACCGAGGGAAGTCACTTGGTTTGCAAGGTGAACTTTGATAATGCCTCGATAGTGATGCTCTACAACGAAGTTGTTCAGTCCCCATCAGTGATAGCTCATTACTACAACTCCAGTGGAGACTACAGTGTTCAGTTCTGCTGCTATAACACTTACAGTATGAACAATTCAAACTTCAATGTCACTGTAGAAACGGCCATTGTCATTGATGACAAATACATTGTTCCCACCATTGTCAATACCTCAGAAGCGTTTAATGTTGCTGTGCCTGTGGTTTCCGGAAATCCAATCTATGTGTTCGTGGACTTTGGTGACGACATCGGCACGTGCAATCGCACATACAGGGAGGATTGGAATTTCACTGCAGCTGTTGATCTGATCATGTTTTTGGTAATGTACGAGACTTCTGGGGAATACAACATGTCAGTAACTGTCTTTAATGCTGCATCATCAGTGACAATCATTGACACGGTGCATGTGTATAATCCCCTTGACAGACTGGTGTTGGCGCTCAAAGCAGCCGAGAGTGGTGAACCGTTTAATGTGACGGTGACTGCCAGCGGCAGTTGCTTCCCAGACTGCAATGCAGTTGTTGATGTTGACAAATGTGATCGCTTGGAAGGGAAAGTGCACTCGGACGCTAATGATATGATCCGGCACACCTTCGTGATTGCTAAATGTGATGTTGGCATATATAATGTGACAGTTGAAATGACCAACACTGTATCATGGGTATCTGCCATGAATATGCAGTACATTGAAACAAAAATAAATGAGGTGTCCATTGAGTTCGAGTATACCAATTATAACCAAGTTGTGTTGAAAGTCAAAGTGAATCCGTCACAAGTCACAGTCGTAGCGGACTTACACTACACTTGTGTTCATGAATTTGGCACTGGCTCTCCAACAATCACTTCCAAGAATGACGTCAAGGGACAGGACAATGTGGGAATGGAGGTTCTACAAAATTACACTTGTCTTGGTATCTATCAGTACAAGGCAACCTGCTTTAACAGAATCAGTTCTTCAAATTCAACAGTCAAAGTAGAGATAGCGAGACCTGTGGGTGGGGTGTCTATTCTGGCTGACTTCTACCATCTGGCCAATGTCTCGGTCAACTTCACCGTGCATGTCGATGAAGGCGGCCCCATCAAGTACACAGCTCAACTCCTCGACGGTCCTCGCATATCAGAACAAGTTAGCATAATGCCAGCAAACATGTGTGACTCAATGACTTTCAATGATTCATCTTTCTCATATACCTTCGATACAGTAGGTGAGTTTCAAGTGACATTGGTCGTTCATAGCATACATGGTAATAAATCAGATACAACCTCAGTGCGCATATTGGAAGCAATCACTGGACTCAATGCAACCACCAGCCAGCCTACCATCATTGTGCTTAATGATAGCGTCATCTTCACTGTTGCCATAGTAAAAGGCACTGGCGTCAACTGTTCTGTGACATTTGGTGACTATAACCAACAGAAGGTGTTTCCTGATGGTGCGGCAAATATATCTTTTGATGTAACCTTCAGTGTGGTTGGGAAAGTGAGTCCGGAGTTTTTCTGTGAGAATTTCTTCACCAATGACACCTACATCTTCGAAGCAGGAGTGTTTGTGCAGAGTCCCATAGAGGAGCTCCAGATTGACTACCCTCGTGTGCCGGTGGCAGTTGATGCAGTAGTCACCCTCCAGTTGCAGGTGTCTCAAGGAAACCCTGTCACTTATATGATCAACTATGGTGATGACAGTTCTGATTCACAGACATTTGCCACACCTCCAGATGCAGTGCGTATTGACAATGTCAACATGTCACATGTGTTCAACGCATCTGATCCAGTCGGTGCTTATCCAGTCCATGTCAGAGCATCAAACTTGTTCAGCTCTCAGTATAAAACAATCTACATTGACGTCCATGAGCTGGTAACAGGATTGTCTGTAGAGATGCGGAAAGTACACATCAGAGTTGAAGAGTTGCTCACTTTCACTGTCAACCTGCGTACGGGCACCAGTGCAGTTTGCTACGCTGACCTAGGGGATGGCCGCCCGACAATCATTGAGTATTTCCGCCGGCAGTCTGCAATGCGGCCAGTGGAGATAAGCTACATGTACGAGCAACCTGGCAACTTCACACCAAAGTTTCTCATCAACAACACACTTAGCATGGACAGTTACACATGGCCAGAAGAAATCATCGTTCAGCATCCAATCATTGGCATTACATTGAGTGGCGTATCACCTGTTGCCATACCGACGGGAGTAGGCATGTATTCTGTTGAGTTGACCAGTCCTGAAACATTGCCTACCAACCCATTTTGCAATTGGACGTTCGTCGATGGAACGATGAAAATGGTGTTTACCGAGAAGTTGGGCCAAGGACTGAAGTACAGAGAGTCATTCACGTACGGCGAGGAACACACAGGCCATCAGATTGTTGCAGTGAATTGTTCCAATCTGGTGTCATGGCACATGGCGTCGACAGCTGTGATGGTGCAGAGGAAGGTGGAGGATGTCAATATCACAGTCCTGACCCCAGCGATTGCTGTGGGGGAGACTGCTAAGTTTGGCGTCACAGCGAAAAAGGGATCACATCTGAAGTATGAAGTCCATTTTGCTGACAGCAGCGAAGGAAACTATTCTCATCTGAATGCTCTCAACTCCACCTCGTCGCTTGATATTGAACATGAGTATACGACAGTGGGTAATTACACGCTCCTTGTAAATGTATCGAATGATGTAAGTTTCATCATCGTTGCTGCTCTGCAACCAGTTGTTGTGCAAGCTCCACTATATGGTTTAGAGGTTACCAGTAACAGTCCAGTCGGGACGCCCCCTAGTCTCATTACTTACACTGTATCAGCCAAGGAGGGTGTACACACTGGGAATATATTTTTTTGGTGGATATTTGGTGATGGTGGCACCACCAAGTGGCAGTATGCCGACAGTGTGACAGCAGACGCCCCACACACACAGATACACACCTATAGAGGACGAGACTTTAGTGAGTTCACGACATTTGTCAACTGCAGCAACTTGATCAGTTACATCATCATCGAGACGAGTGTCATTGTCGAAGCTGTCATTGAAGAGATATCCGTGAATGTGTCTGAGAGTGTCGCTATCCCTGGGCAGGTTGTCAACTTCACTGTGAGTGCAAGACAGGGCAGTAACATGACCTATGCCTTGAACTATGGGGATAACACTCCAGTCGACGAGAAGAAGGAGTATGCTGCCAACACTGATGTAGAATTTCTCCACAAGTATTCTTTGCCAGGTAATTATACGGTTCTGTTAACAGCCACGAATAAGGTGATCAAACGAGAGACATATTTGAGTAGCCAAGTAGTTGTGCAATATCCTTTGGAAGAAAGTCACATCATATTGACCTATGACAATATCGTGTCCACAAAAGCGCCGTCTACTGCATTCTCTGTTGCATTAGTTGTCGGAACACATGAGCCAACCAACGTCATTGCAGCCATCAACACCAGCTATGGTTTCTCCTGGTGGAAGTTTGTTGGTCAGTGGCCATTCAGGTGGTCACAAAGATTTGATGGCGTTGACCCAGGGAAAGTTGTAGAGAACATTACACTGTCCAATCTAGTGAGTTCACTTCACTTGGATGCAGTTGTGTTCATCATGGAACCAATCACTGAACTCGATGTCGTTGTGCCTGGAGCCGTGAAGACTGGACACCCAGTCACCATCATTGTTAAAATGGACACAGGGTCTGACATGAATGGCACAGTAGCATTTGGTGACGGAGTCTCTGAGGAGGTGACATGGATGGGTACACTGCATCTGTACAACATCACCCACAACTACACCTTGGCTGGGGCATACCAGGTGGCTGTCACAGGTAAGGCTAATTCATTGTTGGGTCTTTCACAAAAAAATTATTACTTTCATTAAAAAAGTTGTTGAGCATTTCTCCTTGAGTGGTAATATATATATATATTCACGATATATATTATATACGTGTATATAATATATATTATATGTGTATATATAGTTATTATTTGGCTCGGTACCTTGGCGGTTAGAACATCAGACTATCAGTTGAGAGGACTGGAGTTTGAGTCCATCTACAGTAATTTCAAAACTTATGCCACTTTATTCGCCCACTTTACCTGGGTCTTTCAGACGAGACACTAACAGCCGTTGGTCCCTTCTACCTGGTGTCTATGTCCTTCTACCTGGTGTCTATGTCCTTCTACCTGGTGTCTATGTCCTTCTTCCTGGTGTCTATGTCCTTCTACCTGGTGTCTGTGTCCTTCTACCTGGTGTCTATGTCCTTCTACTTGGTGTCTGTGTCCTACCTGGTGTCTGTGTCCTTCTACCTGGAGTCTGTGTCCTTCTACCTGGTGTCTGTCCTTCTACCTGGTGTCTATGTCCTTCTTCCTGGTGTCTATGTCCTTCTACCTGGTGTCTGTGTCCTTCTACCTGGTGTCTATGTCCTTCTTCCTGGTGTCTGTGTCCTACCTGGTGTCTGTGTCCTTCTACCTGGAGTCTGTGTCCTTCTACCTGGTTTCTATGTCCTTCTACCTGGTGTATGTGTCCTTCTACCTGGTGTCTATGTCCTTCTACCTGGAGTCTGTGTCCTTCTACCTGGTGTCTATGTCCTTCTTCCTGGTGTCTGTGTCCTTCTTCCTGGTGTCTATGTCCTTCTACCTAGTGTATGTGTCCTTCTTCCTGGTGTCTGTGTCCTTCTTCCTGGTGTCTATGTCCTTCTACCTAGTGTATGTGTCCTTCTTCCTGGTGTCTATGTCCTTCTACCTGGTGTCTATGTCCTTCTTCCTGGTGTCTGTGTCCTTCTACCTGGTGTCTGTGTCCTACCTGGTGTCTGTGTCCTTCTACCTGGAGTCTGTGTCCCTCTACCTGGTGTCTATGTCCTTCTACCTGGTGTCTGTGTCCTTCTACCTGGAGTGTGTCCTTCTACCTGGTGTCTATGTCCTTCTTCCTGGTGTCTATGTCCTTCTACCTGGTGTATGTGTCCTTCTTCCTGGTGACTATGTCCTTCTACCTGGTGACTATGTCCTTCTACCTGGTGTCTGTGTCCTTCTACCTGGTGTCTGTGTCCTTCCACCTGGTGTCTATGTCCTTCTACCTGGTGTCTATGTCCTTCTACCTGGTGTCTATGTCCTTCTACCTGGTGTCTGTGTCCTTCTACCTGGTGTCTGTGTCCTTCTACCTGGTGTCTGTGTCCTTCTACCTGGTGTCTGTGTCCTTCTACCTAGTGTCTATGTCCTTCTACCTGGTGTATATGTCCTTCTACCTGGTGTCTGTGTTCTTCCTGGTGTCTGTGTCCTTCTACCTGGTGTCTATGTCCTTCTACCTGGTGTCTGTGTCCTTCTACCTGGTGTCTATGTCCATCTACCTGGTGTATGTGTCCTTCTACCTGGTGTCTATGTCCTTCTACCTGGTGTCTATGTCCTTCTACCTAGTGTATATGTCCTTCTACATGGTGTCTGTGTCCTTCTACCTGGTGTATATGTCCTTCTACCTGGGGTCTGTGTCCTTCTTCCTGGTGTCTGTGTCCTTCTACCTGGTGTATGTGTCCTTCTACCTGGTGTCTGTGTCCTTCTACCTAGTGTCTATGTCCTTCTACCTGGTGTATGTGTCCTTCTACCTGGTGTCTATATCCTTCTACCTGGTGTCTATGTCCTTCTACCTAGTGTCTATGTCCTTCTACCTGGTGTCTATGTCCTTCCACCTGGTGTCTATGTCTTTCTACCTAGTGTCTATGTCCTTCTACCTGGTGTATGTGTCCTACCTTGTGTCTATGTCCTTCTACCTGGTGTCTATGTCCTTCTATCTGGTGTCTGTGTCCTTCTACCTGGTGTCTATGTCCTTCTTCCTGGTATCTGTGTCCTTCTACCTGGTGTCTATGTCCTTCTACCTGGTGTCTATGTCCTTCTTCCTGGTGTCTATGTCCTTCTACCTGGTGTCTGTGTCATTCTACCTGGTGTCTGTGTCCTTCTACCTGGTGTATGTTTCCTTCTACCTGGTGTCTATGTCCTTCTTCCTGGTGTCTGTGTCCTTCTACCTGGTGTCTATGTCCTTCTACCTGGTGTCTGTGTCCTTCTACCTGGTGTATGTGTCCTTCTACCTGGTATCTATGTCCTTCTACCTGGTGTCTATGTCCTTCTACCTAGTGTCTATGTCCTTCTTCCTGGTGTTTATGCCAGCAGAAAAAAAAAACTAATATATAAAATAATTCTATTGCACTAAAATCTGTGCAGCAACTGAAAAAGCTAGCTCTAGTTCTGACATTTGTCTTAACACTGGGAGCAAAAAAGTAGTTAGAATTAGATGATGTTGTCTGGTCTGTCTTGCAGGAGTGAGCAGTGAATGTAAATATGCTGGTTGCTTGGATGAACGTGCTTGATAGATAATTGTACAGATCTTAAAAATAATGCAATATCAGACAGGTAGCCAAGGCAATGATTTAAGAAGTGGTACTGAGTGAGAAAAATGAAGAGACTAGGTAACTACCCTTGCCAAACAAGTTTGCACACGTTAAAGTTTCAAGATGTCCTTGAGAGCAACGACAACAACAGCCTATCGTGGAATCACAGATCCAGTGACCTTGATCTACAAAAACTCGCAAGATAGTCCCTTCTACCTGGTGTCTAGGCCAGAGAAGTTAAAAAATCCCACACATGGAAATGGAAAAACCTGTCATGGACTCACAGATCCAATGGCCTTGACCTGCCA
The DNA here is from genome assembly GCA_963662155.1 of Lamellibrachia columna. NCBI lineage: Eukaryota > Metazoa > Annelida > Polychaeta > Sabellida > Siboglinidae > Lamellibrachia > Lamellibrachia columna. Next base: position 40,992,798 of record OY759263.1, on the reverse strand, counting down.
CAACAGTTGCTCTGATGATGGAGTTATCGCCATAAGTACCTTGTCTAGGCAGATACTGGTGCTATGTAGCCACAAATATTATATTATATATAACATCATGTGGGAAAGGTTTTTCCTCTACTGAAATTCCCCAGTGTAAATTGATGCAATATGACAGTTTATTGACTGGATAATTGTAGACAAGGGTTTCATCATAAATATTGATTTGTCATTTTCTGCAGTGAAGAACGAGCTTGGAGGACCACCCACGGAATACTCAAATGTCATACAGGTGCAGAATCCAGTAGAGGGCCTGATGTTGGTTGCCGACGAATATGTTCCACTGCCACCTGGTGAGCTGGTGTTTAGTCTGAAGCCAGATACGACCCTCCTGGAGCCAATCGGGCCACTGAAGGTTAACATAATGTTTGGGAATGGTCACAGCTCTGTGCACACGAGAGCCACAGTGAATAATTTGGACTTTGCATGCTCATACTCGGATGTTGGCATTTACACTCTTGAAGTCAACATCAGCAATCACATCAGTTCACAGATACTACAACATCGGCTTGAAGGCCTTGAGCGAATCACTGGCATCGCATTCTCTACGTACTTCGAAGGCGAAGAACTGATGCCGGCATTTGAAAGTGGAATTCTGACCGTGAAGCAGAATGAGGTAATTGTCTTCATGTCAAGCTGTGACACAGGCACAAATGTTACATATAAATGGACATTCGGAAATGCCCCTGCCATAGAGACCTTGGAAGAGAAAGTTACGCATAAGTTTCCCAGGGGCGGTGACTCCTTCCTCATCTTGGCTGCATCAAACGAAGTGGATGAAGATGTCACAGTTTCAATGCAATTATTTGTGAAGCCTACACTAGAAGTGAAGGATGTCATCTGTCCAGACTCTGTGGTCATCACCACTGAGTTCTTGTACAACCTCACTCTGGTGGGGCCTGTCGAGAGACTCTGCGTCTGTTTCAGCCTTTATGGTGGTGAACAAGACATCGTTTTTTGGCGAGGCACGTCGACAGACATCTGCAAGGAGGTGCTACCGCCTGGTGTCAGTTTCGACCCGACTGCAGTGAATTTCAAAAAAATTCACATAATTGATATCCATCTGCCGGTGACCCAGGTGATGAATAAACTTGGTAACTACAAACTAACAGTTGAGCTGTATTCGGATGGTGTTGCTCTCAAGGAGATGAATGACTTCACTGTTGACCCGATGATCTGCAAGAAGCCGGTGGTTAAACTGAAGGAACTTTTGGGCAGTACGCGAGACATGCCATATGTCATTGAGAAAGGGTCAGGGCAGAATCTGTCTCCATCGCTCTTTGCAATTAAGATCAACTGTTCAATTCACAAGAAGGTTGAGAGCATGTGGGACATATTCTCGTACGATGTTGTCAATGATACCGTGACAACCAAAAAGCTTACACTTGACAGGATCAGAGCCGAGGTCATTGCTGGCGAATTCATAATTTCACCAGGTGCGCTTTCATACGGCATATACAAGTTCCAAATAAATGTAGCAATGACGGCAGTTAAAGAGAAGTGTGGCCATGGCAGCTTATTTATGAAGATCGTCAACGGTCCACTCAAGGTGAGCATCCGATACAACTCACACCGAGTTGTGGGGGAGCATCAGATGATTGACATGAATGCTGTTGATGTGTCAGTCGATCCTGACGAACCTCATGACAAGACAGGGATGACGTTCACGTGGTTCTGTCGGAACATTGACGAGACACCCGTTGACCAGCTAGGCAACTACACAACAGTCCCTCTACCGACTGCTGGTGAGTCTTACTTCATCACTTGGGGTCTTCTCAAAACATCATTGTTTTATGCTAAATGAAAATGGCTCCATTGGGGAGCTGCTGTTTCATTAGGGAGCAGCTGTTTCCTTTAGCATTATACATTATTGTATTTTTAAAATGTACCATATTCGACTTATTAAGCATACATGCCCTAATTAGCGTACATCCAGTTTTTTAATCAACTGGATCCATAATCATTGTAATTTGAGTATTGTGGAACAACTGAAATATGTCGCCATCTGGTGTTAAACAATTGGCACCATTTTTCAGTTGTTCTACACTAGTCACCAAATGTTATTGTGTAGAGAAAATGTGTTGATGTACACTTATAAGAACAGATTCCTTGACAATTTTTCAATGATCCAATTTTTTTTCAAGCATACTGTAGACTTAGTAGGTTGAATACAGTAGTTTATTTTTCGATCGTTCATAAGGGTGATGACTTTGATCGCATATGTGCAGTTATCCATTAATTATGATGGCTGAAGTGCCACCTGGTGAATACGAAGTTGTACATGGGTCGATGTCATTCAAAGTTTCATGTTTGGGCATCTAAGGTTAAATGATATTGGTTTCATGTAGTATCATATGTTTGTCGTAAGGTGCCACGTCACTCGGTTGTTCTGCTTTGTAGGCTGGCTTCAGTGTACAAACATCTGCAGAACAAACTCCTCCAACAAACCCCACCTAACCACATAGCTAAATAGTAAGAATAATCAGCATAGTTGTAATTTTTGGCTTGATATCTTAAAATAATAATAAACTTTATTTTATAATAATAAACTTTATTTTAGACACTTAGTATCCAGAGTAAAATTCTGTTTAGGAGTGCTAAGCATTAATACTGTAAAAACCCTCTAATGTAGGTAAAGAAAAATTAGTAAGCAAAGAAAAATTAGTAGGCAAAGAAAAATGAGATATCATGATAGAACATTGGCAATTGATTTAAATGAAAGGTGACATGTAAAAGAACCAAAAACTGCTTATTTTATTAATATATCTTTATTAGATCCAAAGATATTGCGATTTTAATACGGTAACAATGTGAAAACATTTTGTATCTCATATACAAGAAAAAGACTCTCATTTTTGTGTTTTCTTTTAATCAATGTATGATTAAAATTGCATAGCTTTTTTATTTTTGCAAGCACATTAAGTAGGGTCATAAATATGCATAATCCAGTCATGTATCTTAAAGTGTAACTCAGTTAATGCAATTAATAAGTCAATATTGGCTAATTAGTGCGTGAAGTCAACTGACCAACACATGCCCATAACTTACATGATTATGAAGATATTTGTATAATTTGTACAGGGTGTGCAAACTCATTAACCAGGGTCATAAATATACATCACACACTCATTTCATAACTCAGTTGATGCAATTAATAAGTCAATATTGGCTAATTAATGCGCAAACTCAACAGGCCAACACCTTTTTATAAAAGGCCATAACTTCCATGATTATGAAGACATCTTTATAATTTGTTCAGGGTTTACAAATTCATTAAACAGGGTCATAAAATATACATCACACAGTCATTTCATAACCCTATTGATGTAATTAATAAGTAAATATAGACTAATTAATGTGCAAACGCAACAGGTCACCACCTTTTTTATGCCAAACTTCCATCATTATAAAGATATTTGTATAATTTCAAAACACATTAAGTAGGGTCATAAATATACGTTAGTCATTTATTATTAATAGTAACTCAATTAATAAGTCAAGTGCTATCTCAACAGACCAATACATTTCAATAAAAAGCCACAACAAATGATTATGAAGATATTTGTGTAATTTTGCAGAGCTTGGACTTTCTTTCCCTGCCAAAGAACATGAAAATAGTCTTGCATGGTGACTATGGTAAAATAATTATTGGAGAAATATATACTAGTAGTTGTTCCATATAGAGTGCTAAATGTTTTTTGTAAAAAAAAACAATGCCATTGCATAAATATAACACAATTTATTATATATTCTGTAATTTGTAATTTCCTGCTTGTACAGTTTACTGCAGGTCCAGTACAGCAATTAATTAATTATTAACTAGTGATTTAGAATATCTCTTGCGCAGTTTTTTTTCAATCATTGAACAATTACATAATAATTTCATTATTCTACTAACTTAGCACAGCCAGGCCCAACAAGTTTAATCAATATCAATCAATCTTTTATTTTAGACAAAAGAACACATGCAATATGCATTATGTAAATATACAACTTGATATTATAGTAATATAGATATACAAAATAAAAAAATATATATATAAAAATGTACCATTACTAATAATCATTAATAAAATTTGTTTTGCAAAACAAATATCAAACAAATATTGGCTTTGTATTATTTGTAATGAATTAAAATCATAGAAATGTAAATAAGTCATGATTTTGGATAAATCGATCTCGCTCTCCAACTCCAAGAATCAAAATCGGGTGAAATTTCACAAACTAGGGAAGCTCAAAAACACCCATGTGCATTCACGTAGCGGGAAAATATTTCGTACACAGACTAACTAAGACCTCTAGAAGAAGTCACGAACATACGGATGGAGTCATAAATAGCTTTGTCTGCTAAACTTACACCAGAAATACACCTATGTTGTCTAATCGATGTATTTCACCTTAATTTTGGTTCAATTTTAATCAAAAACAGACGATCATGAAAAGGAACTTACTATTGTCCAATCTGCCGCTGTAGCTCACAGAAAGGAACGGAAACAGCCGACAATACAGGGTGTAAAACAAAAGGAGACCCGGGTGCCGAGAATCAGCGAGGATAAATTGACACGATTTTTCAGCATGTCGCATGAGCCGCTCAGCGGATTTTGTTGAAGTGCCTATCTAATAGAGCTACTAATAATTACAATTTAATACTGAACATTGTGACTAATAATAAGATGGCTAAAAACTTAACTAAAATACACATAGAAAATGACAATGATAACTAGGAAGAGACGTTCACTAGGATGATGGTGATGATGATTAAGAATTAAGAGATATGTTGACTATGATGATGATGTTGATTGATGATGACGTTGGTGACGATGCCAAGAAACCTGTGTTTGTTGACAGATCTGCGTGTATTTAAGCGAAACATGCTTGGTGGATGCTTTGGAGATGGTCCCGGACGGCTTGACCTGGGCGAGGGTACTCAGGGAAAGTTCTTCTTTGATGCCCGACTCATGCAGCCAAACACAAAGTATGTCATGACGGTCATTGTGAAGAAAGACGTCCGCACTAGCACGGCCTCCCAAATCTTGGAAGTCGTCACAGGGGACCCGTCAATGCTACTTATCGAGTATGTACATTAAATAGTTGTTCATTATTAAATGCATTATTCTGTCTCTGTAAAATAAACATGTAAATTCACTTGTATGTAAAAAGCGGTATTGCATGAGATGTTGCAATTTTGGTAGCATATTGATATTGTATTGTTTTGCCGACATAGACAACTAACCAAGATAAGCAACTGTCTGTATGAGCCAGCTGATCATGTCTAACACTCTGCAATGGGCATAGTACTTAAACCTCTGTCTATGTTTATACAAGACACTTGGACATAATGGGCAACATGCAGTATATTATATAGACATTTCTGAAGTTACAGGTGTTTTTAGTTTACTGCTCCTGACAATAGCCACATTTGGTGAGTTTCACCAGAACTGTACAATACAACAATTTCAGTGTAAGAGCCAGCATACCCTCTGCCTAGAAATGTAACATTTGTTGGTGGCTGAGATTAAATAAGAGATCTCTAAGTGTGTATGTGTTTCTAGATGCATATCCAACTGTGATAGTCGGGTGAACCCCCAGATTGACTACGTGGCTCTTGGCTCATGCACTAACTGTGCAGGCAAACCACTGCCCTCGGCCACATGGACTGTCGGAAACAAAACCTCAGCAATCACTTCTGACTTGGGTAAGTACAGTCCTGTGTGTAACTGGAGAAAAGCATTCACCTGTACCTGTGAATGGTGGATGTATTCACATCTGTGTGTGAATAGCAAGATGTATTTACCACTGTGTATGAATGGTTAGATGCATTCACTTCTGTGTGTGAATGGTGAGATGTATTCACTTCTGCGTGTGAATAGCAAGATGTATGTACCACTGTGTGTGAATCTATCTGAATGGTGAAATGCATTCACCTCTGTTTGTGAATGGTGAGATGCATTCACCTCTGCGTGTGAGTGGTGAGATGCATTCAACTTGATATGTGAATGGTGAGATGTATTCACCTCTATATGTGAATGGTGAGATGTATTCACCTCTATCTGGGAATGGTGAGATGTATTCACCTCTGTGTGCGAATGGTGAGATGTATTCACCTCTATCTGTGAATGGTGAGATGTATTCACCTCTATCTGTGAATGGTGAGATGTATTCACCTCTGTGTGTGAATGGTAAGATGCATTCATTTCTGAGTTTGAATGGTGAGATGTATTCTCTTTTAGTGTGATTAGAATGATGTATACATGTGTGAATGGTGAGACCTTGAAGTAGTTGTTTGTAACAATAAAAGTCTCATCTATTGTGATGTTTTGTCTATCAGATCTTCAGTTTTTAACAAACGGACAATTTGTCTGTAGAACCACCAGACTGCAGTGTCATGCACAATAAGAACTCAGTTGTGTGTTGGCATGTCAACGGTGATGCAATAGTTTGTGCACATATGTTGCTACAGTTGGGGAGAAGTCGAAGGTGACCATCCCTGCCGGATCACTGGATGCGGGAGCCAACTACACCTTGTCTCTAACAGGCTCCGTCAAGGGTGGCCTTAACAGCCTCAGCCTGGCTGTCACCAATGTACCCTTTGGTGGAAGCTGCGGTATCACTCCAACTGTTGGTAAGTTCATGGTGTGAAAACCATGCGTTGGTAAGTGCAATGTGACAGGATGGTGTTGGTGAATTAAAGCATGATAAACATGTTTGTAAGGTTATGGTGTAATGACAGACACACGTTGGTAAGCTAATGCCATAATGATTGTGTTAACAAGGGTAGTTCACCAGTCTCCTCATTTCTAACATTCAACTCCACTTCTGAAATCTCTGCTTTCGGTCCCAGTCTGGTATTGTATAAAGTTCTTTCTATTTCTCTTCAATAATCTGTTGACCAATTTCATCAAAACTACCACCTGTGTTTTTTAAAGTTTTAACTCATACGGTTAGTGTGGAATGTCATACGGTTAGTGTAGAATGTCATACGATTAGTGTGGGATGTCATACGGTTAGTGTGGGATTCAGGCCTCAACATTAAAACTGGCCTACTGGCATGGCACCTTTTTGGGGGCTGTCAGGCCACAAGTTTCCACATTTTACTGACCTGGTGGGCCAACATAGTTTCAGATAATTTTTATCCCATTAGTCACAGTTCAATTCAATTAAACATAATCTTCATCTCATCTGATTTTGTGTTGTCGCTTCATATAGTTGCCATCTTGTTTTGATATGTACAAGCCTCACAAAAAATTCTGCATGACATCGCTGTTAGTGACGATGTGCAGACTTTTTGTGAATTGCAGACGCCTATATTTTACTAGGGTTGTGCCGTGTTACCAGTATAATATCAGTAAATCGCAGCATTTTCTTCTGCGCGATATGTATCGGCTATCACGAGACACCTTCAACGTACCAATTTCATATAAACTGACTGTCCACTAGGTGTTACAACAAATAGCTAGCTTTTTACTTTAGTCCAAAAGTTTATATTCGAATTGTAAAAGTCATAGTTATATACAGTGTGAGGTCCGGTTCACCCGTCATATTTTCGAGTAAATAGCTGTAACTCGATATGCATGTGGTGGCATCACCAGTCGTTCTCAAAACGTGCCTGCGGCATAAGATTCTCAAACGATTGCTGCAGCAACATTGTCTGCCATACGGAATACTGACTGAAAGAATGAAAGTAAATCACCAACGGCAAAAGAAATAACGGCCAAACTCGCATCCTTCGACTTGTAATGCGATGTATTGTAAAAAATAGTGACTTTAAAAATCTATTTACCAGATGGGCCACTGGGTACAAAAGCTTAATGTCAAGGCCTGGAATGTCATTCAGTTAGTGTGGAATGTCATATGGTTAGTGTGGAATGTTATATGGGTAGTGTGGAATGTCGTATGGGTAGTGTGGAATATCATACAGTTAGTTTGGAATGTCATACGGGTAGTGTGGAATATCATACAGTTAGTGTGGAATATCATACAGTTAGTGTGGAATGTCATACTGTTAGTCTGGAATGTCATATGGTTAGTCAGGAATGTGATACTGGTATTGTGGAATGTCATATGGTTAGTCTGGAATGTCATACGGGTAGTGTGGAATGTCATATGGTTAGTGTGGAATGTCATATGGTTAGTGTGGAATGTCATATGGTTAGTCTGAAATATTATACGGTTAGTCAGGAATGTCAAACGGGTAGTGTGGAATGTCATATGGTTAGTGTGGAATGTCAAACAGTTAGTGTGGAATGTCATACGGTTAGTGTGGAATGTCATACAGTTAGTGTGGAATGTCATACGGTTAGTGTGGAATGCCAAATGGGTAGTGTGGAATGTCATACAGTTAGTGTGGAATGTCATATAGTTAGTGTGGAATGTCATTTGGGCAAACATTGAAAAAATTATTTTTGTAGTCTGTAAATATCACATAATTTCGTATGGGCAGAGCAGGATTTCATATGAACAAATTGCCCTTATGAAAGGCTTTAAAACACTAGGCATATCTATATTCTGTGCTCATGCGTGCAAGTAATCCACTCACTAGGCTGAGCAAAGTGTTGTTAATGTTTACATGATTCATGTAAGTGTACACACTTATAGCACATATGATATGTGATAGGTAGAGTACTGTAAAGTGCCTGATTGAAACACATTGTGTAATATATATATATATATATATATATATATATATATATATATATATATATATATATATATATATATATATATATATATATATATATATATTATAAAATTATATATTTGTATATATTGATTTTGAGATACGTAACCTTTTTGTTTTGATGCATCTGGGTTTGGGTTCCGAGGATTTAAGCGCGATAAGAAGTTTTCAAATTATAATGTGAATTTCATCATGTATGTAGGTAATATAGTTCATATGTTCATATTTGTAGACAAACAATGTACTTTACACTGGAGCCAGTTGCACTATTATCTCTTATTAATTAAAAGGAAGTATGCCAAATTGCATTAACATTTCTTATAGTTGTGATAGTTACATTTTAATTCTTGGAATTCTTGTTTGAAAGTTTAACATAAAAAATATTGAGAAACTGCACAGATATAGACAAATTACAAGTTTGTGTTCTTCTATTAGGTATGTTATATGTTTTACAGTAATTTGCATTTGCATTATTAAGATGAATAGTGTAGTAGAAGTTATGACATCGCATCTGGCACCTTTGGGGGCATCAAATAATATGTTGACTTATTACAGGAAAATCTCTTGATGTGTTTACTGTGAAGTGTGTGGGTTGGAAAGACGGCACAGGTGTTGTCGATAAAAAACCATCCTTTGACTACGACTACATCATTGGCGATAGAATCAACCCAGTCTTCTCTGCAACACCAATGCTGCCATCTGGTGAAGCTAAGACTAACTACACATACATGTTTCGAGTGCACATCAGGAACTTCTTCGGAGCTAAGAGTATGGTGGAGGTTAATGTGACGGTCAGTATTTCCATCTCCAACATCACTCAGGTTTTACCACAAAAGACATTTATGCAGAATATTAACACAAGTCCAGTGTAGAGTGAAATGGGCCAAATAAATGAAATTTTATTTATTAATTAATGTGTCAGTATTTATGCAAGCATTCACCATCAATATGACATACATCAACACATAATCACAGCCAGCCCCAAACGGTGTTTATATGTAATACCTACAATTGACAGACATATTACACCAATCTAAGAAACATTGATAACGATAATATTTAATTGTCTCTGGCAGTCACCCACTACAAGTCCTAACTATATCACTATTGACTATCATTTACAATTCACACCGTATTGGTGGTCGTCTCTCCATCACTAGGTCACCTACACACCTATAATAAGAGTTAATAAAAATAACCATGTGCAAATATAATCAAGAATATCACTAGTTTTTTAATAAAAGTACAGGATTCTGGTCAAATTTCAATTTTTTTAAGGCTGACATTGATCAGAGTTCTGAGGTTTCACCAGGAAGTGGAAGTGACCAATCAAGGGATAGAAATTCCACTGTTTGTTTGCTTCTGTCTACAGGTGATTTCAATATATGTTTGCTTCTGTCTACAGATGCATTCACTGTATGTTTGTTTCTGTCTACATGTGCGTTTACTGTATGTTTGTTTTTGTCTACAGGTACTTCCAGGTGGTAAAATGGCTGAGCTCATTGACATGGTCTTCTCATTTTCAACTCTTGACCCAACACAGGTTGTGCTGGCGTTGGACGACACTCTGACTTCCTTCCAGTCATTCACTCAGATAGTCACGGTCAGTACAACACACATCACAGCCTTGTTGTCATCAAATCTATATTTAGTGCAGAACAACTAAAAGCTGGATCATCATAAAAATCACATGCTACAATGTGGTGTCTTTATTGATTGACAAAAATGTTAATTCTTTTATCAAACATTTAATTGTATCCTCTTGTAACTTGTTGTGTGGATACTTCTCCCATGGATCATGTTTCTGGAGGGTTACAGATAGAACTCACCACTGTTGTATGTCTGGTGTTTGTGAGGGTTACAGATAGAACTCACCACTGTTGTATGTCTGGTGTTTGTGAGGGTTACAGATAGAACTCACCACTGTTGTATGTCTGGTGTTTGTGAGGGTTACAGATAGAACTCACCACTGTTGTATGTCTGGTGTTTATGAGGGTTACAGATAGAACTCACCACTGTTGTATGTCTGGTGTTTATGAGGGTTACAGATAGAACTCACAACTGTTGTATGTCTGTTGTTTATGAGGGTTGCAGATATAACTCACCACTGTTGTATGTCTGGTGTTTATGAGGGTTACAGATAGAACTCACCACTGTTGTATGTCTGGTGTTTGTGACGGTTACAGATAGAACTCACCACTGTTGTATGTCTGGTGTTTATGAGGGTTACAGATAGAACTCACCACTGTTGTATGTCTGGTGTTTATGAGGGTTACAGATAGAACTCACCACTGTTGTATGTCTGGTGTTTATGAGTCTTGCATTAGGACAGTCCAGTGAAGTATGTTTAATTGAATACTGCAGAAGCCAGAGAAATGAGAAGGTTGTAGCAGATTTTGAATATATATTTTATTTGTGTCTGACTTCAGCAAGATGATGTGATGGCAAGCAAAGGAGATAAAGCTTCACAGGTAATTAACCTTGTTCAACAGTTTTTCTCTCATGGAGACTTCTGGGGTTGGTTTAGCAAAAGGAGACTGGCTAATTCAATCTATATCACTGTCTTGACCCATGTTGGTTTCTGTAGAATCCAATCATTTTGTGCTCCTTTTTCAATTTGTTGATAAAACTCTATAAAACGTAAAACCCACAGTGGTACCAAATTATTTGTTTCTAAAATGTTCATTTAAAATTCTTATATAGCATCTATCTGTCTCCACATGGTTTCTCAGTTAGTTGATTAGTTAGTCAATTAGTTGGTCACTTGGTTGGTCACTTAGTTACTTGGTTAGTCACTTAGTCATTTAGTTAGTCAGTCACTTAGTTTCTCAAAATACAGTTACAGAGATTGATTGCAGATAAACAAAGTTAATCAGGTTTCATTCATATTCAAATTTGAAGTGTTTGAATAGTTTGAGTAATATACACAGCTGGTTTAATAGAAGACTGCACACTTTTGATAAAATCACTGAAACAGTTGACTTTGGTCATTAGATCGAGTAACTTGCAAAAAATTTGAATAATCTTAGGTTATAATATACAGTATATATATATATATAGCCTGACAACAAGCAATTTTTTTCAACAAAGTTTAACTTGATCCATTAAAAATAATTTATCCAATGATTTCACCAAAACCAAATAATAATTTGTACAAATTTGTACAAATGAGCCAACATGACAAAGGGGATACAAGATAAGTTTGATTTTTGCGAAATGATTCTAAAACGAAAAGCTGACACACCAGGTTGTATGTTGATGTTGATGTTGATGTAGGTATTGGCTAACATGTTGTCAACTATGAATGACGTGGGTAAGGAGCTGAGCTCTTACTCGGACAGTGTGACGTCTGTCCTCAAGAGCAGCACCGCCATGGTCAAGAACATCCCCAAGACAGTGTCCACTGAAGTCAAGGTAAGTTACATCACTGACTGATTGATTGCTCTATCACTTGGTGTATTCAGCATTGTAGCCTATATAATGGTGCTTGGGCACGTATTCTCAAAAGACTTACAAAGTCGTAACTCAGGTTTTCTGTAAATGTGGCGGAAAAACTGCCCCAGGGAGGTTTCACTCATGACACATATCTATTACCAAAATAATGAGACAAATTTAAGATTAAGATGCATTTCTCTAGGCCTTTATTCTCAAGACTTACTAATACGTAACCCAAGTTTTTCGTAAATATGGGGGGTCACTCACAAATTATCTAATACCAGAATAACAGCAAAATAACAGCAAAATAACAGCAAAATTTAGATTACAAAGCAAACCTGTCAGTCTTGGCTGAGATTGAACATGCATTATGTAAACTTCAGTAGACCTATTCAGTATTTAGCACATGGGATGATATTTACCCAGTTATTCCATGAGTGACCCCTCGGGATAGTTTTGCCTTGATAACTGAAATTTATTAGTATAAAACTGGTCTCAACTGAGATGCACTGGGCCAGCAATTATACTGATCAAGATGTACTCAGGAAAACATTACCAAGGCTGAAATGCATTGTGTTAGGGGTTCTCTGAGCTGTCATACATGATAGAATATTCAAAACGAATGCGAATACGTTACCACTTAATTTTATAAAACTACATAGCATTTACTGCTAAACCATTATTATTATTGAGAGGTATGGATGAATTGAACCCAAATAGAGACAGAGTATTTGTTTTGTGGTTGCTAATTAAAGTAGAAAAATAAAAAGCTGGTTGAAAGTTGATAGTTGTGTTTACTGTGTGACAGGAAGGCGCCCTGTCGTCTATAAGCTGTATTGGTAACAAACTGGTGGACATGTCCAAGGAACGCAAGACAGACATCGCCACACGTGAGTCCGCTCAGGGCACAAACATTTGGTTATTGTCTTCCTAAATATGTTGGCTGTATCTGTTATGCTGGGACACCCACAATGAGTTGACTTTTGACTAATTCTAATAGGAACTCTACTGTATCTAAGTGATGGTGTACTGGACAAACCCACACACTTAATGGAGTCATGATTGATTTTTTTTAATATTCCTTGCTAACACCCCAGTAATGACAACAGTTAATTTTATATTTCACTGGAAGCAAATTAGTCTTAGTGTGATCAAGAGATTCTTTAAAAACATTTGAGAGTAAGATTTATGTAATTTAGTATGTAGTACGTAATGTAATGTATTACACAATCTGTATTGTGTTTTTTCATTGATTGTTGAAACTTGTTTCTTTGGCAGTGTTGTTGCAAGGCTTGAAACCAACGATGGACATTATTGACCTGTCTCCGCTGGGTGAGTTTAATTCCATTAATAATAATGATGACATTTTATATAACGACTAGACAAGGCTTTCATGGTGCTTTGCTCAATTATCAGAGCTCATTTTGGCAGGAGCTATCTCAGCACCCATCCTATGCACAACTAACGGAGTGCTTGTTAAAGTTTGTCAGACTATGACAGGGTGACCCCCATGTAGGATCTTTTACTTCCCTTGGCACAGACACAAGTCAGAAGGCACCTATGGCTTTTCTCATCCATGTCTCATCCAAAAACAGAATGGATTAAATGAAATTGCCCAAACCTTCAAACAGCAGCAGGTGAACTCGAGCCTTGGTCCTGCCGACTGACACTCTGCCGCTCTAACTGCCATACTACTGCTCTCTCCTAGTAATGATTTTTAATGTTGCTGTTAGGATGTTGAATATTAGGTAATATACTTTTCTGGTGTTATTTTGTTTAGAAGTTAAAGTTTGTCAAACCACAACATTTGACACATTTAGTGTAGGATCTTTTACATCAGCTCGCATAGACATCAGGCAGAAGGCACCTACGGCTCTTAGTGTTTCATCCGAAAAGACAGTGACAAAATGTAGTTAATGAAGTTACCCAAGTTGTCAAACAGCAACATGTGGACTTGAACCTCGGTCCGCTTGATTGACAATGTATCTGGCACTGTAACAGCCATGCTACTGCTCTCTCCATGTAATGGTTTTTAATGGAGAATATTAGGTAATATTTTTTTTAATAAAATATAAATCCAATATCCCACTGGTGTTATATTGTTTAGAAATAGACTGGTACTAAGAGAGGACATTCCCTAAACAAGTAATATTACATTAGCCATTTATGAATAGTTAATAGTTTATGTTGTTTTTAAGTTGTTCAAAAACAATGTAGCTGAATGTAAAACTTATGGCAAGTATTGTTCAGTCTATTGTCTACACAATTGTAAGTGGAACTAATAATTAAGCACAATCTTGGCTTTATTTATCGGTGGCATTGTTTATTAGCAATTCTTGAAATACAATTTCAATTTAATATTCATCATGTACTTTGTGTACTGGAATGTTTTTTATTATTATTTAAAGTCTAACGATATAATCCACATGACTGTTAAACATTTGAGGCCAATATAATTCTTTAGTTATTTGAAAAATCTCTTAAAACGATTGTTTCAAACACAATTTAGTTATTGTTGGTTGAGTTTGTTATTTGTGTAATGAAGTAATTATTGGTGTCCCTGGTTGCAGCTGTCGAGGAGGAGAGAGAGGTGAATCTTGACGCAATCCCTGACGAGGTGGAAGAGGAACGAAAGAAACAAACAAAGGCAAAGAAAAATAAGGATGCAGACAAATTGGTAAATAAATTTTCAAAAATTTGTAGTAAGTTATGTAATTTTGAAGCTGGGTTAATAGCAACATATGCTCAAATCACTTTTGATGTGGTTGTTTGTTCTCCTGCAGGGCTACATCTATGAATACACTATTTGGTTGAAATCGATATTTTGGAACTTGAATCAGACAATGACAGAAATTTTGTTTTAATGGTAAACTACACCATCATCACTCAATGCCACCATTTGAGAATGGATCATTTGTATATATGCAATGACAACCTCAGTCTTATTTCTAGATTTTATTTGCTGCCCAACCCAAACCCAAAGCACCTCCGTCTTCTCCAGAATTACTTTCAGCCCATGTCTGGCAAAGATTTCCTTCCACTTTACCAACATATATTGAAGGTCTGCCTCACTGTCCGCTACTACTGCCAGGTCATCTGCATATATCAGCTTGTGGAGAATATCCCTCATACGTGCTTTCCTGCTCATCACCTCCGCTACTGCGATGAACAACAGTGGGCTTAGGGTACTCCCCTGTCTCCGGCCGACTTCCACCCAGATTTCCTCTGATATTCCCAGTCTGCACACTATTCTACCTTTTGTTTCTTCATGTGTGCCTTTGACCATCCTCACCTCCGCCTCTGGTACATCCATCCACCTCAGCGTGGCCATGGCCATCTCTGTCGGAACTGTGTTTTGTAAGCCTTTTCAAAGTCTTTGAATCTCAGTCCCTCCAGACTCCACCAGTTGTCTCAGAGTGAACATCCCATATGTACAAACATGTTAAGGTTCCTGCAATCACCGGGAGACTCCCGGAAATCTATCAAATCTCCCGGTCTTCTGCACGGGAGAATAAATCTCCTGTATTTCTAATGAAACAAAAAGTATTTTTGTGTGGCATCAGTTAACAAAAGATCGTTAATCCCTCCTTTTATTGATGCCCACAACAACAGCAAGGGTTATTTCAATTAGGTTTTGTGCAGAATGGACAATGCAGGCTTGGCTAAGCAGTATTCTTGTGCCTTGCATGTTGTATTGTTTATAATATGCATTAAATGAACGATGCCCCATTATTGCTCATCAGTGTACAATCTGTTAAATGATGCCCTTCAATTCATCTCCACTTTATCCGAGTTCTATTTGATTAATATGTGTTTGTTAATTGTCACAATCGGAGAACATTATGAATGAAAAAAATTATTTTTAAAATAGGTTTCAAAAATAAAAAAATGCCTCCGTCACTTAGGGTCTCAAATGCCTTCATCACCCAGGATCAAACTTTGAAGAAAAGAAAATGCTTCAGTTCTAGCCCTGCCACTAAATATTATGTTAGCTGCATGTGTAATAAAATATGTAGGCTACTGCCAGTCAGGTAAGGGATTTTTGTTTTGTATGGGAATATATTTCAGGAGTAGAACCACTTATTTTATTCCTAGACCACAAGAGTAGTAAACATGTTATTTTATCATTACTAGTCCACAAGGATATTTTCGACTGCCACAATGTTTATATTAACATGTCAGTTTACCATTTAATAGTACATGTGCATGTATTAGGAACTAAAGTTGATCTAGTGTAATTTTTATGCGTGGCGAGGATGTGAAATACTTCAATTTACCCGCAATTCTCTTATACCCTGAGACTCTCTAATTTAGACTCCAAGGCTCCAAGACCCTCCAATTTATGCATGAATCTCCTGCATTTGCATTTCTGAATCTTAACATTTATATATGTATGTATGTATGTATTTATGGATATTTGCAGAAAAGATTAACTGCCACGGTCACCAAGGATCTGATCTCTAGCATCAATAATGCAATGTTGGATGACATTGAGATAAATCGCTCCAAGACAATTGGTGACAGTTCGCTGCCGGTGTCCCTCACCATGAAGGGTGTGGCCCCGGGCAGTAGTGCAGTCGTCGTGACAGATGACGGGACAGTCCAGCTTCCTGACATGAAGACCCCGTCCTCGGCTGTTGCTCAGGTTTTTTTACACAACATGCTATTAAATTGTTATTCAGGACAAACACTTCATTTTGTAAACAATTGGAAATCAGTATGTATAAAGCTGGGTATACGTGAGGCAGTATCGTTGTCACAACAAGGCAATGCTGTCGCATGTACCCAGATTGCAGCTTGAGTGCCCCATGTAAACTGTATGTCGCTATGACACATCGCAGTGACATTGCTTCCAATAGAACTCATCCTACTTATTCAAGTGGCCTTGTAATATACCTTATATTTAACTGCTCTTGTGTTTTTCCGTTTATTGTTTTTAATGTGATCATTACAGAAATCAATCCTAGTGTCATGAAATAACGTTAGTGAAGGAACAGTACAGATCAGATATCATAAAATTCTAATTCTCACAGACGACGATAAATAAATGGAACAGATTATCTACTGATTGTGTAGATGCTAGCAACATTGATGAATAATTGTTGGACACATGATAAACCAATGGCTTCTTTGTCCACTTACCACGACAAGCCATTCGCTTCCTTGTTCACTTACCAAAATAAGCCAATGGCATCCTTGTCCATTTACAACAATAAGACAATGGCTTCCTTGTCCACTTACCATGGTAAGCCAATGGCATCCTTGTCCACTTACAACAATAAGCCAATGGCTTCTCACAGACGACGATAAATAAATGGAACAGATTATCTACTGATTATATAGATGCTAGCAACATTGATGAATAATTGTTGGACACATGATAAACCAATGGCTTCTTTGTCCACTTACCACGACAAGCCATTCGCTTCCTTGTTCACTTACCAAAATAAGCCAATGGCATCCTTGTCCACTTACAACAATAAGACAATGGCTTCCTTGTCCACTTACCACGGTAAGCCAATGGCATCCTTGTCCACTTACAACAATAAGCCAATGGCTTCCTTGTCCACTTACCATGATTAGCCAATGGCTTCCTTGTCCGCTTACCCCAATAAGCCAATGGCTACCTTGTCCACTTACCACGAAAAGCCAATGGCTTCCTTGTCTACTTACCATGATAAGCCAATGGCTTCCTTATCCACTTACCACAGTAATCCAATGGCTTCCTTGTCCACTTACCATGATAAGCCAATGGCTTCCTTGTCCACTTGCCATGATAAGCCAATGGCTTCCTTGTCCACTTACCACGATAAGCCAATGGCTTCCTTGTCCACTTACCACAATAAGCCAATGGCTTCCTTGTCCACTTACCACAATAAGCCAATGGCATCATTGTCCACTTACAACAATAAGCCAATGGCTTCCCTGCCCACTTACCATGATAAGCCAATTGCTTCCCTGTCCACTTACCATGATACGCCAATGGCTTCCTTGTCCACTTACCATGATAAGCCAATGGCTTCATTGTCCACTTACCACATTAAGCCAATGGCTACCTTGTCCACTTTCCACAATAAGCTACTTGCTTCTTTGTCAACTTACCACGATAAGCCAATAGGTTCCTTGTCTACTAACCATGATAAGCCAATGGCTTCCTTGTCCACTTAATACAATAAGCCAATGGCTTCCTTGTCCACTTACCATGATTAGCTAATGGCTTCCTTGTCCACTTACCACAATAAGCCAATGGCTTCCTTGTCCACTTACCACAATAAGCCAATGGCATCATTGTCCACTTACAACAAAAAAGCCAATGGCTTCCTTGTCCAGTTACCATGATAAGCCAATGGCTTCCTTGTCCACTTACCACAATAAGCCAATGGCTTCCTTGTCCACTTACCACAATAAGCTAATGACTCCCTTGTCCATTTACCACAATAAGCTAATGGCTTCCTTGTCCACTTACCACAATAAGCTAATGGCTTCCTTGTCCACTTACCACAATAAGCTAATGGCTTCATTATCCACTTACCACAATAAGCTAATGGCTTCCTTGTCCACTTACCACAATAAGCTAATGGCTTCCTTGTCCACTTACCACAATAAGCTAATGACTTCCTTGTCCACTTACAACAATAAGCTAATGGCTTCCTTGTCCACTTACCACAATAAGCTAATGGCTTCCTTGTCCACTTATCACAATAAGCTAATGGCTTCCTTGTCCACTTACCACAATAAGCTAATGACTTCCTTGTCCACTTACCACAATAAGCTAATGACTTCCTTGTCCACTTCCCACAATAAGCTAATGGCTTCCTTGTCCACTTACCACAATAAGCTAATGGCTTCCTTGTCAACTTACCACAATAAGCTAATGACTTCCTTGTCCACTTACCACAATAAGCTGATGACTTCCTTGTCCACTTACCACAATAAGCTAATGGCTTCCTTGTCCACTTACCACAATAAGCTGATGGCTTCATTGTCCACTTACCACAATAAGCTAATGACTTCCTTGTCCACTTACCACAATAAGCTAATGGCTTCCTTGTCCACTTACCACAATAAGCTAATGGCTTCCTTGTCCACTTACCACAACAAGCTAATGGCTTCCTAATCCACTTACCACAATAAGCTAATGGCTTCATTGTCCACTTACCACAATAATCTAATGGCTTCAGTGTCCACTTACCACAATAAGCAAATGGCTTCCTTGTCCACTTACTATCTGGGGTTTTTGCTTTGGATGGCAATCTTGTTGAATCAACTGCTATATAAACAGACATTGATATGCATCAATTTTATGGCAGCAAAAACAGTGCTGAGCCCTGTTTACCTGTACTGTATGTTAGGCTCGTTTTTAACGAAGTACTTTGTTACCTCCAGGTGGCAGTGATGAAGGAAAACATCTACTCTTGGGCTGCGAGCTCACGTGATGTTGACTCCAAAATTTTCATCGTGGAAATGCATGACAAGAATGGGGACCCTCTCACAAGTACTGAGAAGTTTTCAGGTAAGGCGACAGAAAAGTAAGTGTGATTGCTGAGTTAGCTTCTAGGAAGAAGTGATCGCTGTCTCTCACCAACTCTATGGTGTGTGGGCGCAGCTTTGAAAAGCATCAACTTGAATATGAACTAGGTTATAGGAGGCACGAGAAAAGATTTCTGAAATGTTGTAGTTGTGATATAATAAGGGCCTTCGGTCGGTCGGTCGGTCGGTCGGTCGGTCGGTCGGTCGGTCGGTCGGTCGGTCGGTCGGTCGGTCGGTCGGTCGGTCGGTCGGTCGGTCGGTCGGTCGGTCGGTCGGTCGGTCGGTCGGTCGGTCGGTCGGTCGGTCGGTCGGTCGGTCGGTCGGTCGGTCGGTCGGTCGGTCGGTCGGTCTTGAGCAATATGTAGCATTCATGGCTTTTTTTCAACATAATTTCTTGCCATTATTTTTACCCTAGAAAAGGTTGTTATTTTGAATGGGAAAGGTTACTTATATGTAGTGAAAGAAGGCAGTGTGCTGAATGGTCATGGTTAAAGACATGAAGTTGTAGCACAAAGATCCTATATGATCTAATGGTGTGTAACAAAGTAGAAATGATGATATACACATCATACTCAAAATATGGTGAGGTTATACCACATTAACATCTTCACTAGTTGAACCAGATTGGATGTTTTCACAGTCGGATTCAAACAGCCAAAAATGACACCACTTCATCAGAACAACAATGTGACAGTCCCACCATATGACGGCATGGCGTATAAAGTGATCAACATCACGAGAGCTAGTAGTGTCCTCATGATGGACGTCACGCCAGTCCCAGGACAAAGCTGGCAGGTAGGATTGTCACTGATGTCTTGG
Source organism: Lamellibrachia columna (assembly GCA_963662155.1). Taxonomy (NCBI): domain Eukaryota; kingdom Metazoa; phylum Annelida; class Polychaeta; order Sabellida; family Siboglinidae; genus Lamellibrachia; species Lamellibrachia columna. The sequence goes on along the minus strand of OY759263.1, from coordinate 40,972,298 downwards.
ACAGTCCTATTTCATGACACATTTGCTCTTCTATTCAAGTGAAGGGCCAATAGCCATGAGGCCAACAATCTGCCTCACCTCACAGATGACATAGTCTTATTGCTGTGGGCAAAACATCATCACTGAATTAAACTTTTGCTCCTCTTATTTCAGATTCATTTCACACAAAAATTAAACCTAGAATCTAGTATTAACAAAGACTTGCTATAGCTTGTTAGTGCAACTTTGTTATTTCATATTTGCGAAATCATCAAAGAGAACCAAAAAAGGAGCAACACTGGCCAAGTTGTTTGTACTGCAAATATGTCAGGTCGAGTCTAAGTTCACTACACAATTTACCTGATCTAACGATAACACTTTTAACAAAAGCATGCACTCTTACTACTACTTATATACTACAAATATGAACATCAACAAATCTCTTTCGTGATGGGCTAAATAAATTGAGAAGTTAGTTTTTAAAGTAAAAAATTCATTAGCAGCTAACATCTATATAGGACTGTACTGTCTGCCACAGCTCTACTTCAAGTTCAATGTGTCAAAGCCTCTTGTGGACAGGCCAACGAAAGACACGTATGACTTCACCCAGGCCGTGTCATCAGACTCCACTAACCGATGGCTTATCGTTGTACCACAGAATGTCACTAAAGCTGGTGTCGCCTATGTTGGAATAAGTCTCCCAGGTAACACAAAACGTGCTTACTCTTTCTTTACTCTTTCTTTTATTGTACAATATTGCATGAGATTAGCACAATATTACATGACCCCCATTGCTGTGTTTTTTGGAAGAGACACTAAGAGCTGTAGGTCCCTTCTATCTGGTGAGACACTCAGAACCGTAGGTCCTTTCTATCTGGTGAGACACTCAGAACTATCAGTCCCTTCTATCTGGTGAGACACTCAGAACCGTAGGTCCTTTCTATCTGGTGAGACACTCAGAACTATCGGTCCCTTCTATCTGGTGAGACACTCAGAACCGTAGGTCCCGTCTATCTGGTGAGACACTCAGAACCGTAGGTCCTTTCTATCTGGTGAGACACTCAGAACTATCGGTCCCTTCTATCTGGTGAGACACTCAGAACCGTATGTCCTTTCTATCTGGTGTCTATGCTAGGGGGGATAAAAGACCCTACACGGGAGGGAAATGTGTAACCTGTCGTGAACTTGCTAACTCTAGAGAAGGAAAACTGTGAAAATAAACTAATTGGTGTATATGCATGAGGGTGTGATTCAATATGAGAGTGATTCAATATGAGAGTGTGATTCAATATGAGGGTGTGATTCAATATGAGGGTGTGATGCAATATGACGGAGTGATTCAATATGAGAGGGTGATACAATATGAGAGTGATTCAATGTGAGAGCTATTCAGTATGAGGGTGTGATTCAATATGAGGGTGTGATTCAATATCAGGGTGTGATGCAATATGAGAGTGTGATGCAATATCAGGGTGTGATGCAATATGAGGGTGTGATGCAATATGAGGGTGTGATGCAATATGAGGGTGTGATTCAATATGAGGGTGGATTCAATATGAGAGTGTGATTCAAAATGAGAGTGTGAAGCAACATGAGAGTGGAATTCCACATGCGAGTGTGATTCAATATGAAGGTATGATGCAATATGAGGGTGAGATGCAATATGAGGGTGAGATGCAATATGAAGGTGAGATGCAATATGAGGGTGAGATGCAATATGAGGGTGAGATGCAATATGAAGGTGTGGTGCAATATGAAAGTGTGGTGCAATATGAGGGTGTGATTGATTGGTAATTTTATTTTTACTCGGTAACATACTTAGTTGTATGCTATTTTCGATGGCCGAGCCATTCACGCATCATTTACATATCAATCATACAACAGATATTTACATTTGTACATAGGATTAAAAATCAAAATCATAACATACATAAAATAAAATAGATAAAAACAGAGAATATTTAAAATGGTGGTGTAGCACTCAAGTGTAACCTGCCCTCCTGAGATATGTGTCAACCTTGTTTTTAAACATATTCACGTTGCTAGCAGTTACACAATCCATAGACAATTTGTTCCATTAATTTATTGTCCTCTGTCAGAACGAATACTTGATATCCAATCTACACTGATCCTTTACTAATTTAACCTCATGTCCTCTAGTTCTACTATCTTTCTTGAGTTAGGAAAACATATTTCTGTCAATATTTTTGTATCTTAAAAACATCAATCTGATCTCCTCTTAACCTCCTTGTCTCTAGAGTTGCTAAACCACATTCTTTCAGGCATTCTTCATAACTAAGGTCTCTCAGTTCTGGAATAATTTTAGTTGCTTTCCTCTGTATGCATTCAAGTGTATCCATCTCCACACTTGTGAACAGTATTATAAATGAGGTCTAACTATTGCTTTATTCAGAGGTATAATTAGCTTTTTTCCTTGTATGTTATGTTTCTCCTAATCAACCCAAGAATTTCATTACCCTTTTCTTTTACAGTAGTACAGAACAGTATCTCCCATATTATAGTTTATATCCAAGTTCCCGTGTCCTGTATGTAGGTATTTACATTTCTCAAAATTTAATAACATCTGCCATTTTTCATACTTTTTAACTAATTCGTCTAGATCGTTTTGTAAATGTTGTTTATCACCATCAGTGTTAACCTTTCTAAACACTTGTGTCATCCGCAAATTTCAGTACGTTGCTTGTTATATTGTCGTCCAAATCTTTGATATATATTAAAAATAATAAAGGTCCTAATACTGATCTTTTTGGTACCCCACTCAAAACTGATTTCCAGTTTGAAACCTCTTCATCTACTACAACGCGCTGTCTTCTGTCAGTCAACCATTGTTCTATCCAGTCAATTATGCCATCCCTGATACCATGGGCTTTTAATTTAAGTAGTAATCTTTGATGTGGCACTTTGTCAAAAGCTTTCTGAAAATCTTAGTAAATAATATCTACTGGTGATTCCTCGCCTATCCACTTAGTGATTTCTTCCAAAAAACATAACATTTGTTAAGCATGACCTCGCTTTTAGGAATCCATGTTGAGATGAATTTAATAATTTATGCCTAATAAGGAAGTGCACCACATGTGACTCATCTTGTTAAGATGGGTCACATGTCCCAATTTTAACATGTAGAGTTATTAGTTGAAAAGAGCAGCATCTCAGCTTTCACGCAACCAGATATCTCGATTTTAGCCGAAGCTACATTTCGCTAAACATGTATGGGGTAAAAATCTTCAAACTGAGAAATCAGCTGTCAAAGTTTAGTATGTTTATTGTCAAAGCTACCTTAGTTACCATGCGTGTATCTAGCAGATATTTGGACCACTTGAAGATAAAGGCATCCTCATGACATTCTACTAATAGAATAACAAGATAAAGGCATCCTCATGACATTCTACTAATAGAATAACAAGATAAAGGCATCCTCATGACATTCTACTAATAGAATAACAAGATCATTGTCAGAAAAAACGGACAGAATTAATTGCCTTGTAATTACCCTATTTTGAGAGCATTGTATTCATAACGTTCCCTTCAGTAACAATTACATACCTCTAAATCACTTTTATTTGTGGGTAAAGCATGCATCTTCCAAGAAATAATCCTGTTTTCTCAAAAACACCTCATACCGGTATCTCTGGAAGTAATAATGCTAGCAAAATAAGGTTTTTAGTGTTATATTTTTCTTTACACAACTGGTAGAAAACATTAGCAAAGTAACCAAAAGCCACATCAGTATTTGTCGTAAAAAATATTTTTTTCGGGAAGTTACCCAAAAATGTATTAAATAAATTTCTTCTTTGAAAATGTTTTCTACCAGTTATGTAACATATTGTATACTGAAAAAGGCGTGCGTTTCAAATAATTATAATAATATTTGTTCAATCTGATACTCTTCATAGTAAAAATGCACAAGAGATTCTTAACAATGTCAGTGCCAATTAATGGCATATTTAATACAAGACAACAACAACAACAACAAGTACATAAACAGCGACACCTCAAAACAGTTAACCATCACTGGAATGGCGGCCATGTCCTCTCTTTCGTGGCATGGGCAATATGCAGATGATGGGATGGCTAACGAGCTTGACGAACTCGCGCCCTGCCCCCTTCCTCGCAAAACAACTATAGTGTCTTGCTCACTGTCCTGCTGGTCAGACGGCCCAGCAACGGGGACAGTCTCATGCTCAGTCGGACACACATTTATTGGTGAACCTTCACATAATCCCGTGTCGCAACCTTGGCCGACTTGAGAAGATCCTTCTCTGGCACAAAGGAATAGCAAGGATCGTCTGTGTTGATTTTGTATGACAGCAGCGCAAGCAGAGTGTCGTTGCCGAGCTGTGACCGAGAGTCAGTGTAATTGGTGCTGCTGCTCGTACAAGTCTGCCAGGCAGTCTGTCCAGACCAACAGATTTATTTTCAGGCATGTTCCATAACTGTTTCTCAATAAGACCAGGTGTGACAGTGGGGAAAGTAAAAGCAGGTATATTAGGTGGTTCAGGTGGAGTGAATGAAGCTGCTGGTGGAAACCTACTTGCCAATTGAGGTTGCGTATATATATATATATATATATATTATATATATATATTATATATATGTATATATATATATATATATATATATATATATATATATATATATATATATATATATATATATATATATATATATATATATATATATATATATATATATATGAATGTGTGCATGTATTCTGTGTATTAAAATACAACCATAAATGGACACAATGTTTACTAAAGCAACACAAGATGACCAGACGTCCTTCACTTATGAGACAGTGGTTTGTTAATGATGCAAAAAGAGGGTGTTATTCAATGTGAGAATGTGATGCAGTATGAGGGTGTGATGTAATATGAGGGTGTGTTGCAATATGAGAGAGTGACTCAATGTAAGAGTGATTCAGTTTAAGAGTGTGATTTAACATGAGTGTAATGCAATACGAGGGTGTGATGCAATATGAGGGTGTGATGCAGTTTGATAGAGTGATTCAATATGAGTGGGTGATGGTCCTTCCAGAATCAAGCAACAAGACGACGTCAAGGCGCAAGAGAAGAGTGGCTCCTCCAGACACTCCGAGCGACCTGGACCTCAACTTCACTGTCTCACTGCACTGGTGTCGCACCTGGCACCCCACACAGGAACAGTGGAGCAGCGACAACTGTTGGGTCAGTGCAGTCAGTGCAGTCAGTGCGTGTGTGCGTGTGTGCATGCATGCATGCAGGTGTTTTTGTGTAAGTGTGTGCATGTATTCTGTATATTAAAATACAACCATAAATGGACACAATGTTTACTAAAGCAACACAAGATGAGCAGACGTCCTACACTTATGATACAGCGGTTTGTTAATTACTCTATATTATATTCATGTTGTTGTCAACATATAATGTTTTCATCTGATGTACAGTGGCATAGCTCTTGCTGTAAGGACTCACGATCTAAGGAATATCTGATGTACAGTGGCATAGCTCTTGCTGTAAGGACTCATGATCTAAGGAATATCTGATGTACAGTGGCATAGCTCTTGCTGTAAGGACTCACGATCTAAGGAATATCTGATGTACAGTGGCATAGCTCTTGCTGTAAGGACTCACGATCTAAGGAATATCTGATGTACAGTGGCATAGCTCTTGCTGTAAGGACTCATGATCTAAGGAATATCTGATGTACAGTGGCATGACTCTTGCTGTAAGGACTCATGATCTAAGGAATATCTGATGTACAGTGGCATAGCTCTTGCTGTAAGGACTCATGATCTAAGGAATATCTGATGTACAGTGGCATGACTCTTGCTGTGAGGACTCATGATCTAAGGAATATCTGATGTACAGTGGCATAGCTCTTGCTGTAAGGACTCATGATCTAAGGAATATATGATGTACAGTGGCATGACTCTTGCTGTGAGGACTCATGATCTAAGGAATATCTGATGTACAGTGGCATAGCTCTTGCTGTAAGGACTCACGATCTAAGGAATATATGATGTACAGTGGCATAGCTCTTGCTGTAAGGACTCATGATCTAAGGAATATCTGATGTACAGTGGTATAGCTGTTGCTGTAAGGACTCATGATCTAAGGAATATCTGATGTACAGTGGCATGGCTCTTGCTGTAAGGACTCACGATCTAAGGAATATCTGATGTACAGTGGCATAGCTCTTGCTGTAAGGACTCATGATCTAAGGAATATCTGATGTACAGTGGCATGACTCTTGCTGTAAGGACTCATGATCTAAGGAATATCTGATGTACAGTGGCATAGCTCTTGCTGTAAGGACTCATGATCTAAGGAATATCTTATGTACAGTGGCATGACTCTTGCTGTAAGGACTCATGATCTAAGGAATATCTGATGTACAGTGGCATAGCTCTTGCTGTAAGGACTCATGATCTAAGGAATATCTGATGTACAGTGGCATGACTCTTGCTGTAAGGACTCATGATCTAAGGAATATCTGATGTACAGTGGCATAGCTCTTGCTGTAAGGACTCATGATCTAAGGAATATCTGATGTACAGTGGCATGACTCTTGCTGTAAGGACTCACGATCTAAGGAATATCTGATGTACAGTGGCATGACTCTTGCTGTAAGGACTCACGATCTAAGGAATATCCGCTTAAAGGGAACAATTTTGAAATCCTCGTTCTGGCAAGCAATGTTCTATGTACCCATGAATATACATTCGCGCCTTGTTATTACACGCCCCGTTATGCGGATTCAGATATAAGGCGGTCGCTCGTGGACCCTCATTTTCTGCCGCCAGAATGGAATGCCAAATGGGCCTGCTTAAAAATGCTTGGAATTGCTTTGACAATTCTCAAGAAACATTAGGTGAACAATGTCAATGAACGAGTGTCAACTTTGCACTGCCACCAACATCAAATGAATCGCTGTCGCTGGATTCACTTCGATGGTTTGTATATTGCAATCGAGATTCACAAATACACCTTGCATACGAATCAGATAAAAAGTTTTAAATGCATCTAGTATGCAATACCAATATAAAACTGGGGTGAAATGGCATGCTTCCACTGCATCATAAATCTAATCATTTCACAACATGAAACCAACATGCCAAATATCTAACCCAAGGTGCTACCAGTGCGCGAAAATATGAATTCATCATTCGCATATGAAACAATGAAACAATGAATCGTGGTGCATCATAAATTTATGATTCGGTCGAGATTGGTTGAAAGATGAAATGAAACAATTATTAATTCTACCTATTGTCATTTTCTATGTTTTATCAGCTTACATACTGTGTGTCAAATCATATACGTTTTTGGCTGCTCAGATCCAGATTATTTTTGGCCTATTGGTCCAACACATCATCATCGTAGCAGATCTATTCCATAACAGTATACATACATGTATTTTATTAAGTTCAAGATTCAACAGGGTGTGACATTTTAAAATGATATGCGTTGATGCTAGTTGACTCGTTTAATAAGCTCCATAAACTGCATATTGGCGTAAAAGACAGTGCTGCAAGCACACAGTGGCTGGACTTGGCGCAGCAAGCGGCGATCGCTGTTGTTTAGTAGCTCCCTGGTGGCAGATACGAGAACACCTAACGCGCCTCGTGTACAGCGCAGTCTGAAATCATGGACCCCGACCACAGCGTTATAATGAGGCTCGACTGTATAAGAAACGTTGGAACAGTTTGTACAAGTCCCGACATGATCCTTACAGCAAGAGTTCACTACACGTGTTAACCAAAACCTACCTATTTATACAATGAGGTGACTACTTTCATACCAGAAACATAAATTGTCACAAAAAGATCACTATTGCTTTGATTTTTAATCATAAAAAGTGCAAACCATTAAAAATACTTTATGATTTAATTGTTGTCCAAAACCGCATTGATTTTCTCATTTTCAGGTTTCGGGTAATTCGACGCCAGACTTCATTCAGTGCGAATGTAAGAATCTACACCCAAACATCAAATCACACGCAACTGGCTTCACAGTGCCCAGAGTGAACACGATTAACTTCCAGTACATATTTTCAAATTTGGGCACGCTCGCTGCCAATAATCCAACGGTGTACTCGACCGTCCTTGTAATCATCTTCGTGTATTTGCTGGTGGTGGTTTGGGCCAGACGTATGGACAAGAGAGACATTGAAAGAGTAAGTCATCTTAATAGTCCTTCCTCAATTCAATTTGTGCTCATCTCACTTCAGAATCATTTCACAAAAAAGTAACCTAATTAGTAACCACTACAACATGATAGCTGTACTAACCACTGCAACATGCTAGCTCTAGTAACCACTACAACATGCTATCTCTAGTAACCACTACAACATGCTATCTCTAGTAACCACTACAACATGCTAGCTCTAGTAACCACTACAACATGCTAGCTCAAGTAAACACTACAACATGCTAGCTCTAGTAACCACTACAACATGCTAGCTCTAGTAACCACTATGGCATGCTAGCTCTAGTAACCACTACGGCATGCTAGCTCTAGTAACCACTACAACATGCTAGCTCTAGTAACCACTACAACATGCTAGCTCTAGTAACCATTACAACATGCTAGCTCAAGTAACCACTGCAGCATGCTAGCTCTAGTAACCACTGCAGCATGCTAGCTCTAGTAACCTCTATGGCTTGCTAGTTCTAGTAACAACTGCAACATGCTAGCTCTAGTAACCACTACAGCATGCTAGCTCTAGTAACCACTGCAGCATGCTAGCTCTAGTAACCACTGCAGCATGCTAGCTCTAGTAACCACTACAACATGCTAGCTCTAGTAACCACTGCAACATGCTAGCTCTGGTAACCACTACAACATGCTAGCTCTAGTAACCACTACAACATGCTAGCTCTAGTAACCACTGCAACATGCTAGCTCTAGTAACCACTACAACATGCTAGCTCTAGTAACCACTACAACATGCTAGCTCTAGTAACCACTACAACATGCTAGCTCTAGTAACCACTATGGCATGCTAGCTCTAGTAATCACTGCAGCATGCTAGCTCTAGTAACCACTGCAGCATGCTAGCTCTAGTAACCACTGCAGCATGCTAGCTCTAGTAACCACTACAACATGCTAGCTCTGGTAACCACTACAACATGCTAGCTCTAGTAACCACTACAACATGCTAGCTCTAGTAACCACTACAACATGCTAGCTCTAGTAACCACTGCAGCATGCTAGCTCTAGTAACCACTGCAGCATGCTAGCTCTAGTAACCTCTATGGCATGCTAGCTCTAGTAATCACTGCAACATGCTAGCTCTAGTAACCACTACAACATGCTAGCTCTAGTAACCACTAAACATGCTAGCTCTAGTAACCACTACAACATGCTAGCTCTTGTAACCACTACAACATGCTAGCTCTAGTAACCACTACAACATGCTAGCTCTAGTAACCACTACAACATGCTAGCTCTAGTAACCACTACAACATGCTAGCTCTAGTAACCACTACAACATGCTAGCTCTAGTAACCACTACAACATGCTAGCTCTAGTAACCACTAAACATGCTAGCTCTAGTAACCACTACAACATGCTAGCTCTTGTAACCACTACAACATGCTAGCTCTAGTAACCACTACAACATGCTAGCTCTAGTAACCACTACAACATGCTAGCTCTAGTAACCACTACAACATGCTAGCTCTAGTAACCACTACAACATGCTAGCTCTAGTAACCACTAAACATGCTAGCTCTAGTAACCACTACAACATGCTAGCTCTTGTAACCACTACAACATGCTAGCTCTAGTAATCACTGCAACATGCTAGCTCTAGTAACCACTACAACATGCTAGCTCTAGTAACCACTACAACATGCTAGCTCTAGTAACCACTACAACATGCTAGCTCTAGTAACCACTGCAGCATGCTAGCTGTAGCAACCACTATGGCATGCCAGCTCTAGTAACCACTAAGGCGTACTAGCTCTAGTAACCACTACAGCGTGCTAGCCTGTTTGTACAAATAGTTTATTTAGGTTTAGTGAAATCATCAGATAAACAATTTAAAAAAGTAAAAAATGATCACATTCATTTGATGTTATTATCGGATAACCGAAAAAAGGGCAAAACTGGTGAAATAGTTTGTGCTGCAGATATATCGGCTTCAGGCTAAGTTCACTTTCACAAGTTATCTAATTTAATTAAGGTAAATTTTTTTGATGGTTTTAATAAAAGTATGTATTCTTTCATTAAAAGTCAATGTATCTGGTTTGTGTTTGGCTTAATCAGTTGAGGGAGTTTTAATTATCAGATGAAATCTGACAGCTGTAAATCACATGTAACATTTTAGACGTCTCCTTAACTTGGAAATATTGTCAGTGTGGCAATTAGTCAAGAAGTGTTTTGTTATGTTAAAGTAGGGCATGACACCAGTGTAGCAAGGATACATCTAAAAATGTGTTGTGTGCTACAATAGGGCATGACACCAGTGTAGCAAGGATACATCTAGAAATGTGTTGTGTGCTACAATAGGGCATGACACCAGTGTAGCAAGGATACATCTAAAAATGTGTTGTGTGCTACAATAGGGCATGACACCAGTGTAGCAAGGATACATCTAGAAATGTGTTGTGTGCTACAATAGGGCATGACACCACTGAAATATTTTTTTCTCAAGATAGAACTAGAGGATGCGAGGTAACATTAGTAAAGGATCAGTGTATATTGTGTATCACTATCAGGAAGTACTCGTACTCACAATAAATGAATGGAACAAATTATCTACAGATTGTGTAACTGCCAGCATCGTTAATATATTTGAAAACAAAGTTGGCAAATATCTCAGAAGGACAGGTTACACATAGATGAAAAATTATTGGACTCTTGATAAGCCAATGGCTTCATTGTCCACTTGCCATCTGGGCTTTTGCCTTGGATGGCAATTATGTGAAATCTAGTTAAATCACCATATCAAAGGTATTTGTATAAGTGTGTTGTGTCACTTTTGTGTTAGAGTAGAATTGTTATGTTACGATGCTCCAGCATGACACCACTGTAACAAGGATGTGTCTAGAGTGTGTTGTGTGTTACAGTAGGCCATAACATCGCTGTATCAAAGATGTGTGTGTAACTGGTGTGTTGTGTGTTACAGTGGGCCACTACGCCACTAGCAAGGATGTATGTATAAGTGTGTTGTGCATTATAGCGGGGCATGACACCACTAGCAAGGATATGCGTATAAGTGTGTTGTGTGTTACAGTGGGGCATGACACCACTAGCAAGGATATGCGTATAAGTGTGTTGTGTGTTACAGTGGGGCATGACACCACTAGCAAGGATATGCGTATAAGTGTGTTGTGTGTTACAGTGGGGCATGACACCACTAGCAAGGATATGCATATAAGTGTGTTGCGTGGGCATGACACCACTGGCAAGGATGTATGTATAAGTGTGTTGTGCGTTATAGCGGGGCATGACACCACTAGCAAGGATGTGTATATAAGTGTGTTGTGTGCTGTGTGTTAAAGTGGGGCATGACACCGCTGCTGGACAACAAGGCATGTGACCGCCACTGTTACAAGGTGTCAGTGTTCACGGGTCTGCGCCGCGATGCAGGCACCACGTCCAGTGTCTGCTTCACCCTGGCAGGTGGGCAGGGCAACACAGGCATGAGACTGCTCGACGACGGCAAGAACAAGGTCAGTTCTCGTATTCATCTCTTCTTACCGTTTGTGCATTGAAATCGTATTATCATTATTTTATTTGTTTCTAACATAAGTTTTTTACATTTGTTATACGCTATACAATATTGGGAAAGGAGGAAAGTAGTACCACTTAATTATTATTACTACCGTAAATTTCCGTGTGTAATACGCATTTTTTCCCTTAAATTTTTACTTAAAAGTCCGGGTGCGTTTTATACATGGAGATAGAGCTAAAAAATGTTCTCCGACCGGATATGGATAACGCTAATGGAACACTAGTACTATGACGTCAATGAGCGGGAAGCGTACGCAAAAGGGAGCGTCGCTGACCGGGAATAATCAGAAATGTGTGGAAGGTGTCGGATTAATACGCTCAAATATGTGTTGCTCCCTGAACACCAAAGCATCATGATTGGCAATCTTGAATCACGTGAACGACCTGACTAGTCAATGCCACACCCACGGGTCAGCCAGTGTGGCTCCAAGTTAAAAGTTGTGAATGCAAATAAAGATGACTGTACCATATGTATGTTTCGCAGTTGAAAGTGTGCGTGTAACATATCAGAATAGAGCTTGGTATTAATTTAAAACTGAGAGCAGAATGACGCAAAGTAAGTTCTAACAAGCACAAATTTAATCAGTTGCGCAATGGTCAAGCTAAAATGCAAGTTATGCAGGGCTTACACGACTGACGAGGCGATATATCATCGCGTGCAATGAGCTGGCGGCAATGCCGTAACTTGCGTGACATGTTTACGATTCTGAGATGGATTCAAGGATCATCACACAAACAAACTTTGTCGCTTCAAGCAAACTATCAGAAGCCGGAAAATCAGGGGTCAATGTCAAAAGTTGGGGTGCGTATTATACATAATAATGTAGGAATTCTATCAGAATTTAGCAAAAGTCAGGGTGCGTATTATACATGGGGACGTATTATACACGGAAACTTACGGTATTGTAAATGAAAATATTTCCATGTGTCCCGTCTATGACACATCATAATAAACTCCTTCCACATCTGAATAGTGCAGTTAACATTATTAATTACTATGCTGTTCACATTGTATAATATAAAACATTAATAGTGTCAGTTTGGTACCAGCCTGTATGTACAGGTTGGGAACACTGGCACTGACAGAGAGACAGGAGGAGAAAATACAGATAGCAGAAAACAACATGGTGCAAGGCCATGCAATGCAGAGAAAACAAGGACCAGTAGGTCAGACATTTAACCTGGTGCAAGGCCATACAATGCAGAGAAAACAAGGACCAGTAGGTCAGACATGTAACCTGGTGCAAGGCCATGCAATGCGGAGAAAACAAGGACTAGTAGGTCAGACATGTAACCTGGTGCAAGGCCAGGCAATGCAGAGAAAACAAGGACCAGTAGGTCAGACATTTAACCTGGTGCAAGGCCATACAATGCAGAGAAAACAAGGACCAGTAGGTCAGACATGTAACCTGGTGCAAGGTCATGCAGTGCGGAGAAGACAAGGACCAGTAGGTCAGGCATTTAACCTGGTGCAAGGCCATGCAATGCAGAGAAAACAAGAACCAGTAGGTCAGACAGGTAACGTGGTGCAAGGCCATGCAATGCAGAGAAAACAAGGACCAGTAGGTCAGACATTTAACCTGGTGCAAGGCAATGTAATGCGGAGAAGACAAGGACCAGTAGGTAAGACATTTAACCTGGTGCAAGGCCATACAATGCAGAGAAAACAAGGACCAGTAGGTCAGACATTTAACCTGGTGCAAGGCCATGCAATGCAGAGAAAACAAGGACCAGTAGGTCAGACATTTAACCTGGTGCAAGGCCATGCAATGCAGAGAAGACAAGGACCAGTAGGTAAGACATTTAACCTGGTGCAAGGCCATGCAATGCAGAGAAGACAAGGACCAGTAGGTAAGACATTTAACCTGGTGCAAGGCCATGCAATGCAGAGAAGACAAGGACCAGTAGGTAAGACATTTAACCTGGTGCAAGGCCATGCAATGCAGAGAAGACAAGAACCAGTAGGTAAGACATTTAACCTGGTGCAAGGCCATGCAATGCAGAGAAGACAAGGACCAGTAGGTAAGACATTTAACCTGGTGCAAGGCCATGCAATGCAGAGAAGACAAGAACCAGTAGGTAAGACATTTAACCTGGTGCAAGGCCATGCAATGCAGAGAAGACAAGAACCAGTAGGTAAGACATTTAACCTGGTGCAAGGCCATGCAATGCAGAGAAGACAAGAACCAGTAGGTCAGACATGTAACATGGTGCAAGGCCATGCAATGCAGAGAAAACAAGGACCATTAGGTCAGACATGTAACTTGGTGCAAGGCCACACAATGTGGAGAAGACAAGGACCAGTAGGTCAGACATGTAACCTGGTGCAAGGCCACACAATGTGGAGAAGACAAGGACCAGTAGGTCAGACACGTAACCTGGTGCAAGGCCATGCAATGCGGAGAAGACAAGGACCAGTAGGTCAGACATGTAACCTGGTGCAAGGCCATTCAATGCGGAGAAGACAAGGACCAGTAGGTCAGATACGTAACCTGGTGCAAGGCCATGGAATGTGGAGAAGACAAGAACCAGTAGGTCAGATATGTAACCTGGTGCAAGGCCATGGAATGTGGAGAAGACAAGGACCAGTAGGTAAGACATTTAACCTGGTGCAAGGCCATGCAGTGCAGAGAAGACAAGGACCAGTAGGTCAGACATGTAACCTGGTGCAAGGCCACACAATGTGGAGAAGGCAAAGACCAGTAGGTCAGATATGTAATCTGGTGCAAGGCCATGCAGTGCAGAGAAGACAAGGACCAGTAGGTCAGACATGTAACCTGGTGCAAGGCCACACAATGTGGAGAAGACAAGGACCAGTAGGTCAGATATGTAACCTGGTGCAAGGCCATGGAATGTAGAGAAGACAAGGACCAGTAGGTCAGATATGTAACCTGGTGCAAGGCCACACAATGTGGAGAAGACAAGAACCAGTAGGTCAGACATGTAACCTGTTGCAAGGCCATTCAATTTGGAGAAGACAAGGACCAGTAGGTCAGACATGTAACCTGGTGCAAGGCCACACAATGTGGAGAAGACAAGGACCAGTAGGTCAGACATGTAACGTGGTGCAAGGCCACACAATGTGGAGAAGACAAGAACCAGTAGATCAGACATGTAACCTGGTGCAAGGCCATGCAATGCGGAGAAGACAAGGACCAGTAGGTCAGACATGTAACCGGGTGCAAGGCTACACAATGTGGAGAAGACAAGGACCAGTAGGTCAGACATGTAACCTGGTGCAAGGCCACACAATGTGGAGAAGACAAGGACCAGTAGGTCAGACATGTAACCTGGTGCAAGGCCACACAATGTGGAGAAGACAAGGACCAGTAGGTCAGACATGTAACCTGGTGCAAGGCCATGCAATGCAGAGAAGACAAGGACCAGTAGGTCAGACATGTAATGTGGTGCAAGGCCATGCAATGCAGAAAAAACAAGGACCAGTAGTTTGTACTGGACCCACCAGCGAACAGGAACTCAATCAGCACCAGTGTTACATGATGCTGCTTTTGCTGTCACATGATTATTCTGGTTGCATCGCAATGTCACTAGGGCATGGACTAGCATCTTGGATGCGTCAGTGGGGAGACTGTTTTTCATTGAGTCCGGATGAAGGTTAGATTTTTCCAGTAGAGGTGTAATTACCATGTATTTGAAGTTGGCTGGCACTGATCCAGACTCAGCAACATGTTAATGATCTTTGCTAATGTCGACACAAGAATGTCAATGTTAGCTTTCACGAGTGAAGTAGGAAGTTGATCAAGTACACTTGATTTCATTGGACACTTCCTCACTATTCCGGAAAACGCACTGGCCGTGTAGGCCTGTTCACAGTGCCCGTCCACAGTGTTGACAGTTTGTTGGCATCTACTGGCTAATTGTATGCAAACGTCAAACACTTTACGTATGAAGAACTCTTCTGCGAGTTGAGCAGTACCAGTCATGGACTGGGCATTTTTAGAGCAGGTTTACTCTTCGTCAAGCCATCCATAATCCTGAAAATTGCTTGTGTGTACTCATCAGTTTTCATTGTATAGAACTTGGCTTTGGCATATTGTATTTGTTGCTTGTATGGCTAGCGCAATCCCATGAAGATTTTGTGATGGACCTGCAGCTTTAATCTGGTAGCAGAGGGGTTAGACCTTGAAGGAGGGTACATACAAAGTTTTAGTCCAGTAGCAGAGGGGTTAGACCTTCAAGGAGGATACATACAAAGTTTTAGTCTGGTATCAGAGGGGTTAGACCTTGAAGGAGGATACATACAAAGTTTTAATCCGGTAACAGAGGGGTTAGACCTTAAAGGAGGGTACATACAAAGTTTTAGTCCGGTAGCAGAGGGGTTAGACCTTGAAGAAGGATACATACAAAGTTTTAGTCCGGTAGCAGAGGGGTTAGACCTTAAAGGAGGGTACATACAAAGTTTTAGTCCAGTAGCAGAGGGGTTAGACCTTGAAGGAGGATACATACAAAGTTTTAGTCCAGGAGCAGAGGGGTTAGACCTTGAAGGAGGATACATACAAAGTTTTAGTCCAGGAGCAGAGGGGTTAGACCTTGAAGAAGGATACATACAAAGTTTTAGTCCAGGAGCAGAGGGGTTAGACCTTGAAGGAGGATACATACAAAGTTTTAGTCCAGTAGCAGAGGGTTAGACCTTGAAGAAGGATACATACAAAGTTTTAGTCCAGGAGCAGAGGGGTTAGACCTTGAAGGAGGATACATACAAAGTTTTAGTCCAGGAGCAGAGGGGTTAGACCTTGAAGGAGGATACATACAAAGTTTTAGTCCAGGAGCAGAGGGGTTAGACCTTGAAGAAGGATACATACAAAGTTTTAGTCCAGGAGCAGAGGGGTTAGACCTTGAAGGAGGATACATACAAAGTTTTAGTCCAGGAGCAGAGGGGTTAGACCTTGAAGGAGGATACATACAAAGTTTTAGTCCAGGAGCAGAGGGGTTAGACCTTGAAGAAGGATACATACAAAGTTTTAGTCCAGGAGCAGAGGGGTTAGACCTTGAAGGAGGATACATACAAAGTTTTAGTCCAGGAGCAGAGGGGTTAGACCTTGAAGAAGGATACATACAAAGTTTTAGTCCAGGAGCAGAGGGGTTAGACCTTGAAGGAGGATACATACAAAGTTTTAGTCCAGGAGCAGAGGGGTTAGACCTTGAAGGAGGATACATACAAAGTTTTAGTCCAGGAGCAGAGGGGTTAGACCTTGAAGAAGGATACATACAAAGTTTTAGTCCGGTAGCAGAGGGGTTAGACCTTAAAGGAGGGTACATACAAAGTTTTAGTCCAGTAGCAGAGGGGTTAGACCTTGAAGGAGGATACATACAAAGTTTTAGTCCAGGAGCAGAGGGGTTAGACCTTGAAGGAGGATACATACAAAGTTTTAGTCCAGGAGCAGAGGGGTTAGACCTTGAAGAAGGATACATACAAAGTTTTAGTCCAGGAGCAGAGGGGTTAGACCTTGAAGGAGGATACATACAAAGTTTTAGTCCAGTAGCAGAGGGTTAGACCTTGAAGAAGGATACATACAAAGTTTTAGTCCAGGAGCAGAGGGGTTAGACCTTGAAGGAGGATACATACAAAGTTTTAGTCCAGGAGCAGAGGGGTTAGACCTTGAAGGAGGATACATACAAAGTTTTAGTCCAGGAGCAGAGGGGTTAGACCTTGAAGAAGGATACATACAAAGTTTTAGTCCAGGAGCAGAGGGGTTAGACCTTGAAGGAGGATACATACAAAGTTTTAGTCCAGGAGCAGAGGGGTTAGACCTTGAAGGAGGATACATACAAAGTTTTAGTCCAGGAGCAGAGGGGTTAGACCTTGAAGAAGGATACATACAAAGTTTTAGTCCAGGAGCAGAGGGGTTAGACCTTGAAGGAGGATACATACAAAGTTTTAGTCCAGGAGCAGAGGGGTTAGACCTTGAAGAAGGATACATACAAAGTTTTAGTCCAGGAGCAGAGGGGTTAGACCTTGAAGGAGGATACATACAAAGTTTTAGTCCAGGAGCAGAGGGGTTAGACCTTGAAGGAGGATACATACAAAGTTTTAGTCCAGGAGCAGAGGGGTTAGACCTTGAAGAAGGATACATACAAAGTTTTAGTCCAGGAGCAGAGGGGTTATACCTTGAAGGAGGATACATACAAAGTTTTAGTCCAGGAGCAGAGGGGTTAGACCTTGAAGGAGGATACATACAAAGTTTTAGTCCAGGAGCAGAGGGGTTAGACCTTGAAGAAGGATACATACAAAGTTTTAGTCCAGGAGCAGAGGGGTTAGACCTTGAAGGAGGATACATACAAAGTTTTAGTCCAGGAGCAGAGGGGTTAGACCTTGAAGGAGGATACATACAAAGTTTTAGTCCAGGAGCAGAGGGGTTAGACCTTGAAGAAGGATACATACAAAGTTTTAGTCCAGGAGCAGAGGGGTTAGACCTTGAAGGAGGATACATACAAAGTTTTAGTCCAGGAGCAGAGGGGTTAGACCTTGAAGGAGGATACATACAAAGTTTTAGTCCAGGAGCAGAGGGGTTAGACCTTGAAGGAGGATACATACAAAGTTTTAGTCCAGGAGCAGAGGGGTTATACCTTGAAGGAGGATACATACAAAGTTTTAGTCCAGAAGCAGAGGGGTTAGACCTTGAAGGAGGATACATACAAAGTTTTAGTCCAGGAGCAGAGGGGTTAGACCTTGAAGGAGGGTACATACAAAGTTTTAGTCCAGGAGCAGAGGGGTTAGACCTTGAAGGAGGGTACATACAAAGTTTTAGTCCGGTAGCAGGGGGGTTAGACCTTGAAGGAGGATACATACAAAGTTTTAGTCCGGTAGCAGAGGGGTTAGACCTTGAAGGAGGGTACATACAAAGTTTTAGTCCAGGAGCAGAGGGGTTAGACCTTGAAGGAGGATACATACAAAGTTTTAGTCCAGGAGCAGAGGGGTTAGACCTTGAAGGAGGATACATACAAAGTTTTAGTCCAGTAGCAGAGGGGTTAGACCTTGAAGGAGGATACATACAAAGTTTTAGTCCAGGAGCAGAGGGGTTATACCTTGAAAGAGGATACATACAAAGTTTTAGTCCAGGAGCAGAGGGGTTAGACCTTGAAGGAGGATACATACAAAGTTTTAGTCCAGGAGCACAGGGGTTAGACCTTGAAGGAGGGTACATACAAAGTTTTAGTCCAGGAGCAGAGGGGTTAGACCTTGAAGGAGGGTACATACAAAGTTTTAGTCCGGTAGCAGAGGGGTTAGACCTTGAAGGAGGATACATACAAAGTTTTAGTCCAGGAGCAGAGGGGTTAGACCTTGAAGGAGGATACATACAAAGTTTTAGTCCGGTAGCAGAGGGGTTAGACCTTGAAGGAGGATACATACAAAGTTTTAGTCCAGGAGCAGAGGGGTTAGACCTTGAAGGAGGATACATACAAAGTTTTAGTCCAGGAGCACAGGGGTTAGACCTTGAAGGAGGGTACATACAAAGTTTTAGTCCAGGAGCAGAGGGGTTAGACCTTGAAGGAGGATACATACAAAGTTTTAGTCCAGGAGCAGAGGGGTTAGACCTTGAAGTAGGATACATACAAAGTTTTAGTCCAGTAGCAGAGGGGTTAGACCTTGAAGAAGGATACATACAAAGTTTTAGTCCAGGAGCAGAGGGGTTAGACCTTGAAGGAGGATACATACAAAGTTTTAGTCCAGGAGCAGAGGGGTTAGACCTTGAAGGAGGATACATACAAAGTTTTAGTCCGGTAGCAGAGGGGTTAGACCTTGAAGGAGGATACATACAAAGTTTTAGTCCAGGAGCAGAGGGGTTAGACCTTGAAGGAGGATACATACAAAGTTTTAGTCCAGGAGCAGAGGGGTTAGACCTTGAAGGAGGATACATACAAAGTTTTAGTCCAGGAGCAGAGGGGTTAGACCTTGAAGGAGGATACATACAAAGTTTTAGTCCGGTAGCAGAGGGGTTAGACCTTGAACGAGGGTACATACAAAGTTTTAGTCCAGGAGCAGAGGGGTTAGACCTTGAAGAAGGATACATACAAAGTTTTAGTCCAGGAGCAGAGGGGTTAGACCTTGAAGGAGGATACATACAAAGTTTTAGTCCAGGAGCAGAGGGGTTAGACCTTGAAGGAGGATACATACAAAGTTTTAGTCCAGTAGCAGAGGGGTTAGACCTTGAAGGAGGGTACATACAAAGTTTTAGTCCGGTAGCAGAGGGGTTAGACCTTGAAGGAGGGTACATACAAAGTTTTAGTCCAGGAGCAGAGGGGTTAGACCTTGAAGGAGGATACATACAAAGTTTTAGTCCAGGAGCAGAGGGGTTAGACCTTGAAGGAGGATACATACAAAGTTTTAGTCCGGTAGCAGAGTGGTTAGACCTTGAAGGAGGGTACATACAAAGTTTTAGTCCAGGAGCAGAGGGGTTAGACCTTGAAGGAGGATACATACAAAGTTTTAGTCCAGGAGCAGAGGGGTTAGACCTTGAAGGAGGGTACATACAAAGTTTTAGTCCAGGAGCAGAGGGGTTAGACCTTGAAGGAGGATACATACAAAGTTTTAGTCCAGGAGCAGAGGGGTTAGACCTTGAAGGAGGATACATACAAAGTTTTAGTCCAGGAGCAGAGGGGTTAGACCTTGAAGGAGGATACATACAAAGTTTTAGTCCAGGAGCAGAGGGGTTAGACCTTGAAGGAGGATACATACAAAGTTTTAGTCCAGGAGCAGAGGGGTTAGACCTTGAAGGAGGATACATACAAAGTTTTAGTCCAGGAGCAGAGGGGTTAGACCTTGAAGGAGGATACATACAAAGTTTTAGTCCAGGAGCAGAGGGGTTAGACCTTGAAGGAGGATACATACAAAGTTTTAGTCCAGGAGCAGAGGGGTTAGACCTTGAAGGAGGGTACATGCAAAGTTTTAGTCCAGGAGCAGAGGGGTTAGACCTTGAAGGAGGATACATGCAAAGTTTTAGTCCAGGAGCAGAGGGGTTAGACCTTGAAGGAGGATACATACAAAGTTTTAGTCCAGGAGCAGAGGGGTTAGACCTTGAAGGAGGATACATACAAAGTTTTAGTCCAGGAGCAGAGGGGTTAGACCTTGAAGGAGGATACATACAAAGTTTTAGTCCAGGAGCAGAGGGGTTAGACCTTGAAGGAGGATACATACAAAGTTTTAGTCCAGGAGCAGAGGGGTTAGACCTTGAAGGAGGATACATACAAAGTTTTAGTCCAGGAGCAGAGGGGTTAGACCTTGAAGGAGGATACATACAAAGTTTTAGTCCAGGAGCAGAGGGGTTAGACCTTGAAGGAGGATACATGCAAAGTTTTAGTCCAGGAGCAGAGGGGTTAGACCTTGAAGGAGGATACATGCAAAGTTTTAGTTCAGGAGCAGAGGGGTTAGACCTTGAAGGAGGGTACATACAAAGTTTTAGTCCAGGAGCAGAGGGGTTAGACCTTGAAGGAGGGTACATACAAAGTTTTTGTGTGGTTTCTGTACTTCAGGGTGTACTGATCCAGAAACTGCATAATGTCACTTTGGCATCATTGAGCAATTTTTTTTACAACCATTTTAAAAATAGTCTCATTGTCTGGGTCATATATAGATAGAACTGAACACCATTGCTAGTGAGTATCATATTTGCGAATCACAACAAGTGCTTTTGAAGTTTTGTGAATAGTATCTGTTATTTATATCATTGTTAATTAGGAATAAATGACAGGTAACTTACTCTGTACTAGAGGAAATGACAATAACAGCCACGGGGAATAGGATTTCTTGTACATCAAGATCTAGCAGCAAACGTCATCAGTTTTTAAGCACTTCAAGAGTTGCGCAAGTGAATATCAAGCTTTCCAAAAGACAGAGGTTGTATATTATTCAAGTCTATGCACCAACATCTAGTCACCCCGAGGAAGAAGTAGATGCTATGTATGAAGAAATAAATGATATCCTGAACCAAGATAATACACAACATACCATCACTATGGGCGATTTCAATGCTAAAGTTGGATCAAAAGCTCACAATCATAAATGAACCATGGGAAACTTCGGAATAGGTTAACAAAATGAAAGGGGTGACAGGCTAATAGAATTCACTGAAATTAGAAACTTCAAAATCATGAATACTTTCGTCAAAAAGAAACCTACACGGAAATGGACATGGAAAGGTCCAAATGGAGAGACCAAGAACGAAATTGACTTTATCCTAGCCAACAACCAAGAAATTGTGAAAGACATCTCAGAAAATCTTCAGCTAAAAGCAGATGATTATCAGATAAAAATACAAACCAAGTTTGATGCCTTACATGATAAAGTAGTGGGAATGGACATAGATTCATGGTGTGAAAAAATCACGGACACCATCACACAAAGTGCAATGAAGGTAGCAGGGAAAGAGACACAGAGCAAAGCAGAAAAACTTTCTGAGGAAACACTCAAACTGTTGAAAAAGAGAATGGAGTTGAAACTAGAAAAGGGGAATCAAAGGATAGAATATGCAGTGTAAAACCATAAGCAAATGGATGAAAGATGAAATCCACCAATATAACATGACAAATAGAACATCCAAGAACACAGAAGCTTCAAATGAGCTAAACGACAACTGATACTTGGAAAATCACAGATAATTACCCAGAAATCCAGTGATGGGAGAATCATAAATGATAGAGTTGAAATCATTAGCAGGGTAGAAGAATTTTTATAAAGATCTGTATTCCAGTAAAAAGAAACTACCAAAATCCAATATCGACATAGGTGAGGATCAAGTTCTTGAAGCTTTGGTCAACCAGGGTGTACATTCATCCTACATCAATATCATCAACACAGTGTATAACCAGGGTGTACATTCATCCTACATCAATATCATCAACACAGTGTATAACCAGGGTGCACATTCATCCTACATCAATATCATCAACACAGTGTATAACCAGGGTGTACAATCATCCTACATCAATATCATCAACACAGTGTATAACCAGGGTGTACATTCATCCTACATCAATATCATCAACACAGTGTATAACCAGGGTGTACATTCATCCTACATCAATATCATCAACACAGTGTATAACCAGGGTGTACATTCATCCTACATCAATATCATCAACACAGTGTATAACCAGGGTGTACATTCATCCTACATCAATATCATCAACACAGTGTATAACCAGGGTGTACATTCATCCTACATCAATATCATCAACACAGTGTATAACCAGGGTGTACATTCATCCTACATCAATATCATCAACACAGTGTATAACCAGGGTGTACATTCATCCTACATCAATATCATCAACACAGTGTATAACCAGGGTGTACATTCATCCTACATCAATATCATCAACACAGTGTATAACCAGGGTGTACATTCATCCTACATCAATATCATCAACATAATATACAACCAGGGAACATCAACCGTCAGACTCCACAAAGATAGCAACAAGATCAATATAGACAGAGGGGTAAGACAGGGGGACAGTCTCACCTAAATTGTTTAATGCTGCCCTAGGAGGAATCTTCAAGAGGTTGGACTGGGATAGAAGGGAACCAACATAAACGGTGATCATCTGAGCCATCTGTGCTTTGCTGATGATATTGTTCTTATCACATGCAAACAATGCAGAAGAACTAGAGGAAATGTTAAATGAGCTCAACAAAAAAGTAACAATATTGGGTTAAGAATCAACATGAAAAAGATAAAAGTCATGTTACGCTAATGTCAAACAAATTAAAGTTAATGATGATAGAAACAACCGACAGGTATATATATCTAGGACAACTTGTAAAAACAGATGACACTCATTTAGAAGAAGTTAAAAGGAGAACCCAAACTGGGTGGAGTGCCTTAGGAAAATTTAATGACATTATGAAGAATAACATGCCAGTATGCATGAAACGTAGAGTCTTTGACCAATGTATACTACCATCTATGACATATGGTGCAGAGACTTGGACAATGACAAAAAATGGAACAAAAACTTAGAACAACACAAAGAAGCATGGAAATATGTATGCTAGGAATTACCAAGAGAGGTAGAAAAACTAGCAAATGGATCAAAAAGCAAACTAATAACCAGGATATCATAAAACAAGTTAAAATCAAGAAATGGAGATGGACGGGACATCTTGCCAGAACTAAGGACAACAGGTGGACAAAGATAACAACAGAATGAAGACCAATGACAGGTTCTCGAAGTCAGGGACAACAAAAAACTAGATGGACAGATGAAATTGTGAAGTTTGCTAGCATGACATGGATGAGAACGGCACAGGACAGAAGTAAATGGTACCAGCTTGGAGAGGCCTTCGCTCTGCAGTCGGCTGACAATGGTTGAGATGATGATGACAGCCTATTGACTGGTAACATTACTCATTCTAATCATTACCACAGTGACTCATTAACATCAGGGTCTGTTTAGAAGCATGTTTATTAGTATTTCTTCAACTTCGATACGACATGTATTTACCGCATATTTTTGCCAAATAATTTTGGTAAATAATCTTGCATCGTAAAAGAAACTTCGCTTTATTATTCTATCATGCAATGCATTGTCCATATTTTGTTATTACATTGTTGTGTTATTATCCTCAGCGCATATTCATTTGTGTTTCTATTGTGCAACATTATACAGCCAATATAATATTATTCAAACTTTAAAAAAAACGTAGCACAAAGACTTATAATAGGTCCTTCATGCCAGAACGAAATGTAACCCTCCAAATGATTTGGATGAAAGTCTCCAACATTTGGTCAATTTAATGAAAAATGACCTGGGTCACATATGGATGTTTATCGAATTAAAGCTTCTTCATGTTTACACACACTGTTCTCTCCCTCTGCCAAATGCACATTGTGGGAGTTGTTTTTGGTGCAGAATACCTTTACCAGCTCTTTCTTGTTGTGGGCACACTTCATGATTGAGTCCCTGGTAGGTAGACTCATCTCTAGAGTATTTAAGCCTTAGTGTAGGATAGATGGCAGTTCCTGTTCTCCTGAGACGTCCATGTGTTTTGAAAAACCCTACTTCTATGATCCTGGAGTTCATAAACTGGTTAATATCAGTCATGATGTCTAGGGAAAGCCTGACACTATGATACTTGTCCATCTGAGATAATCTTGCGCATCACAGTCGTCTTGACGTCATTCACCTTCACTAGTTGTAGGTGTTCAGACAGATGGTCCTCCCTGAAGCAGAAGACTCGCACACTCGACTATGTCAAACTGGACAAGATGGTCTCCAAGTTGATGTTGCAATTTTGCAATAAGCTGTTTTTGGGTTATTGTATCAGCACAGATTTGTGTTTGTGTAATTCAGCAGACAGTCATATGTGACCTGGATCATTATTCATTAAGTCGATCAAATGTTGGAGACTTTCATCCAAATCATTTGGAGGGTTACATTTTGTTCTGGCATGAATGAACTATTATAACAGGGTATAACAGTCTTTGTGGTGCTGTGCGTTTGTGGCGTGGAAGTCACATGTGAGGCATCAAGGAATTGGACCCTCACTGCATTGGTTCCTACATCACTCCTTTAATAAAAAAAATTTCAAATTTTTTAACTTTTTGTATTTGAGACAATCATAACTAATGTACTGTGAGAAGAACAGATACATAAATGCAAAAATTGTTTCAGCAAAGGTTGTTGCTGATAGTCTTGGAATGTACCTAATATTGATCAGCTGTCTACATGCCCGGATGAATAGACATTTAATTAATTATAATGTTTAAATATATTTCTGAAGACACAGGGAATGCTGTCTTTTTTGCTGAAGTTTGAATATATTGGCCGTATAATGTTGCACGATAGAAACACAAATGAATATGCGCTGGGGATGACAACACACCAGTAGACTAACAAAAATGGACAATGCATTGTAAGATGGACTAGCAAAGCGAAGGATCTTTTACGATGCAAGATTATTTATTAAAATTACTTGGCAGAAATATGTGGTAAATACGTGTCATATCGAAGTCGTAGAAATGCCAATAAATATGTTTCTAAGCAGACGCTGATGTGAATGAGTCACTGTGGAAATGATTATAATGAGTAATGTTACCTGTTGTTTGTCCCTAATTAACTATAATGATAAAAATAGCAGATTCTATTCATTAGGCTTGAAAAGCACTTGTTGTGCTTCACAAATACCATACTCAGTGGCAACGGCATTCATTTCTATCTATATGATCCAGACAATGAGACTGTCACCCCTTTCATTTCTATCTATATGATCCAGACAATGAGACTGTCACCCCTTTCATTTTGTTGACCTATTCCAAAGTTTCCCGTGGTTTGTTCTTGATTGTGAGCTTTTGATCCAACTTTGGCATTGTTATATCTTGGTTCAGGATATCATTTATTTCTTCATACATAGCATCTACTTCGTCCACTGGGTGACTAGATGTTGGTGCATAGACTTGAATAATATGCAATCTCTGTCTTTTAGAAAGCTTGATAATCATTTGCGCAACTCTTGAAGAAGTGCTTTTAAAACTGATGACATTTGCTGCTAGATCTCGATGTACAATAAATCCTAATCCCTGTGGCTGTTATTGTCATTTCCTCTAGTACAGAGTAAGTTACCTGTCATTTATTCCTAATTAACAATGATACAAATAGCAGATGCTGTTCACAAAGCTTCAAAAGCACTTGTTGTTCTTCGCAAATATGATACTCACTAGCAATGGCGTTCAATTCTATCTATATGACCCAGACAATGAGAGAGGTTATTTTAAAAATAGTTGTGAAAAATATTGCTCAATGACGCCAAAGAGGCATCATGCAGTTACTGGATCAGTACACCCGAAAGTGCCAGAAACCACAAAAACTTTGTATGTACCCTACTAACAAGTTGAGCTCTGGCAACCGGACTATTTTTGTGGGCCTCCACTTCCAATCGGCTTGCCTAAGCTTTCGCTTACCCAAGAGATAGTTCTTTTGTGCTCCAAGGTGTGTTGGGCACACAATAATTAATCATGTGATCAATGGAGCGCGGCTGTCTAACAGTTCTTTCTAGGTGGTGTCCTACTGTTGCAACAGGTCTGCAATGTTGTTGCATGGGCTTGTTAAAGTTCCAACGTCTGATCTGAATTTTGTTGAGTTAATTGCAGCATATTTCCGATACGAAACCAGCGTTTTCTTTTCATTCGGCTAAGGTGCTTGGAGTGTGCAGTCCCCAGCGTCATGATCCGTGACCAGGGAATCCAGCGTCCCTGACAACACTTCCAGTAGTGCGTTATGAGCTCATCATGACCTGTGTTAGAGTTTGTTATAAATATAACAATACGGTTTACAAAAAAATTAACTAGAATTAATTCTTATAGCATGTAATTGAAATATTAAGGCATCAATCTTGACCTTAGGTTCAATAGGTCAGCCAATGTAGATGTGAGGTACAGACATCAACTCACATAAGCTGTATAGGTTTTTAACTGTCTATGCTTTGGCAAATAACCACTATTGATTACTCTTGGAAAAGATATTATTATTCATAATTATCACCAATACAGTTAGCATTATTTTTAGCATTGTTGCCCCTCTACTTCATGTGTTCTTTCAGCACTTCACACGTGGTTCTGTGCGCCACTTCTTGATGACAACGTCACACTCCCTCAAAATGCTGTCCCTACTTCGCATCTGGCATGATAACTCAGGCGATGGCGTCCACGCCGGCTGGTTTCTTGACAAGATTGTCATTGAAGACCTGCAGACATCGGAAAGGTGATGGTTTTAATCAGTTTCGAAGTTGTTGCTTAAGTTTTGAAACTTAGATAACCTTGTTCACCCTGCTTTGCCTGTGCATGTCTTTCGGAAGAGGCTTAAAAAACTATAGGTTCCTTCTCCCTGGTCTCTATGCCAGGGGAAGTGAAAGATGGTCACTATATCTAAAACACTGATTCTAGCTCAGCTCCCGCAGCCGGAGCTGTTTCCTGGTCAGGTGCGTGAGACGTGCCGAGCAGGCAGTTCCCTACAGGGGTCTGCAGCAGTATATGGGTGGTTGGGAGAATACTGTGATAACTGGGCAGTCTGGAGGCTACACATACATGCCAGAAACAGAGCACATCTCGCCTATTAATTGTTCTGTTTTGTTGAAATATTTCAGGTATTTCTTCCTATGTGGCCGCTGGCTGGCGTCAGATGAAGATGACGGGCGAGTAGACAGGAACGTACCCGTGGTGATGAATGGTAGTGATGTCGGCTTCCACAATGCCTTCTTCACAAATGCACGAGCTAAACTGTCTGATGACCATATTTGGTTCTCTGTCGTCATGAGACCGACCCGAAGCAGCTTCACCCGTGTACAGGTACTAGCAGTGGAAATATAGTGAAATATAACCTAGCCGATCAATCAAAGTGAAATAGATGCGCATTGCATTCTGGGAGTCAGGTGGGTCACAATTCCAAATAAAGTACTCAGAATGATAGGAATAGTTTTGTTTGCATGTTTTTTTAATGTATTTTTACATTACATGAACTTATTAAACATCATGGATTCATGCTTTAGCTTATGGTATACTTATAATTACATTAAAAATAATCAAACTAATAAAAATGTTATTTCTCATTGTAGTGAAAATCAAATGGCCACAGACAAGGCCCACTCATTGTCCATCGTACATGAAATGGAAATAGTGTGTATCTTATTAAACATAATTACCTCTCAAGAAACTTGTTATTCGATCTGAATATTTCGATCGCATCCTGCAGTCATCTTCAACATACTGAAGTGTGTGTCACATGACACAGGTCATGTGACACAAGCTGGTGTAGGACTGGTGGGAGCTCCTGGCTAACATCTCGGTTCAGTGTAGGTTTCTCTCTGTAGATGTTAATCGCCTCCTTTATTTTCCTCCTGTGCCAGTTCTCCTCATTATCTAGAACTTTAACGTCCTTCATAGAACACTGATGGCCTGTGTTCTGTTTGTGGTCACTTATATCTGATAGGGGTTGGCAACAAGATAGATGTTCTTGAATTCTTGTGCCAAATGTTCTGGCTGTTTCTCGTATATAGCGTTGGTCACATTCTGGGCATTGTATGTCATATACTACCCCACACTTTGCTGCCTTTGCTGTTCTGCCTTTTGGGTGTACCAACAGTGACCTAAGGGTGTTGATAGCTTTGTGGTAAACTGGGATGTCATTGGACTTAAAAATCCTTGCTAATTGTTCTGATAGTTTACTAATGTAGGCAGACCTATGGCATGTTGTCTTCTGCCGGTTTCTGTGGTGGTGTTCTCCTTCTTTCTCCTTGGTGGTGTGATGTTAAACATCAAAGTTTTGTAACCGTTTACTTTCAGCACTTTCTTGATGTGGTCCACCTGTATGTTCTTGTCCTCCTCTTCTGTTACCAGGTTTTCTGCCCTTTGGAGGAGTGTCCTGGCCACTGATCGTTTGTGTTCTAAGTGGTGATTAGAATCCCAGTTCAAATACTGGTCTGTGTGGGTTGCTTTCTGATATATCTTAACCTTGGTTGATCCATCACCTTTCAGGCATATACATGTGTCTAGAAAGGCTAACATATTGTCCTGTTCTGGTTCTACCGTGAACTTAATGTTCTCGTCCATTGAGTTCAGATGGTGTGTGAGTAGTTCTACTTCGCTCTCTTGTAACACTGTGAATGTGTCATCTACATATCTCAACCAGATGTCTGGAGGATGAAGTGCTTCCCTGATGGATCTTTCTTCAAAATGTTCCATGTATAGGTTCGCCACTGTCGGAGACACCAGTGAACCCACGGGTGCTCCCTTCTTCTGTTTGTAGAACTCTCCATCATAAATGAAATATGTGGTGTTCAGACAGATTTCTAACAGTATGGCGATCTGGTTTACTGATAGTTCACATCTGTCTTTCAGTGTTGTAACCTGGTTTAGCCGGTCCTTAATCACCAATACCGCCTCTGTCACTGGGATACTAGTGAACAGGGCTGTCACATCAAAGGACACCATTTTTATCCCTGGTGGAACTTCCAACTCTTCGATCTTCTTTACAAATTGTGTGCTGTTTTTCACAAAATGTTCTGTTTTTCCAATTAGTGGGCTCAGAATGCTGGCTAGGAACTTTGCCGTCTTGTATATTATACTGCCTATACTTGATACTATAGGTCTTAATGGTACATTGTTCTTGTGGATCTTAGACAATCCATAGCATTTTGGGACTGCTTCTGATGTAGGGTAGGTACTGTAGTATAGGGCACCTGAGATTGTCTTGTGTCTTTTCCACTCTTTCATGGTGTTGACTAGTTTACTTTTGTACACTTTAGTGGGATCCCTTTCCAACTTCTTGTAGGTGGTGTCATCTCCTAATAACCCAGCAATCTTAGTTTCGTATTATGTGCCCTTCATAATCACCATTGCTCTACCCTTGTCTGCTGGCAGAATCTTGATCGTCTTGTCGTTACGT
Source organism: Lamellibrachia columna (assembly GCA_963662155.1). Taxonomy (NCBI): domain Eukaryota; kingdom Metazoa; phylum Annelida; class Polychaeta; order Sabellida; family Siboglinidae; genus Lamellibrachia; species Lamellibrachia columna. Next base: position 40,942,179 of record OY759263.1, on the reverse strand, counting down.
AAAAGTTTAAGTGCTTTCCTCTCTCTCTATATGTTGGATCTTTTCTCGTTGGCTTTGTGTTTCATCACGGCTTTAGCTGCGTCACTTCTCAACCCATCGGCACTGTCTTTTTTCTTTGATGTTCTTACATGCGGATTCTGTTGTCGTTATCAGATCATCTATGGGGACCTCCCACCAGTCCTGCTCCAGCTTATGGATGTGTCACATGACCAATGTCATATGACACATCCATAACTTCAGTCTGCTGAAGAAGACCGCGGGATGCGGTCAAAATATTCAGATCAAATAAAAAGTTCCTTAACAGGTAATTATGTTTAATATTAATAACCAAGAAACCGGATCATCTATCCATCCATTCAAGGAGTGTGTTTCCTGTTGTCTGCTAAAAAGTATAAAGGCAAACATGTTCTTATTGAACACAAGACGGTAGATCTGTTGACATAGGCTCAGAGAATACAACCATGCCATGCTATTCTTAACATCCCTGTAGATGAAAGAGTACCCAGACCTATGTTTAATGTATCAATTTGTCCCTGACAGCGCCTGACATGCTGCATGTCTCTCCTCTTCATGACGATGGTCACCAACGCGATGTGGTACCACAGTGACGAGACAGGAAATGACCAGGTGATCCGTCTTGGTCCCATTGTCTTCAGTGCTGCAGCCTTCCTGGTCTCAATCTTCAGCTCCCTCATGGTCATTCCCATCAACCTCGCCATTGTCCAACTCTTCCGCAAGAGCAAGCCTACGGGTTGGGAAGAAGAGGAAGTGTCCCATGATGAGAGAAAGGGAGAAGAGGAAGAAGAAACAGAGGATGACTCAGAGAGCTCTGACGTTGATACAGATGGTGAGGTTGAGAGCGAGGGTGATCTGGATTTGGAACATGTTGACTCAGAAAAAAGTGATGGCAAGAAGAAGATGAAGAAGCAGGCTGTGAAAGCCAAGAGGCAGCCATGGTGGAGACAGCCATACCCTCTGCCCCACTGGTGCGTCTATGTCGCATGGTTCATCTCTGTGGCTTCTATTGTTGCATCAGTGTTCTTTGTCATCATGTACAGCTTCTCGTTCGGTAAAGAGAAGTCGGAGGCATGGTTGTCAGCACTCGTCTTCTCCTTCACCGAGTCAGTCGTTGTCATCCAGCCATTGAAGGTACGCTTTCTCATCTTATTCTTATTTATCCATCGACTTTGCTCAGCACTACACAAAATTCGTTTTTGAGGTTAGAGTTGTTTCGATTAGGATCGTGATGTATTTTTCCCCAACACATTATTTAATTTTTAATCAGAGTTCATAAGGGAGCTGACTTCGAGCACCTGCTGTGAAAGGTTGCGAGAATGAAGGACAAGGACATGTTCACAGGTTGCCACAGGTCAATGTAATTCATTTAAAGTTTCATGTAGGTGGGTCTGACGTTAAATGACATTGGTTTCATGTCAGTCATCTGTTATAATACATGTTACTGCGTTAAAATATGTGCTTTGTATCTCTGTCTGGTTAATGTTTTTGTTCCTACTATAGGCTGAGAGAGATAGTAGACATTTCAAAAAAATATAGCAAATCTAAAAACAAAGTTCCTTATTCAACCAATTAAATCAATAGATACACGTATTATACTTGAAATGTGAAATTTTTTTCTGGCATTTTACATATTGTTGACAAAACTTAATGGCCATTTACAATTGACATGTCCCCTTAATTTGCTGCCACAATGGCCCTTCAATCTGTATTTGTAACATATTGTTGTCTATGATATCAGGTTATGCCAGCCATCTAACAAACATGTGCCAGGGCATGTTTACAATCATTTTGATTAGCCCATTATCCGCGGGGTCACCAGGTCACATCTACTTGGCTGTTTCCGTTATTGCTATTTGCTGGTTCAAGGACATGATTTAATTAGGTCGATATAGTACTGATGTGTACTGGAATCACATTTACCAGACGATATGTTCGAACAAATAAAGCTGGTTCGAAGATCGAAGCACACACGGTCGTTATATTTCCTTGCAAGTTATGAGGAAACAAATGAAAAATCAGTGGACGCGTTATCTACCCCAACTACCTTAATCAGCAGGATCCATAATTATATTTTTTACTAGTGTCGCCATCTGGTATTAAACAGTTGGCACCACTTTTCAGTCATACGCTAGTCATCAAATGACAGCACTCATGTTAAACAGTTACCTTATTGTCCAGAGAAAATTTTTTTCCTGTGTACTTATAAGAACAGATTCTTTGACATTTTTGCATGGCCCAATTTTTTTCAATCTTACTCTACACATATTAAATCGGATAAGGTGTATGCCAAAGTAAAGTGTGATGATGACGTTTCTGCCTCAGGTTATCATCGTTGCCATGGTGATAGCTTCCATCTTCAAGACTCTGGATGAAAGTTCATCACAGACAGTGATCGGGAAAGGACCCACGATGGACGAAGATCACGTTCCACAGAGTGTCGGTATGTTCTCACATCTGTACTGATAGCAGTGAGGTACTGCAGTGAGGGCCCTGTGGTCAGCGCTGAGGTCATACACTGGTGAAGTCATAGTGTTGAGGTCATTCACTGGTGAAATCATAGTGCTGAGGTCATACAGTGGTGAAGTCATAGTGCTGAGGTCATGCAGAGATTGTAGTTGTGCAGTTATGAGGTTGTGAATAGGCTGGGGTGTGGTCAAAGTAAAATAAGAGTGAAGTGGACAGGTCATTGTGGTGAAGTGGATGGAGCTTTCCTGACTTTCTTGGTCATTTGATCAGTGTCCGACAGTGTTGGTGGTTGTGATAGCCCGTCAGATGGCAACACTAGTCAACAGTCACTTTGTACATTTATTTATCTTTATCGTATTACACCATACTATAATATAACGTACTATATTATATAGCTAATTTGTTGACTTTATATGTTGTATGTTTCACATACAACCTGATAGCCACAGATTAGCTAGGTCTAAGGTATTCGTGACATAAGGGGAGAGTTGACCAGGCCGATCCTGGCTGTCTCCTTGCTCTTCACAGTGTTCACACCAGTTTGGGGAACATAACAGTGGTCATCACAACATGACAGCAAGAGAGAGCAACTTGTGGCACAGATAAATCAGTGATCGAGGCTATAGAAGTATGGAAAAAGCAACCAGTGATGAACAGATACAGGAGAGTCAAGTCATTCAACCCTCCCACAAACATCATGAAACTGTTGTCATGTAACGACAACCAACATGGTCACATGACACCAGAGAATGGCTCAAGAGTGTCACGAAAACTCTATCATGTATAACAATAGACTGAAAGGTATCTCAGCTTTAATGTAAATGCAGTTCTTTTATTCATGTCATGATCATGTCATTAATGATTCATGCTTAAGGAACTGTTGGTTGTTGATTCATTGGAACAGTTGGTTATAACAGATTGTTGTGTGTAGATGAGATCAGCACGATGAGGGTGCCCCCGCCCCCCAGCAGCAAGAAGCTGGCGCGTGCGAGGAGACGCCGCATCTATGAGAAGCTCGCCTGGGGCGTGATCAAGGATATTATCATGTACGTGCTCTTCCTTGCGACCATCAGCTTCATCGCCTGGGGCACGAAGGACGACACCGTATACCTCATGAACACATCTATCAGGGAGCTGTATGACCAAGGCAGTTACAAGACGTCCTCGGTCAGTTGCTAGGTCTTCATTGTTGTGTCAGGGACGTGGCTGTTACAAATATTACATTTGTTCATATTGAGCTCTGTATATGTTTTATAGATATGGCAGCATAAAGAAAACTTTGTCAACTAGGTCTCTAATGCAGTTCTTTGCACTATATGTTACGATTCAGTATGCCAAGAACATTGATTGTATAGCTGAAAACTTCTTAGTGAATTGAAGACAGTGTTTAAATAAACACATCTGCTTGGTGAACTGTACCCCACATTGACTGTGACAATATATGTTAATATATCATGTTAAAACAATTGTTTGACTTGAAGTTTGACCTACGTATTTTTTGTGATGTAATTTTAGGTTACAACAGGGTCGCAGTTTTGGCGGTGGTGTCAGAATACAGTGGTGCCTGTTACCTACAACGAGTGGAACTACGCTGGCCATCCGACAAACAAGCGTGTGAGAGCATTCCTCACAGACATGGCATCCTTCCGGGTCGGGGCAGTTCGCATGAGACAAGTCAGAATCAAGCCCGGTTGGTACAAACCAAGGGATAATATGGTCAAAGGATGTATAGCTACTTTTTAAAGTCACTCATGTTTTACTCAACGGAGCTTTCAACACCCTCTTGGTCCCTTCGTTAGCATCAGTCTGAACTGCTCTCTGGCATCTTGTGATCATGTTGGTGGTTGTCACATCAAGATCAACCTTCCTTCGATTTTTATGCTGTCATGTGATAACCACCAACATGGTCACGTGACACTGGAGGACAGTTCAGACTGGTGCTGAAGAGGTTGTGTCCACATGTCATGTATGTTTATGTACGACTGGGGATGTACAGCGAGGGTTGTGTGTGGTTTGCAGCATCCTGTGACATCGTGCCTGTGATGAAGAAACAGATCCTGGAGTGCAACAAAGCCTACAACGTGTTCTCGGAGGAAGACCGCAACTTCACGGTTGGCTGGAGACTGTCCAACAACTCAACGGACCTGTCACGCATTGAGAAGGCGTACAAGTACCACAGCATGCTAGAGCTGCGGGGCATGCCAACGAATGGACGCATGGGGTTCTACGGGGGCGGAGGGTTCATCGCCGACCTGGGCACTTCTCAGAGACAGGCCAACAGTCTGGTGAAGGAACTCATCGCCAATGAATGGGTCGACATCTATACCAGCGCCGTCTTCATTGAGTTCACCGTCTACAACCCTAACATCAACCTGTTTGCCTTTGTCAACCTCCTCATGGAGTTCCCGGAGACAGGGGGTGTTCTGCCGTACCCCCGGGTTGAGTCATTCCACGTATACAGTGCCCTGGGTGGCATGGGTATGGCCCTGTTGCTTGGACAGTTAGTCTTTGTCATCATGCTTATTGTTCATATTGTACGTGAACTTATGAGTTTCAACAGCCTGCGCAAGGATTACTTTCGTGATCCGTGGAACTATGTTGAAGTGGCCATCATTGTGACATCGGTGGTTGCCATGGCAATGCACATTATGCGAGAACTATTCAGCAGAATTGTAATGAATCAGCTGAAGGAAAACAAAGGTTGGTGGAATGTAATTGTTTGTTTAATTCAAGATCATCAGTTGCTCATTACAAACAGTCATTAGCTTACTGTGTAACTATAAAGACTTTGTGAACTGTTTGTATACAAGAATGCAGGTTCTCACATCGGTTTTATCACAACCCAAAATGGCCAACACAAAACATGTTAACTTACTTCCTTGGCTGCATTATGCTATAAAATTTGCTACTAGCTGCGTGAAACCTATGCGCCCAGTTGTTTCATTTGGCTCTTAAAGAGCATTGAGAATATATAATGTCCATACATTAAAGTTGTCAACAGATGGATGGATGATTCAGGGAGCTAAGGATTGGAGTAACAGGTGTCCACTCAGTGTCCTAATGTTAAAGTTGTCAACAGATGGGATGGGTCAGGGAGCTAAGGAGGGAAGTAACAGGTGTCCACTCAGTGTCCTAATGTTAAAGTTGTCAACAGATGGATGAATGGGTCAGGGAGCTAAGGAGGGAAGTAACAGGCGTCCACTCGGTGTCCTTATGTTAAAGTTGTCAACAGATGGATGAATGGGTCAGGGAGCTAAGGAGGGAAGTAACAGGCGTCCACTCAGTGTCCTTATGTTAAAGTTGTCAACAGATGGATGGATGGGTCAGGGAGCTAAGGAGGGAAGTAACAGGCGTCCACTCAGTGTCCTTATGTTAAAGTTGTCAACAGATGGATGAATGGGTCAGGGAGCTAAGGAGGGAAGTAACAGGCGTCCACTCAGTGTCCTTATGTTAAAGTTGTCAACAGATGGATGGATGGGTCAGGGAGCTAAGGAGGGAAGTAACAGGCGTCCACTCAGTGTCCTTATGTTAAAGTTGTCAACAGATGGATGAATGGGTCAGGGAGCTAAGGAGGGAAGTAACAGGTGTCCACTCAGTGTCCTTATGTTAAAGATGTCAACAGATGGATGAATGGGTCAAGGAGCTAAGGAGTGAAGTAACAGGTGTCCACTCAGTGTCCTTATGTTAAAGATGTCAACAGATGCATGAATGGGTCAGGGAGCTAAGGAGGAAAGTAACAAGCGTCCACTCCGTGCCCTTATGTTAAAGATGTCAACAGATGGATGAATGGGTCAGGGAGCTAAGGAGGGAAGTAACAGGCGTCCACTCAGTGTCCTTATGTTAAAGTTGTCAACAGATGGATGAATGGGTCAGGGAGCTAAGGAGGAAAGTAACAGGTGTTCACTCAGTGTCCTTATGTTAAAGTTGTCAACAGATGGATGGATGGGTCAGGGAGCTAAGGAGGGAAGTAACAGGCGTCCACTCAGTGTCCTTATGTTAAAGTTGTCAACAGATGGAAGAATGGGTCAGGGAGCTAAGGAGGGAAGTAACAGGCGTCCACTCAGTGTCCTTATGTTAAAGATGTCAACATATGTATGAATGGGTCAGGAGCTAAGGAGGGAAGTAACAGGTGTCCACTCAGTGTCCTTATGTTAAAGTTGTCAACAGATGGATGAATGGGTCAGGGAGCTAAGTAGGGAAGTAACAGGTGTCCACTCAGTGTCCTTATGTTAAAGTTGTCAACAGATGGATGAATGGGTCAGGGAGCTAAGGAGGGAAGTAACAGGTGTCCACTCAGTGTCCTTATGTTAAAGATGTCAACTGATGGATGAATGGGTCAGGGAGCTAAGGAGTGAAGTAACAGGTGTCCACTCAGTGTCCTTATGTTAAAGATGTCAACAGATGGATGGATGGGTCAGGGAGCTAAGGAGTGAAGTAACAGGTGTCCACTCAGTGTCCTTATGTTAAAGTTGTCGACAGATGGATGAATGGGTCAGGGAGCTAAGGAGTGAAGTAACAGGTGTCCACTCAGTGTCCTTATGTTAAAGATGTCAACAGATGCATGAATGGGTCAGGGAGCTAAGGAGGGAAGTAACAAGCGTCCACTCCATGCCCTTATGTTAAAGATGTCAACATATGGATGAATGGGTCAGGGAGCTAAGGAGGGAAGTAACAGGTGTCCACTCAATGTCCTTATGTTAAAGTTGTCAACAGATGGATGAATGGGTCAGGGAGCTAAGGAGGGAAGTAACAGGTGTCCACTCAGTGTCCTTATGTTAAAGTTGTCAACAGATGGATGAATGGGTCAGGGAGCTAAGGAGTGAAGTAACAGGTGTCCACTCAGTGTCCTAATGTTAAAGTTGTCAACAGATGGATGGATGATTCAGGGAGCTAAGGAGGGAAGTAACAGGTGTCCACTCAGTGTCCTAATGTTAAAGTTGTCAATAGATGGATGGATGGGTCAGGGAGCTAAGGAGGGAAGTAACAGGTGTCCACTCAATGTCCTTATGTTAAAGTTGTCAACAGATGGATGGATGGGTCAGGGAGTTAAGGAGGGAAGTAACAGGTGTCCACTCAGTGTCCTAATGTTAAAGTTGTCAACAGATGGATGGATGGGTCAGGGAGCTAAGGAGTGAAGTAACAGGTGTCCACTCAGTGTCCTTATGTTAAAGATGTCAACAGATGGATGAATGGGTCAGGGAGCTAAGGAGGGAAGTAACAGGTGTCCACTCAGTGTCCTAATGTTAAAGTTGTCAACAGATGGATGGATGATTCAGGGAGCTAAGGAGGGAAGTAACAGGTGTCCACTCAGTGTCCTAATGTTAAAGTTGTCAACAGATGGATGGATGGGTCAGGGAGCTAAGGACGGAAGTAACAGGTGTCCACTCAGTGTCCTAATGGTAAAGTTGTCAACAGATGGATGGATGGGTCAGGGAGCTAAGGAGTGAAGTAACAGGTGTCCACTCAGTGTCCTTATGTTAAAGTTGTCAACAGATGGATGAATGGGCCAGGGAGCTAAGGAGTGAAGTAACAGGTGTCCACTAAGTGTCCTTATGTTAAAGTTGTCAACAGATGGATGAATGGGTCAGGGAGCTATGGAGGGAAGTAACAGGTGTCCACTCAGTGTCCTAATGTTAAAGTTGTCAACAGATGGATGAATGGGTCAGGGAGCTAAGGAGTGAAGTAACAGGTGTCCACTCAATGTCCTTATGTTAAAGTTGTCAACAGATGGATGGATGGGTCAGGGAGCTAAGGAGTGAAGTAACAGGTGTCCACTCAGTGTCCTTATGTTAAAGTTGTCAACAGATGGATGAATGGGTCAGGGAGCTAAGGAGGGAAGTAACAGGTGTCCACTCAGTGTCCTTATGTTAAAGTTGTCAACAGATGGATGAATGGGTCAGGGAGCTAAGGAGGGAAGTAACAGGTGTCCACTCAGTGTCCTTATGTTAAAGATGTCAACAGATGGATGAATGGGTCAGGGAGCTAAGGAGGGAAGTAACAGGTGTCCACTCAATGTCCTTATGTTAAAGTTGTCAACAGATGGATGGATGGGTCACGGAGCTAAGGAGGGAAGTAACAGGTGTCCACTCAGTGTCCTTATGTTAAAGTTGTCAACAGATGGATGAATGGGTCAGGGAGCTAAGGAGTGAAGTAACAGGTGTCCACTCAATGTCCTTATGTTAAAGTTGTCAACAGATGGATGGATGATTCAGGGAGCTAAGGAGGGAAGTAACAGGTGTCCACTCAGTGTCCTAATGTTAAAGTTGTCAATAGATGGATGGATGGGTCAGGGAGCTAAGGAGGGAAGTAACAGGTGTCCACTCAATGTCCTTATGTTAAAGTTGTCAACAGAAGGATGGATGGGTCAGGGAGTTAAGGAGGGAAGTAACAGGTGTCCACTCAGTGTCCTAATGTTAAAGTTGTCAACAGATGGATGGATGGGTCAGGGAGCTAAGGAGTGAAGTAACAGGTGTCCACTCAGTGTCCTTATGTTAAAGATGTCAACAGATGGATGAATGGGTCAGGGAGCTAAGGAGGGAAGTAACAGGTGTCCACTCAGTGTCCTAATGTTAAAGTTGTCAACAGATGGATGAATGGGTCAGGGAGCTAAGGAGGGAAGTAACAGGTGTCCACTCAGTGTCCTAATGTTAAAGTTGTCAACAGATGGATGGATGATTCAGGGAGCTAAGGAGTGAAGTAACAGGTGTCCACTCAGTGTCCTAATGTTAAAGTTGTCAACAGATGGATGGATGGGTCAGGGAGCTAAGGACGGAAGTAACAGGTGTCCACTCAGTGTCCTAATGGTAAAGTTGTCAACAGATGGATGGATGGGTCAGGGAGCTAAGGAGTGAAGTAACAGGTGTCCACTCAGTGTCCTTATGTTAAAGTTGTCAACAGATGGATGGATGGGTCAGGGAGCTAAGGAGGGAAGTAACAGGCGTCCACTCAGTGTCCTTATGTTAAAGTTGTCAACAGATGGATGAATGGGTCAGGGAGCTAAGGAGGGAAGTAACAGACGTCCACTCAGTGTCCTTATGTTAAAGATGTCAACATATGTATGAATGGGTCAGGGAGCTAAGGAGGGAAGTAACAGGTGTCCACTCAGTGTCCTTATGTTAAAGTTGTCAACAGATGGATGAATGGGTCAGGGAGCTAAGTAGGGAAGTAACAGGTGTCCACTCAGTGTCCTTATGTTAAAGTTGTCAACAGATGGATGAATGGGTCAGGGAGCTAAGGAGGGAAGTAACAGGTGTCCACTCAGTGTCCTTATGTTAAAGATGTCAACTGATGGATGAATGGGTCAGGGAGCTAAGGAGTGAAGTAACAGGTGTCCACTCAGTGTCCTTATGTTAAAGATGTCAACAGATGGATGGATGGGTCAGGGAGCTAAGGAGTGAAGTAACAGGTGTCCACTAAGTGTCCTTATGTTAAAGTTGTCAACAGATGGATGAATGGGTCAGGGAGCTAAGGAGTGAAGTAACAGGTGTCCACTCAGTGTCCTTATGTTAAAGATGTCAACAGATGCATGAATGGGTCAGGGAGCTAAGGAGGGAAGTAACAAGCGTCCACTCCATGCCCTTATGTTAAAGATGTCAACATATGGATGAATGGGTCAGGGAGCTAAGGAGGGAAGTAACAGGTGTCCACTCAATGTCCTTATGTTAAAGTTGTCAACAGATGGATGAATGGGTCAGGGAGCTAAGGAGGGAAGTAACAGGTGTCCACTCAGTGTCCTTATGTTAAAGTTGTCAACAGATGGATGAATGGGTCAGGGAGCTAAGGAGTGAAGTAACAGGTGTCCACTCAGTGTCCTTATGTTAAAGATGTCAACAGATGGATGAATGGGTCAGGGAGCTAAGGAGTGAAGTAACAGGTGTCCACTCAGTGTCCTTATGTTAAAGTTGTCAACAGATGGATGGATGGGTCAGGGAGCTAAGGAGTGAAGTAACAGGTGTCCACTCAGTGTCCTTATGTTAAAGATGTCAACATATGGATGGATGGGTCAGGGAGCTAAGGAGTGAAGTAACAGGTGTCCACTCAGTGTCCTTATGTTAAAGTTGTCAACAGATGGATGAATGGGTCAGGGAGCTAAGGAGTGAAGTAACAGGTGTCCACTCAGTGTCCTTATGTTAAAGATGTCAACAGATGCATGACTGGGTCAGGGAGCTAAGGAGGGAAGTAACAAGCGTCCACTCCGTGCCCTTATGTTAAAGATGTCAACAGATGGATGAATGGGTCAGGGAGCTAAGGAGGGAAGTAACAGGTGTCCACTCAGTGTCCTAATATTAAAGTTGTCAACAGATGGATGGATGGGTCAGGGAGCTAAGGAGTGAAGTAACAGGTGTCCACTCAGTGTCCTAATGTTAAAGTTGTCAACAGATGGATGGATGATTCAGGGAGCTAAGGAGGGAAGTAACAGGTGTCCACTCAGTGTCCTAATGTTAAAGTTGTCAACAGATGGATGGATGGGTCAGGGAGCTAAGGAGGGAAGTAACAGGTGTCCACTCAGTGTCCTAATGTTAAAGTTGTCAACAGATGGATGGATGATTCAGGGAGCTAAGGAGGGAAGTAACAGGTGTCCACTCAGTGTCCTAATGTTAAAGTTGTCAACAGATGGATGAATGGGTCAGGGAGCTAAGGAGGGAAGTAACAGGTGTCCACTCAGTGTCCTAATGTTAAAGTTGTCAACAGATGGATGGATGATTCAGGGAGCTAAGGAGTGAAGTAACAGGTGTCCACTCAGTGTCCTAATGTTAAAGTTGTCAACAGATGGATGGATGGGTCAGGGAGCTAAGGACGGAAGTAACAGGTGTCCACTCAGTGTCCTAATGGTAAAGTTGTCAACAGATGGATGGATGGGTCAGGGAGCTAAGGAGTGAAGTAACAGGTGTCCACTCAGTGTCCTTATGTTAAAGTTGTCAACAGATGGATGGATGGGTCAGGGAGCTAAGGAGGGAAGTAACAGGCGTCCACTCAGTGTCCTTATGTTAAAGTTGTCAACAGATGGATGAAAGGGTCAGGGAGCTAAGGAGGGAAGTAACAGGCGTCCACTCAGTGTCCTTATGTTAAAGATGTCAACATATGTATGAATGGGTCAGGGAGCTAAGGAGGGAAGTAACAGGTGTCCACTCAGTGTCCTTATGTTAAAGTTGTCAACAGATGGATGAATGGGTCAGGGAGCTAAGTAGGGAAGTAACAGGTGTCCACTCAGTGTCCTTATGTTAAAGTTGTCAACAGATGGATGAATGGGTCAGGGAGCTAAGGAGGGAAGTAACAGGTGTCCACTCAGTGTCCTTATGTTAAAGATGTCAACTGATGGATGAATGGGTCAGGGAGCTAAGGAGTGAAGTAACAGGTGTCCACTCAGTGTCCTTATGTTAAAGATGTCAACAGATGGATGGATGGGTCAGGGAGCTAAGGAGTGAAGTAACAGGTGTCCACTAAGTGTCCTTATGTTAAAGTTGTCAACAGATGGATGAATGGGTCAGGGAGCTAAGGAGTGAAGTAACAGGTGTCCACTCAGTGTCCTTATGTTAAAGATGTCAACAGATGCATGAATGGGTCAGGGAGCTAAGGAGGGAAGTAACAAGCGTCCACTCCATGCCCTTATGTTAAAGATGTCAACATATGGATGAATGGGTCAGGGAGCTAAGGAGGGAAGTAACAGGTGTCCACTCAGTGTCCTTATGTTAAAGTTGTCAACAGATGGATGGATGGGTCAGGGAGCTAAGGAGGGAAGTAACAGGTGTCCACTAAGTGTCCTAATGTTAAAGTTGTCAACAGATGGATGGATGGGTCAGGGAGCTAAGGAGTGAAGTAACAGGTGTCCACTCAATGTCCTTATGTTAAAGTTGTCAACAGATGGATGAATGGGTCAGGGAGCTAAGGAGGGAAGTAACAGGTGTCCACTCAGTGTCCTAATGTTAAAGTTGTCAACAGATGGATGGATGGGTCAGGGAGCTAAGGAGGGAAGTAACAGGTGTCCACTCAGTGTCCTAATGTTAAAGTTGTCAACAGATGGATGAATGGGTCAGGGAGCTAAGGAGGGAAGTAACAGGTGTCCACTCAGTGTCCTAATGTTAAAGTTGTCAACAGATGGATGGATGATTCAGGGAGCTAAGGAGGGAAGTAACAGGTGTCCACTAAGTGTCCTAATGTTAAAGTTGTCAACAGATGGATGGATGGGTCAGGGAGCTAAGGACGGAAGTAACAGGTGTCCACTCAGTGTCCTAATGGTAAAGTTGTCAACAGATGGATGGATGGGTCAGGGAGCTAAGGAGTGAAGTAACAGGTGTCCACTCAGTGTCCTTATGTTAAAGTTGTCAACAGATGGATGAATGGGCCAGGGAGCTAAGGAGTGAAGTAACAGGTGTCCACTAAGTGTCCTTATGTTAAAGTTGTCAACAGATGGATGAATGGGTCAGGGAGCTAAGGAGTGAAGTAACAGGTGTCCACTCAATGTCCTTATGTTAAAGTTGTCAACAGATGGATGGATGGGTCAGGGAGCTAAGGAGTGAAGTAACAGGTGTCCACTCAGTGTCCTTATGTTAAAGTTGTCAACAGATGGATGAATGGGTCAGGGAGCTAAGGAGGGAAGTAACAGGTGTCCACTCAGTGTCCTTATGTTAAAGTTGTCAACAGATGGATGAATGGGTCAGGGAGCTAAGGAGGGAAGTAACAGGTGTCCACTCAGTGTCCTTATGTTAAAGATGTCAACAGATGGATGAATGGGTCAGGGAGCTAAGGAGGGAAGTAACAGGTGTCCACTCAATGTCCTTATGTTAAAGTTGTCAACAGATGGATGGATGGGTCACGGAGCTAAGGAGGGAAGTAACAGGTGTCCACTCAGTGTCCTTATGTTAAAGTTGTCAACAGATGGATGAATGGGTCAGGGAGCTAAGGAGTGAAGTAACAGGTGTCCACTCAATGTCCTTATGTTAAAGTTGTCAACAGATGGATGGATGATTCAGGGAGCTAAGGAGGGAAGTAACAGGTGTCCACTCAGTGTCCTAATGTTAAAGTTGTCAATAGATGGATGGATGGGTCAGGGAGCTAAGGAGGGAAGTAACAGGTGTCCACTCAATGTCCTTATGTTAAAGTTGTCAACAGATGGATGGATGGGTCAGGGAGTTAAGGAGGGAAGTAACAGGTGTCCACTCAGTGTCCTAATGTTAAAGTTGTCAACAGATGGATGGATGTGTCAGGGAGCTAAGGAGTGAAGTAACAGGTGTCCACTCAGTGTCCTTATGTTAAAGATGTCAACAGATGGATGAATGGGTCAGGGAGCTAAGGAGGGAAGTAACAGGTGTCCACTCAGTGTCCTAATGTTAAAGTTGTCAACATATGGATGAATGGGTCAGGGAGCTAAGGAGGGAAGTAACAGGTGTCCACTCAGTGTCCTAATGTTAAAGTTGTCAACAGATGGATGGATGATTCAGGGAGCTAAGGAGGGAAGTAACAGGTGTCCACTCAGTGTCCTAATGTTAAAGTTGTCAACAGATGGATGGATGGGTCAGGGAGCTAAGGACGGAAGTAACAGGTGTCCACTCAGTGTCCTAATGGTAAAGTTGTCAACAGATGGATGGATGGGTCAGGGAGCTAAGGAGTGAAGTAACAGGTGTCCACTCAGTGTCCTTATGTTAAAGTTGTCAACAGATGGATGAATGGGTCAGGGAGCTCAGGAGTGAAGTAACAGGTGTCCACTAAGTGTCCTTATGTTAAAGTTGTCAACAGATGGATGAATGGGTCAGGGAGCTAAGGAGGGAAGTAACAGGTGTCCACTCAGTGTCCTAATGTTAAAGTTGTCAACAGTTGGATGAATGGGTCAGGGAGCTAAGGAGTGAAGTAACAGGTGTCCACTCAATGTCCTTATGTTAAAGTTGTCAACAGATGGATGGATGGGTCAGGGAGCTAAGGAGGGAAGTAACAGGTGTCCACTCAGTGTCCTTATGTTAAAGTTGTCAACAGATGGATGAATGGTTCAGGGAGCTAAGGAGGGAAGCAACAGGTGTCCACTCAGTGTCCTTATGTTAAAGATGTCAACAGATGCATGAATGGGGCAGGGAGCTAAGGAGGGAAGTAACAGGCGTCCACTCAATGTCCTTATGTTAAAGTTGTCAACAGATGGATGAATGGGTCAGATAGCTAAGGAGTGAAGTAACAGGTGTCCACTCAGTGTCCTTATGTTAAAGTTGTCAACAGATGGATGAATGGGTCAGGGAGCTAAGGAGGGAAGTAACAGGTGTCCACTCAGTGTCCTAATGTTAAAGTTGTCAACAGATGGATGGATGGGTCAGGGAGCTAAGGAGTGAAGTAACAGGTGTCCACTCAGTGTCCTTATGTTAAAGATGTCAACAGATGGATGAATGGGTCAGGGAGCTAAGGAGGGAAGTAACAGGTGTCCACTCAGTGTCCTAATGTTAAAGTTGTCAACAGATGGATGAATGGGTCAGGGAGCTAAGGAGGGAAGTAACAGGTGTCCACTCAGTGTCCTAATGTTAAAGTTGTCAACAGATGGATGGATGATTCAGGGAGCTAAGGAGGGAAGTAACAGGTGTCCACTAAGTGTCCTAATGTTAAAGTTGTCAACAGATGGATGGATGGGTCAGGGAGCTAAGGACGGAAGTAACAGGTGTCCACTCAGTGTCCTAATGGTAAAGTTGTCAACAGATGGATGGATGGGTCAGGGAGCTAAGGAGTGAAGTAACAGGTGTCCACTCAGTGTCCTTATGTTAAAGTTGTCAACAGATGGATGAATGGGCCAGGGAGCTAAGGAGTGAAGTAACAGGTGTCCACTAAGTGTCCTTATGTTAAAGTTGTCAACAGATGGATGAATGGGTCAGGGAGCTATGGAGGGAAGTAACAGGTGTCCACTCAGTGTCCTAATGTTAAAGTTGTCAACAGATGGATGAATGGGTCAGGGAGCTAAGGAGTGAAGTAACAGGTGTCCACTCAATGTCCTTATGTTAAAGTTGTCAACAGATGGATGGATGGGTCAGGGAGCTAAGGAGTGAAGTAACAGGTGTCCACTCAGTGTCCTTATGTTAAAGTTGTCAACAGATGGATGAATGGGTCAGGGAGCTAAGGAGGGAAGTAACAGGTGTCCACTCAGTGTCCTTATGTTAAAGTTGTCAACAGATGGATGAATGGGTCAGGGAGCTAAGGAGGGAAGTAACAGGTGTCCACTCAGTGTCCTTATGTTAAAGATGTCAACAGATGGATGAATGGGTCAGGGAGCTAAGGAGGGAAGTAACAGGTGTCCACTCAATGTCCTTATGTTAAAGTTGTCAACAGATGGATGGATGGGTCACGGAGCTAAGGAGGGAAGTAACAGGTGTCCACTCAGTGTCCTTATGTTAAAGTTGTCAACAGATGGATGAATGGGTCAGGGAGCTAAGGAGTGAAGTAACAGGTGTCCACTCAATGTCCTTATGTTAAAGTTGTCAACAGATGGATGGATGATTCAGGGAGCTAAGGAGGGAAGTAACAGGTGTCCACTCAGTGTCCTAATGTTAAAGTTGTCAATAGATGGATGGATGGGTCAGGGAGCTAAGGAGGGAAGTAACAGGTGTCCACTCAATGTCCTTATGTTAAAGTTGTCAACAGATGGATGGATGGGTCAGGGAGTTAAGGAGGGAAGTAACAGGTGTCCACTCAGTGTCCTAATGTTAAAGTTGTCAACAGATGGATGGATGGGTCAGGGAGCTAAGGAGTGAAGTAACAGGTGTCCACTCAGTGTCCTTATGTTAAAGATGTCAACAGATGGATGAATGGGTCAGGGAGCTAAGGAGGGAAGTAACAGGTGTCCACTCAGTGTCCTAATGTTAAAGTTGTCAACAGATGGATGAATGGGTCAGGGAGCTAAGGAGGGAAGTAACAGGTGTCCACTCAGTGTCCTAATGTTAAAGTTGTCAACAGATGGATGGATGATTCAGGGAGCTAAGGAGGGAAGTAACAGGTGTCCACTCAGTGTCCTAATGTTAAAGTTGTCAACAGATGGATGGATGGGTCAGGGAGCTAAGGACGGAAGTAACAGGTGTCCACTCAGTGTCCTAATGGTAAAGTTGTCAACAGATGGATGGATGGGTCAGGGAGCTAAGGAGTGAAGTAACAGGTGTCCACTCAGTGTCCTTATGTTAAAGTTGTCAACAGATGGATGAATGGGTCAGGGAGCTCAGGAGTGAAGTAACAGGTGTCCACTAAGTGTCCTTATGTTAAAGTTGTCAACAGATGGATGAATGGGTCAGGGAGCTAAGGAGGGAAGTAACAGGTGTCCACTCAGTGTCCTAATGTTAAAGTTGTCAACAGTTGGATGAATGGGTCAGGGAGCTAAGGAGTGAAGTAACAGGTGTCCACTCAATGTCCTTATGTTAAAGTTGTCAACAGATGGATGGATGGGTCAGGGAGCTAAGGAGGGAAGTAACAGGTGTCCACTCAGTGTCCTTATGTTAAAGTTGTCAACAGATGGATGAATGGTTCAGGGAGCTAAGGAGGGAAGCAACAGGTGTCCACTCAGTGTCCTTATGTTAAAGATGTCAACAGATGCATGAATGGGGCAGGGAGCTAAGGAGGGAAGTAACAGGCGTCCACTCAATGTCCTTATGTTAAAGTTGTCAACAGATGGATGAATGGGTCAGATAGCTAAGGAGTGAAGTAACAGGTGTCCACTCAGTGTCCTTATGTTAAAGTTGTCAACAGATGGATGAATGGGTCAGGGAGCTAAGGAGGGAAGTAACAGGTGTCCACTCAGTGTCCTTATGTTAAAGTTGTCAACAGATGGATGAATGGGTCAGGGAGCTAAGGAGGGAAGTAACAGGTGTCCACTCAGTGTCCTTATGTTAAAGATGTCAACAGATGGATGAATGGGTCAGGGAGCTAAGGAGGGAAGTAACAGGTGTCCACTCAATGTCCTTATGTTAAATTTGTCAACAGATGGATGGATGGGTCACGGAGCTAAGGAGGGAAGTAACAGGTGTCCACTCAGTGTCCTTATGTTAAAGTTGTCAACAGATGGATGAATGGGTCAGGGAGCTAAGGAGTGAAGTAACAGGTGTCCACTCAATGTCCTTATGTTAAAGTTGTCAACAGATGGATGGATGGGTCAGGGAGCTAAGGAGTGAAGTAACAGGTGTCCACTCAATGTCCTTATGTTAAAGTTGTCAACAGATGGATGGATAGGTCAGGGAGCTAAGGAGGGAAGTAACAGGTGTCCACTCAGTGTCCTTATGTTAAAGTTGTCAACAGATGGATGAATGGGTCAGGGAGCTAAGGAGGGAAGTAACAGGTGTCCACTCAGTGTCCTAATGTTAAAGTTGTCAACAGATGGATGAATGGGTCAGGGAGCTAAGGAGGGAAGTAACAGGTGTCCACTCAGTGTCCTTATGTTAAAGTTGTCAACAGATGGATGAATGGGTCAGGGAGCTAAGGAGGGAAGTAACAGGCGTCCACTCAGTGTCCTTATGTTAAAGTTGTCAACAGATGGATGAATGGGTCAGGGAGCTAAGGAGGGAAGTAACAGGCGTCCACTCAGTGTCCTTATGTTAAAGTTGTCAACAGATGGATGAATGGGTCAGGGAGCTCAGGAGGGAAGTAACAGGCGTCCACTCAGTGTCCTTATGTTAAAGTTGTCAACAGATGGATGGATGGGTCAGGGAGCTAAGGAGGGAAGTAACAGGCGTCCACTCAGTGTCCTTATGTTAAAGTTGTCAACAGATGGATGAATGGGTCAGGGAGCTAAGGAGAGAAGTAACAGGCGTCCACTCAGTGTCCTTATGTTAAAGATGTCAACAGATGGATGAATGGGTCAGGGAGCTAAGGAGGGAAGTAACAGGTGTCCACTCAATGTCCTTATGTTAAAGTTGTCAACAGATGGGTGGATGGGTCAGGGAGCTAAGGAGGGAAGTAACAGGTGTCCACTCAGTGTCCTTATGTTAAAGTTGTCAACAGATGGATGAATGGGTCAGGGAGCTAAGGAGGGAAGTAACAGGTGTCCACTCAGTGTCCTTATGTTAAAGTTGTCAACAGATGGATGAATGGGTCAGGGAGCTAAGGAGGGAAGTAACAGGTGTCCACTCAGTGTCCTTATGTTAAAGATGTCAACAGATGGATGAATGGGTCAGGGAGCTAAGGAGTGAAGTAACAGGTGTCCACTCAGTGTCCTTATGTTAAAGTTGTCAACAGATGGATGAATGGGTCAGGGAGCTAAGGAGTGAAGTAACAGGTGTCCACTCAGTGTCCTTATGTTAAAGATGTCAACAGATGGATGGATGGGTCAGGGAGCTAAGGAGTGAAGTAACAGGTGTCCACTCAGTGTCCTTATGTTAAAGTTGTCAACAGATGGATGAATGGGTCAGGGAGCTAAGGAGTGAAGTAACAGGTGTCCACTCAGTGTCCTTATGTTAAAGATGTCAACAGATGCATGAATGGGTCAGGGAGCTAAGGAGGGAAGTAACAAGCGTCCACTCCGTGCCCGTATGTTAAAGATGTCACCAGATGGATGAATGGGTCAGGGAGCTAAGGAGGGAAGTAACAGGTGTCCACTCAGTGTCCTTATGTTAAAGTTGTCAACAGATTGATGAATGGGTCAGGGAGCTAAGGACGGAAGTAACAGGCGTCCACTCAGTGTCCTTATGTTAAAGATGTCAACAGATGGATGAATGGGTCAGGGAGCTAAGGAGTGAAGTAACAGGCGTCCACTCAGTGTCCTTATGTTAAAGTTGTCAACAGATGGATGAATGGGTCAGGGAGGTAAGGAGTGAAGTTACAGGTGTCCACTCAGTGTCCTTATGTTAAAGTTGTCAACAGATGGATGAATGGGTCAGGGAGCTAAGGAGTGAAGTAACAGGTGTCCACTCAGTGTCCTTATGTTAAAGTTGTCAACAGATGGATGAATGGGTCAGGGAGGTAAGGAGTGAAGTAACAGGTGTCCACTCAGTGTCCTTATGTTAAAGTTGTCAACAGATGGATGAATGGGTCAGGGAGCTAAGGAGTGAAGTAACAGGTGTCCACTCAATGTCCTTATGTTAAAGTTGTCAACAGATGGATGAATGGGTCAGGTAGCTAAAGAGGGAAGTAACAGGTGTCCACTCAATGTCCTTATGTTAAAGTTGTCAACAGATGGATGAATGGGTCAGAGAGCTAAGGAGTGAAGTAACAGGTGTCCACTCAGTGTCCTTATGTTAAAGATGTCAACAAATGGATTAATGTGTCAGGGAGCTAAGGAGGGAAGTAACAGGTGTCCACTCAATGTCCTTATGTTAAAGTTGTCAACAGATGGATGGATGGGTCAGGGAGCTAAGGAGGGAAGTAACAGCTGTCCACTCAGTGTCCTTATGTTAAAGTTGTCAACAGATGGATGAATGGGTCAGGGAGCTAAGGAGGGAAGTAACAGGTGTCCACTCAGTGTCCTTATGTTAAAGTTGTCAACAGATGGATGAATGGGTCAGGGAGCTAAGGAGGGAAGTAACAGGTGTCCACTCAGTGTCCTTATGTTAAAGATGTCAACATATGGATGAATGGGTCAGGGAGCTAAGGAGTGAAGTAACAGGTGTCCACTCAGTGTCCTTATGTTAAAGTTGTCAACAAATGGATGAATGGGTCAGGGAGCTAAGGAGTGAAGTAACAGGTGTCCACTCAGTGTCCTTATGTTAAAGATGTCAACAGATGGATGGATGGGTCAGGGAGCTAAGGAGTGAAGTAACAGGTGTCCACTCAGTGTCCTTATGTTAAAGTTGTCAACATATGGATGAATGGGTCAGGGAGCTAAGGAGTGAAGTAACAGGTGTCCACTCAGTGTCCTTATGTTAAAGATGTCAACAGATGCATGAATGGGTCAGGGAGCTAAGGAGGGAAGTAACAAGCGTCCACTCCGTGCCCTTATGTTAAAGATGTCAACAGATGGATGAATGGGTCAGGGAGCTAAGGAGGGAAGTAACAGGTGTCCACTCAGTGTCCTTATGTTAAAGTTGTCAACAGATGGATGAATGGGTCAGGGAGCTAAGGACGGAAGTAACAGGCGTCCACTCAGTGTCCTTATGTTAAAGATGTCAACAGATGGATGAATGGGTCAGGGAGCTAAGGAGTGAAGTAACAGGTGTCCACTCAGTGTCCTTATGTTAAAGTTGTCAACAGATGGATGAATGGGTCAGGGAGCTAAGGAGTGAAGTAACAGGTGTCCACTCAGTGTCCTTATGTTAAAGTTGTCAACAGATGGATGAATGGGTCAGGGAGGTAAGGAGTGAAGTAACAGGTGTCCACTCAGTGTCCTTATGTTAAAGTTGTCAACAGATGGATGAATGGGTCAGGGAGCTAAGGAGTGAAGTAACAGGTGTCCACTCAATGTCCTTATGTTAAAGTTGTCAACAGATGGATGAATGGGTTAGGTAGCTAAGGAGGGAAGTAACAGGTGTCCACTCAAAGTCCTTATGTTAAAGTTGTCAACAGATGGATGAATGGGTCAGGGAGCTAAGGAGTGAAGTAACAGGTGTCCACTCAGTGTCCTTATGTTAAAGTTGTCAACATATGGATGAATGGGTCAGGGAGCTAAGGAGGGAAGTAACAGGTGTCCACTCAATGTCCTTATGTTAAAGTTGTCAACAGATGGATGAATGGGTCAGGGAGCTAAGGAGGGAAGTAACAGGCGTCCACTCAGTGTCCTTATGTTAAAGATGTCAACAGATGGATGAATGGGTCAGGGAGCTAAGGAGGGAAGTAACAGGCGTCCACTCAGTGTCCTTATGTTAAAGATGTCAACAGATGGATGAATGGGTCAGGGAGCTAAGGAGGGAAGTAACAGGCGTCCACTCAGTGTCCTTATGTTAAAGATGTCAACAGATGGATGAATGGGTCAGGGAGCTAAGGAGGGAAGTAACAGGTGTCCACTCAGTGTCCTTATGTTAAAGTTGTCAACAGATGGATGAATGGGTCAGGGAGCTAAGGAGGGAAGTAACAGGTGTCCACTCAGTGTTCTTATGTTAAAGATGTCAACAGATGGATGAATGGGTCAGGGAGCTAAGGAGGGAAGTAACAAGCGTCCACTCAGTGTCCTTACATTAAAGATGTCAACAGATGGATGAATAGGTCAGGGAGCTAAGGAGGGAAGTAACAGGCGTCCACTCAGTGTCCTTACGTTAAAGATGTCAACAGATGGATGAATGGGTCACGGAGCTAAGGAGGGAAGTAACAGGTGTCCACTCAGTGTCCTTACGTTAAAGTTGTCAACAGATGGATGAATGGGTCAGGTAGCTAAGGAGTGAAGTAACAGGTGTCCACTCAATGTCCTTACGTTAAAGTTGTCAACAGATGGATGAGTGGGTCAGGTAGCTAAGGAGGGAAGTAACAGGTGTCCACTCAGTGTCCTTATGTAAAAGATGTCAACAGATGGATGAATGGATCAGGGAGCTAAGGAGGGAAGTAACAGGTGTCCACTCAGTGTCCTTATGCTAGTCACAGAGTGACCGTTATATTTCAGATGCGTACACCAACTACAGTGGCCTGGCTATGTACGACGGCAAACTGACAGAGCTTGTTGGTGCCATTGTCTTCCTTGTTAACATCAAGTTTCTACGTCTACTTCGCTTCAACAAACACATCCACCAGTTCGCGTGCACGCTGCGCATCGCACGCCAAAGTCTCGGTGGATTCGGCCTGATTACATTCATCACCTTCAACAACTTCACAATAACAGCCATGCTCATATTTGGCACCCAGCTCGAGACGTTTTCAAAGTTCATAATGTCATTCCAGACATTATTTTCGATGCTTATCGGAAAATTTGACCTTCAGAAAATGACAGGCGAAGTGACCGGGTTAGTGCAGATTTCATTATGTGATGTATTTATTATTTTGAAGACCTGTAAATGGCATTTAAAAATAATAACATTTCAGCTGCAATATCTATGTTTTATGCATGTATTGTAAAGTGTTGTTCATGTTAAATAACTGCATAGAATAATGGTAAAGTACTGCATAAGAAATGTTAAAGTACTGCATAGAATAATGGTTTATTTGTTGGGTAATTTACAGTCAAATCGCAGGGGAAAATAAAAATTGTGCACTAAAAAGCATTAGTGGATCATTAAGATTTCTTATTTTCATTATGCTGTGTGACATTTAAATAGTACTTAGATGTGCAGAAAGTACATTTTATGTGATCATATTGTGTCATTCATCGGAGTGTATCTGTAAACAATTGTTTGCGCAACAAAAATTGCCTCTAATTCATTGTCTGCTTTTTGGACCTCATATGCAGTTTGCTGTCAAAGTAATAATTAATTATTATTTTTGAAACAAAATGTACATTTTGTGAAAAGAAACTTTTTTGATGCACTTTTCATATGGAATTCATCTTTTTGAAACGGAAAATTTGCCAACTGAGATGGTGAAATAAAAAAATTTGCCTTTCCCAGATTTTTGAAATGGAATTTGCCTTTCCCAGATTTTTTTAACAGAATTTGCCTTTTGTAAATGGAAAATCAGTGTCCCTAACTGTGTAACAACATGTAGCTCAATGCAGAAAAGTATTACAGGCTGTATTAACAAATCTTCACAGTCGCTATTACATGAGTATGTGCTTGTATAACCTTTGTCTCTGTTGCAGATGGCTCAGTCAGCTGTTCTTCGTTGTCTTCGCTATCTTCGTCTTCTTCATCCTTGTCAACATGTTCCTGGGTGTCCTCATGTCAGCTTATGCACAGGTTGGTCGATATCATACCCTACAATGAATATCTTTCCTCTACTTACTTATGCACAGGTTGGTCAATATCATACCCTACAATGAACATCTTTCCTCCACTTACTTATGCACAGGTTGGTCAATATCATACCCTACAATGAACTGGTAGATATGCGAAGATTTTTATAATATAAATAATACAACATAAACAGGTACTGTCATGAGATAAGTATCTTTGGAAGTATATGGTCAGTCGATTCGAGCTCGAATGAACACTGCTTGTAGCAGTTTTGGTATTCTTAGTGTACTGGGCGATAAATAAAGACCTTGCAACTACAGTGTCAGCACGGCCTACAGTGTCAGCATGTGGACTGTTCTAGCCATTGTCGCCTTGCCACTGAGCAAAGTAAACAGACCACGAAACTTTCATGCAAGGCGAGTCACAGTGTTGCAAGTCACATTGTTGATAGTGGTGCCACAAATAACACATCAAATGTGCTAAACTTTCTGTCAATTATGAACGACAGGGATGTGGTGGCTAAACTATGGGAAACACTATACCCGCTTGAATTACTGGATGAAATATGAGATGTGAAAATGCATATTGCTAACCTCCGTGAATGAATTGTGTGAGAAAATAAAATAAAAAATCTTGAAGAAAGTGTGCCTCCTCGAACAAAGCCTTGATGACAATGAACAGTATTGAAGGCGTGCAAACCTGCAAGTCCAGGGACTGCCAGAGACGGCAGCGAAAACACAGATGCCAAAGTCATTGAGATTATAAACAGCAAAATGGCAATGAACCTACCACTTCAGCTGCGATACATTGAACACAGCCACCGACTCAGTCGAAAGGGGGATGCAGATCGACCAAGACCTATGATCATCTGTTTTGCGACTGAACAGGTGCGAGACTCGGTGTACTGCGCCAGAGTCAACTTAAAAGAACACAACAGGAATGCGCAGCCACACCAACAGCTGTTCATCAATGGAGACCTGACGTCCCGACGTTCAACCCTTGCATTAGAAACAAGAAAGCTGAAGAAAACCAATAAAATCAACAGCTGCTGGACGTTCCAAGGACAAGTAATCATTAAAGACAAAAACAATGCCACAAAGAAAGTGACATCAATTTCTGATTTGAAGGCATACTGAATGCCATAATTAGGCAACATGTGGCTTACAAGGTACACCTACACATCCTGCTATTACATATGACTTACAAGGTACACCTACACATCCTGCTATTACATGTGACTTACAAGGTACACCTACACATCCTGCTATTACATGTGACTTACCAGGTACACCTACACATCCTGCTATTACATGTGGCTTACGATGTACACCTACACATCCTGCTATTACATGTGACTTACAAGGTACACCTACACATCCTGCTATTACATGCGACTTACAAGGTACACCTACACATCCTGCTATTACATGTGACTTACAAGGTACACCTACACATCCTGCTATTACATGTGACTTACAAGGTACACCTACACATCCTGCTATTACATGTGACTTACAAGGTACACCTACACATCCTGCTATTACATGTGGCTTACAAGGTACACCTACACATCCTGCTATTACATGTGGCTTACAAGGTACACCTACACATCCTGCTATTACATGTGGCTTACAAGGTACACCTACACATCCTGCTATCACTCATTTTAAATGCATACTTTCGAATGAAAAAATATCCATATCTGAATAGTATATTTGGACGATGACATGTTGAGATATGTTACTTGGAAATGTTTGTCCACTGCCTACTGTGCGGTTTTTGTTGTTGAGATATTACGTTATTAAATATATATACATATGTCACTTGTAATTATTTCCACCGCCAAGCTGTGTATGCTGTAGCTACTGTTATATTTAAACTATAATGTGTGCTTCATTGTACATCTTTATATTTCATATATAGTTAATACCACAAAAAGCAATTTGAATGTTTTTCTCATTTTAAATGCTTACCTTTGAATAAAATAATACATTCATGTTATTAGTTCTATTACGATAATGACGTGTTAAGATGTTTATGTTATTTATTATTCTAATAAGTATATTATAAAAAAAATTCACCGCAAAGCAGTGTAGCTATTGTGTGCTTTAATGTACATCTGATACATTGATAAATGCTTGTACATTATAAAGTAACTTGAACAATTTGTTTCTCATTTTAGAGGCCTATTTTCGAAAAAATAATGCATCTAATTTTATAAGATCTATTAGGACCAGAATATATTTCTATATATGTTTATGATAATAATACACATTATAATGCTTGTAATTTTATGTTCACTGCCACACTATACATGTTTTGGCTATTGTTATATTTAAATTACATTGTGTGCCTTAATGTATATCTTCATATTTCATACATGGCTAATACCATATAAAGGAATCTATGTTAAAAAATTTTTTATCGTTCTCAAATTGGTCAAGCCCATGCACAAAGCAACACAGTTTTGTGTCTACAAACCAGCTAATTTGAATCTTCACAAATGTTTCTGCTGGAACGTATTATATATGAAAACTTTACGAACTTTGCTCTTCTACTC
This sequence comes from Lamellibrachia columna, assembly GCA_963662155.1. Classification (NCBI taxonomy): domain Eukaryota; kingdom Metazoa; phylum Annelida; class Polychaeta; order Sabellida; family Siboglinidae; genus Lamellibrachia; species Lamellibrachia columna. The sequence continues at coordinate 40,916,445 of OY759263.1, read as the reverse complement.
AGGCGGACTATTCCACGTCTATGTCTGATTGTATTGATGCAAACTATCATTTTTGTTAATCTTAAATACTAACAAAGCTCTTTATCATTTCTCATTGCAATTATGCTGCTGCTCAAATGGTATACATTGATAGTGTAAGTCATATTATGTTCTCACAATGTAATTATGTTCACTTAATCTTCTTTGTTCTTTTGGTTAGTAAGGTACAAGCAACGAATTGGAAAAGTTGGGTTCATGCTCTATTCTTTAATATTATGGTTGTAAATGGCTGAATTGATTAATATTGACCGGATGCAAACTAGTAAACTTATACAAAGAAGCTAACCTCTATGAAGATGAAACATACAATGATTCTCCATTTTCTATGAATACAAATGAATGCAAATATTTTACTTCAGTTGAATTTTCAAAATCATTTAATTGTAGAAATATATCTCTGTCCATGTTCTGTATCAACTGTCGTAGCCTAGAGGCCTATTGGGATTCTGTATAAGAATTACTTTTTAATATGTCTTCAAATGGTATCACACCAGATTTAATCGGCCTAACAGAAGTATTTAAAATTCAAGACATCCTACAGTACAATATAAATGGATATCACAATTTACTATTCAACACAAGTTTAAATACAGACGATCGGCATGGTGGAGTTGGGCTATATATTAATGAAACACTTACATACTTAAAACGTGAAGATCTCTCAATATTCATTCCTAATGTATTTGAATCTATATTTTTTTAAGTGCAAGCTAATCAAAATAAATCTATAATAGTGGGTGTAATTTACCATCCCAACTCTCCTCCCTGTGCAGGTCTCGATTAATTTATGAGTAAAATATTAGAAATCCATGATAAAATCTCAAATGAAAATAAAACAGCTTATTTGATGGGGGATTATAATTTAAATTTACTAAACTTTGACAGTCAGACCATTTATATTCTAACCAAACTGATCCTAATTATGAATCTGGGATTATTATGTATGCATTATGTAGCTGATCATTTTGGAATATTTCATTTAACATATGGTACACCTCCTAAGCAAAAATCAATATACAATCAAATATGCCAATTAAAAATAACTAACATTTTAACATTTAGGAATCTATTGGCTAGGGCTGATTAGTCATCTCTATTATGCACTACCGATGTGAATGAAGCATATGACAACTTTATGTTAATACAGTGTATATAAATCACTTTATGAAATATCTTGTCCAGTCAACAGGCAGAGGCACTAGAAAATATCTTAAACGAGAGCCCTGGGTTACGTCTGGTATATCGATGTCATCAAAGCTGTTTTGAAAGAAGCTAAACAAACCAAGTCCAGAGACAGTTAGTGCACATAGGGAGTACTGTAGAATCTTTAATAAGATTAAAAGGGCAGCAAAAATTAAATACTATACAGAAATGCTAGATCAACGTAAGCACAGCATCAAAGAAACATGGGCTGTATTGAGGCAGGTAATACATAAGCAGAAAGAAAGTTTCAAACTACCTGAAACCTACATTGTAAATGGACAAGTAACATCGAATTCATACCATAGTGCAGAAGAATTTAATAACTTTTTATTGGAATAGGTAAATCAGTAGGCGAATCAGTACCTCCTCCTATAGACCAATTTCATACACACACCGAGGAAACTATGCTGTCAATTTCTTCATGCAACCTACAGATGTAAATTAAATTAAAAGAGTAGTGCAAACACTAAAAACAAAAAGCAGTGAGGATTTCGATAGTATATCTACAAAATTATTGCAAGAGACCATACATGAAATAACCATCCCACTTGAGGATATAATAAACCAGGCCTTCGTTACAGGCATTGTCCCTGATAACCTCAAAATTGCAAAAATTGTCCCAGTTTTTAAATCAGGAAAGAACTAAATTTTTAATAATTATAAACCCATAATTATTCTACCCACCCTCTCTAAAATAATGGAAAAAATTGTGTGCAACAGACTAATAATGTTTTTAGAAAAATACAATATTTTATACAAACACCAATATGGATTTCGCTCAAAACATTCTACTATTCATCCAATATTACACTTGCTTATGCAAATGGCAAAATAATTAAAGATGTTACATTAGCTGGGTTCCTTGACCTTTCGAAGGCATTTGATACAGTTAATCACAACGTATTGCTGTATAAGTTAAATCACTATGGAATAAGAGGAATAACCAATAAATGGTTTGCCAGTTACCTATCTAACCGCAAGCAATATATTGAGATAAACAAAAGCAAATCGTCATTGAAAAGAATAACAAATGGAGTACCTCAAGGATCCATATTAGGACCTGTTATCTTTCTAATTTATATTAACGACATAATAAACTCTACATCTCTAAATTTTTTATCTTTTGCTGATGACACAACCGTTTACCAATCAGGTCCATGTATTGATGACTTAATTAATAATATGAATCACGAATTAAAACAATTGTATGATTGATTCTATGCAAATAAATTATCTCTAAATGTCAAAAAGACTTTTTTATTTTTAGCTCTGTAAACACCAAAAGCAATGTAAGTATTAAAATAAACAATGACATCATTAACCAGGTTGGCAAGAACAACAAAGAAGAATCCGTGAAAGGACTACATTTAGACACACAATCATTAAACATGGAAACAACATATAAACAATTGTTTCTGTTGGTAAGCTTGTCAATGTGTGTTTGGATTCAGGCACTGACACTATAATATATTATTAATATTAAAATAGAACAAACTTCCTCAGTTCATTGCCACGTGCCTTGAGTAATGATAATTAGTTTTAATGGGGTCACAGGAAGACGACATGTGAGCCATGTGACCACAATGCAATATAACACATTGACATCATGTATATTGTAATATCTTTGTATTTTATATATGGTTATATTGTTAAATAAAACTACTGCTACTACTACTACTACTACTACTACTATTGTTATTACATTTTTAATAGAAAATATGCCCTAATTATGGGGCCATTTTCAGGTTCATTGATACTAGCTGGTAAATAACTAGATGCAATCTCATGCAGCTTAAATTAATTATGTGTTATATCTTCTCATATATTATTGGCTGTTGCTGGACCTGAACACAGTGCGAAACTGCTATTGGTCCGGCACTTCATGTGTGTATGGGCAATGAGACCCTGCCAGTAAAACATAGAAGCAGCTAAAGTTCCACTACAGCCAGACGACGTATGAATCAGCTGTGTTAGCATAGGTCTGCTGCATATATCACGTAGTTGAAAAATAGGCATATGTCTTCGAAAGGTCGACAAATATTTTTATTGCCATATTAGAACATCATTGTTGTCTAATTAAAATGTTATATGTACGTTCAAGTGCAATTATGTTTGAAATTGTACTCATTGTCAATCATCGGAGTATGAAGCTATAACTGTCTGTCTAAAGATGTCTAATACTTTGAGATTGTTGGAAGAAGAGAAGAGACCTAACTATACTTTTAGAAATAATGACGTATCATTACTTTGTAAATTTTGAGCATATCAGATAACATTCCGGCATTTAGCACCTGGTTGATTAATTATTTGTGTGCATGCACACATAATATGCCACCGAGAATATGCGCACACGCTTACTGCACATAGAAAGTGAAGAGTGCCAGTCCAATAGCTGTACAGGTGTACTTATGGGTCCAGAGCACTAGCCACTTCAAATACTATATATCATATAATTGTTTAATATGTTTATTCTGTTCATGTCTGATACAGAGAAACAGTCAATTCTTTTTCAGATTATGTAGTACAGTGCTCATAATTATATTAGTATATGAATGTGTAGATACAACTACCAGTGTTTCAAATCAGGTTCATTTCTTTGGCTTGTATGTGCCTGGCATCACCTTGCAACTTTTGACCCAGTATAAAATGTATATTGCCAAAATGTAAAATGGATATGAAAATATTTGATAAAATTATATTACGGAAAAAAATGGCTAAACCATGTATAATTTGGCTAAAGAATTTTTTTACTTTTAGCCAAATTTACTAATCCCAATAATTTGGCTAAAGAAATGTCATGCTATTAGCCAAATTGGCTAAAGCATTTTGGTCTTAGAGTGAGCCCAGACGTATGTCATGCATTCTACGAGCATCCCACTCTTGCAGCACTGCTAGTTTTATGTCTTTAAATACCACAAAAGGCATTTTAGAAAGGTTCTTTGAACATATCTATTTAAGCTGTTAGAATTATGTTTTTGTGAGATAGGGGAATGTCTTAATATTAAACCATTTAATTCCTAGACTTATTAATAATCCTGGATGACCAGATTTCTTAGGAGTTTGAAATGTGCATGCGTGCATATTCCAGGATTATTGCTAAGTAGGAATTAATATCAATTAACATACATACATACATACATACATACATACATACATACATACATACATACATACATACATACATACATTCATTAATGTATAATATATATATTTGTAACCTGTTTAAGATATACATGTAACATGTTGTTGGAATGGCTCAACCATTGTAATGTTGTGAGACGTCCTACAAGTTGTGTGGTGTTGTCAGGCCCTGGAGATGCCCCTGCCACCAGAGAGACACCACGACATCTTACGCTTCCTTCAAAAGCAGTTCCAACGATCATTCTGTACGAAAAAAGGTAAGGTGACAAGTATAGTTCAGTTGACAATATTTGTTAAGTGACAAAGTTGACACACATTTAAAGCTTGATCATTCATTTAGCCCTTTGTGAATCTGGTTCGCTGATGTTGAGATTTGTATAGTTTCATGAGCATAAAAATCAAGTTATTTAGGCAGCCATAAAGCTGGTTGCACTTCAACAAGAGTTCATGCATATGCCACACCACATCCTGTTTATCCAGAGAGACTGCCTGGTTTGGTAAATCTATAGGATATTTAAATTCCACATCGATCCTTAACTGCTAAGACACAAATAAATGAATAATTTTTTTAAATACAGTCAAACCTGTATTAATTGTCCGCTCAACAAATGGTTGAAATTGACTCTTAATAAAGGTGGTCGGTCGTATCTTAATACAGGTCGTATTTTAATACAGGTCTGTGCTGTTAGTAAGTGCATGGTAATGAGTGAATTAATGGTATGGTTGAACTGCCAACAGATGATGAGGACAGCTACAAGACCAACTTTGACGTGCTTGAAGCGAGACTCCACATGATAGACAACATCATCAACCAGCACATGCGACAATAGCCACACAACAAATAAATGTGGCAGTTGTTTTCAAAGTGTCTTTCTTCTGTTGCTAAAGTTATGACGTTTTCACTTATTGTTTTATGTGGGCAACATGCAAATTATATGAAATTCATGTCTGCCAGAGCAGAGAACTGTTCGAGCATGTGGAACAGATATTCTTGTTGTAACTGAAAATAAGCAGTTTTATTGATGAATGACCTGTAGTTCACCTTGTAAACTGTTCTAGTTACTTGTAATGACCTGTAGTTCACCTTGTAAACTGTTCTAATTACTTGTAATGACATGTAGTTCACCTTGTAAACTGTTCTAGTTACTTGTAATGACCTGTAGTTCACCTTGTAAACTGTTCTAGTTACTTGTAATTACCTGTAGTTCACCTTGTAAACTGTTCTAATTACTTGTAATGACATGTAGTTCACCTTGTAAACTGTTCTAGTTACTTGTAATGACCTGTAGTTCACCTTGTAAACTGTTCTAGTTACTTGTAATGACCTGTAGTTCACCTTGTAAACTGTTCTAGTTACTTGTAATGACCTGTAGTTCACCTTGTAAACTGTTCTAGTTACTTGTAATGACCTGTAGTTCACCTTGTAAACTGTTCTAGTTACTTGTAATGACCTGTAGTTCACCTTTGTAAACTGTTCTAGTTACTTGTAATGACCTATAGTTCACCTTGTAAACTGTTCTAGTTACTTGTAATGACCTGTAGTTCACCTTGTAAACTGTTCTAGTTACTTGTAATGACCTGTAGTTCACCTTGTAAACTGTTCTAGTTACTTGTAATGCAGAAGGAACAACAGAAAGCTCTTTGTTGAGTCAGTGGTGTACAGGGTTGGAAGTACTGTATGATTTCCTATATTGAATGTTAATGCCAGTATATTGTATGTGTTTCTTCCCATATATGTAGTAACAGGCTGTGATAATGTTAAAAGGTGTAGTTATGTTTAAGCAATGCACCAAATGTGCTTAGTGATAGTTGTAAAGTGGTAGTTTCTTGTTATGCAGCATTGTCTGCAGTGTTGTCGTCTCACATCTCTCAGCTGTATTTTGCTCATTGTTCACACCATGAAGTTTGGTGGAACACGAAAACCGACATAGTTGCGTTATCACAAGGAAGCATACCAAGTTCTCTAACAGTTTCCCATTGTCATATATGACAACTGGTAGATCATTTACATATTCTAATTATATATTTTAGTGTAGGTCTACTGTAGGTTAAGCTTGTTTACACACTACCATATAGTCTATGTAAATTGATTCTATTTTGAATGTTATATACATACAGAGTGCAACATGTTTATTGATGTTCAGTGTATGTTCATGCTTGATATTCATTTAATTTATAACCAATCATTAGTGTTAGATCGACTGGTAAATATAACTGGTGTGCATTTTTTTATTATATATTTTATTCTTGTCCACTGTATCTCATAGTTATTTCCAAATGCATGTGTTATTAAATGTATGCGATTTATTCTATTTTTAATGTTATATACAAATAGAGTGCACAAATTATTTTTAAATATGGATAATGTTGCATATTATGCTTCATGTAAAACATGAAATAATTATAATTGTGACCAATTGTTGGCATATAAACATTAACTGATCAACAAACGAAACTTATATCCAAACATAAATGGAGATATCAGTTCTCCACTGAGCTTCCTGTAGCTGCTAATATCTGATACACTGGTCTGGATCGCAAGACTTGGTAAATATCTGAAGTTTGCATATATATTTCCTTTGTCGACATCAACTCGATGAGTTTATGTACATGTAATTTCTGTTTTAAAATGATGATCCAGTTGTGGGGCTTGTATTTGTGGCGCCACTAACACGAGACACGGCAAACGACTAAAGTGCTTGCCCTATGGCTATGATGACCGATTATAACTTCGCGCTGCGGTTCTGCACAGGAGTTAAAGTGCTAAATACATCGGTGCACCATATGAATTTATTGATGAGGCATTTCATGTCCAGCAGTACTCGTGTTTGCATCGCCTGTGTCATCAAACTACGCATTCTGGTGTGGTCGGTTACCATAATACATGAGCAGCCAGCAAGTTTAGGCTGATTGGACGATGTGATCAGCTGGAGAGCAGCTGTCCTGGCTAGCTCACAGTTAAGTTAGTTGTTCACCTTGTCCATTGGCTACCTCAGTTATGCAGGTTGGAATGTGTCTGTTCACCTTATTCTATGGCTACCTCACAGTTACGGAGGTTGGAATGTGGTTGTTCATCTTATTCAATGGCTAGCTGCAATTATAGAGGTTGGAATGTGGTTGTTTACCTTATCCTATGGCTTGGTCACAGTTACGGAGGTTGGAATGGTGTTGTTCGCCTTATCAAATGGCTAGCTCACAGTTTCGGAGGTTGGAATATGGTTGTTCACCTTGTCCTCTGGCAAACTCACAGTTGCGGAGGTTGACCAGTTGTTCACCTTGTTCTCTGCCAAATTCACAGTTATGGAGGTTGGAATGTAGTTGTTCACCTAGAGCCACCCACGGTGGCGCCACCTAGCACATGATGGCGCCACCTAGCGGACAGTGACATCACCACTGGCGAGCAGCTTTGGTACTGGTAGCACCCCTAGCAGATAGTCTACGAACTACGGTTTTTAGAAAAGTAACCAAAATATTTTGCATACACCGCCTGGTGGGCAGTGGCCGTACTACTGGAGCACCCCTTTGTGGATACTTTTGACACTTGGGTTAAGACCACAGTTGACCTTCCTGTTTATTGTTTCACGAATGTAGGGCGTATTAAATTGCGATATGTGAATTTAAAGAATTCACATGATGTGACATAAGTGCAATTGAGCAGGCATATTCACAGGTTTGTTTGTAGAAGCTATTGGCTGTGAAACAGCATTTTTTAAAGAGTAACTGGCGGAGGGATTTATGGGAATTTTTCTGCTATGGGCCACGTACGTGGGCGCATGAATACATGGCTATTTTTGTCAAAATTGATAGGCATCGCACGTCGGGGCGTTTTAAAAGAGCTGGAGTTATGTGATTTTGATAACATTTGGTCAGTATATCAATGAGATGTGGCAGTTGCTGTGGAAAATTTTCAGAATTTTTGATGGTCACGTTTTCTTATAATCAGACAAAACGTTAACATGGCCACCAATGCAATTCTCAACTGTGGTCTGTCTCCACTTATGGCACCCCTGGCGACTAGTCTATGAAAAAATGTTCGTAAAACAGTGCCCCTAACGCTTAGTAACCGAAATATTTTACGTGTTAAAAACTTTAAAACAATTATCGCCCCTTGCACATTTCCGGTTGCGCATGCGCAACCACCCGCGGTGAAGAGCGATATCTAGGGGGATAGCGTATGTGGCCTATTTCAGTGAAAGCGTAGCAAAAAAGTCACCATCACGCAAAATTGCTACCCTTAGGCGAACGACTTTGCCCCACCCCTTTGACGGATACTTCCCGCGTTATTTTCTAGCATTTAGCGCCTCGTATGTAATAATAAACAATGCATATGTTTATTGTTAGAAAGCTGTTTATGAAATAGAAGAAGCGTTCAGGAATCAGAAGAAAACTTTAATATTAAAAATAAGGAAACATTACGTAGATACAAACTAAGACATATGTCGAGAAACCCCAAACGTCCCAGAGAATCCCTAAACATTATCGAAAACGTCCCAGAGGGGCCTGGCGAATCTCGGAGCCAATGATGTCCGGTTCCGGTTAGTTGCCTTTTTTGAAAGCTTGCGATCGCAAATCTTTTTTTTTCATTAAATTATATGATACTATTAGGCCCATAACATCCAAAATCGCCCATAAGCTATTTAACATTCTACAAAATTTATGAAACGCACAACGTAACCAGTCATGTAATGAATGATTGAGCTTAATCAACAAATTTACGGATCCAGTGATTGGGCTGAATCCAAGATGGCGGCCCCTGTGGGAAAATCAACATCACAGCGTTCCTCCCGGTACTTTACTTTAATCCTCACTTCACTCCTCACTGCTCACACCGCACAGGAAAGGGTATGTACTACTGACCCTTGTTCTTCCCTGCATGTCTCCTACTATTTTGAAACGGACTAAAAACCCGTGACAGAGACGTACTCAACCCAAGTAGTCCACTACGTAGTGTTGTGGCTTAGACATGGTCACCTAAAGTTTGATAGGAATCAACCCCTTACAACTTCAACCCTTCAAACGTCTCACAAACATATCCTCCTTCTCATCAGTGGAATTGAGCCCAACCCAGGCCCTAGGCGACCTAGATTCCCATGTGTGGTCTGCAAAAAAACATGCAAAGCAAATCAGAGAGCCCTAGCCTGCGATACTTGCGACCACTGGACCCATAAGGCATGTGCAAACCACTGCATCTTATGACAGACTAGGTGATAGTGACGAGCCATGGACCTGCCCAAAGTGCCACAGTAACAACAATTCTGCAAAGTTATACATGATCCCTTCGGATGCAGGAAACCCCTCACTCCATCCCCTACAAAATACCTCTGCACAACAAATGTCCTCGAACCCCCCAGATATCTCCTCACCAGGCCTCTCATCTACAACAGACACAGAGCATCATTCTTTGCAATCGCTCGGTAGTTCTGGCATATCCCTCGACCTGGAAAACGGCATGACCTCCTCACCCAAAGCCCAAAGAAATCGATCCGACTCTCATGGAGGAGTCTTTATTGCAGCAAAACGTGAGCTGGGAATGCATGACATTCAAAGACCAAAGGACATAGAAATGATCAGCGGCACTGTCAAGCTTCTAAAACAGAAGAAACTCTCTGTCGCAGCCTATAATAGACCCCCAAAAAGGTTTGACAACCCGTACCTGGCATCGACCAAGGAGGAGTTTGATAAGCTGACAAGAAAAACCAAACACAACGTGCTGATCATCGGCGGCGACTTTAACAGCCCCGACATTGACTGGCCTACGCTCAGCATCCAAGGAAACCAGTACCCCCTCAGGCTTAGCAAGACCATCCTCGACCTGGTGAACGACAACGATCTAGAACAGATAGTGGACTTCCCAACAAGAAAATACAAGACTCTGGACCTGATAATGACAACCCATCCATCTTTCAAGAGTCGCTGCAAGCCGTTACCCTCCCTTGGGAACAGTGATCATGACATTGTTCTCTATGACACGTCGCTCACGCCCCCCCCCCCCCGACGTAAACCCCCACGGCGAAAGCTGTTCCTCTGGAAGAGAGCCGATGTAGACGCCATCAGACAGGACTTGCAAGAATATGCAGATGCCTTTGCAGCAGATGCCACACCAAGTGCTCCCATAGATCAGCTCTGGGCAGATTTCAAGGAAACAGTCATGAGCATCGTTGAGAAGCGAGTCCCTTCCAAAACCACGGCAGCACGGTACAGCAACCCCTGGATAAACACCCTCATCCGGAAGGCCATCCAAAGAAAACAGAGAGCTCATAAGAAGGCAAGGAAGACAGGAAAGAAAAGAGACATCGACCGCTACAAGCGCCTGCAAGCCGAAGTGAAGTACAACATCAAACAAGCAAACAAAAGTTACCTCGAAAACATAATCAGTGAAGACTTTAACTCCGATGCGAAGAAATTCTGGTCGTACATCAAGAACAAGCGCCAAGAATCAACAGGCGTCTCTCCACTGAAAAGCCAGGACGGCTTCCTCAAAAGCGATAGTACCAGCAAAGCAGAAATACTAAACACCCAATTCAAGTCTGTCTTTACTGAGGAGGACCTGAGCAACCTGCCTCACAAAGGCGAGAGCCCATACCCCAACATGAATAACATAGAGGTCAGCGAAAAAGGAGTCCTCAAGCTTCTTCAGAACCTCCGGCAAAACAAAGCCACTGGACCAGACTCAATACCAGCCTATATCTTGAAGATTGGTGCAAAGGAACTATCTCCAATATTGACAAAAATATTTCAGTGGTCCCTAGATGCTGGTCAGGTGCCATCAGATTGGAAGGAAGCAATGGTGGTCCCAATCTTTAAGAAAGGAGATAAACACCAGCCTGCAAACTACCGACCAATCTCACTGACTTCAATCACTTGCAAGGTCCTGGAACACATCATCCACAGCAGTGTGATGAAACACCTAGATCGCCATCACATCCTAACTGATGCCCAACACGGATTCAGGAAGAAGCGCTCATGTGAAACTCAACTCCTAGTCACAGTACACAACATCGCCAAAAACTTGGCATTGGGGGATCAGGTAGATGTAATTCTACTTGACTTCTCCAAGGCCTTTGATAAAGTTCCCCACCAACGTCTACTGCACAAGCTGCAATACTATGGAGTACGTGACAAGACCCTGAGCTGGATACAATCCTTCCTGACCAACAGAACACAGCAAGTTGCCCTAGAAGGCACCCTCTCGTCCCCTGCACCTGTCCTATCTGGAGTACCACAAGGCACTGTCCTAGGCCCCCTTTTCTTTCTGACTTATATCAACGACTTACCTGATGCAGTCCATCATTCCAGTGCCAGACTCTTCGCAGATGACAGCCTCTTCTACAGAAGAATTAAGGACCACCAAGACCAGGCCCTACTTCAACAAGACCTTGACTCCCTGGAAGAGTGGGAACACACCTGGCAAATGAACTTCAACACGAGCAAATGCAACGTCATCCGGATCATGCCCAACAAGCGAAGGGAAACCCTAACATCCAACTATTCTCTCCATGGTCAAACACTGGAAACGAAAAATACCAACAAATACTTCGGCATCAACATCAGCAGTGATCTCTCCTGGTCCAACCATGTAGAGGATGTAGCGGCAAGAGGAAACAGGACAATGGGGTTCCTGCGAAGGAACTTCAGAGAGTGTACCCCTAAATTCAAGACGGCAACCTACATCACATTGGTACGCCCCACTTTGGAATACGCCTCAGCTGTCTGGGATCCCTACAAGCAAAAGGATGCCCAACTCCTTGAAAACGTCCAACGCCGAGCAGCCAGATATGTGAACAACAACTACAAAGACAGATCACCAGGCTGTGTAACATCTATGCTCGAAAATCTAAAATGGACAAGTCTGGAACATCAAAGACGACAGATCCGCCTGGGGATGCTCTACAAAATCAACAAAGGCCTCGTAGACATCAACCCAGCAAATTTCTTCCACCATGCTGACCGAAGGACTAGAGGAGCACAACGTCTGCATCAGGAACAAATCCAACACCCTGCCCTCTTTCACTCTTTCTTCCCTCGTACAGTATCTGAGTGGAACCACCTCCCAACCTCTATCTCCTCAGCCCCTTCACTGGAGTCCTTCCACAGTCGACTAGGCTGCAGTCTCCACAAACTGCAGCCAGTCCTCACCACTCCATAAATTGTGTATATAGATTTTAATATAGTTTTTAACCTAAAAACACCCATTGTTGCCCCAATAGCGGTGCAATGTCTTTTAATTGGCCCTGACCGGAACTACCAACGGACACAGACGCCGCAGGACTTAAGACGCTCCTAAGGAGCCCAGTCCTTCACAGGAAGAAGAAGAAGATGTCATTCCATGGTATATGGGCCCAGAACCGCTTCCGATTGCACATGCGCAACATGAATATACATTCTGTACAATTTATCGCCGGAAGACAACCAAAATGCGCAAGTCTGATGCTATTTTAGACAATTTGAAACAGTGTAGCAATATATACACGGCGTGTAACAGCAACAACTGTTTCAATCTTCGGGTTTGATTGGTGGCTTTATGTGGCATGACGTAGACTTGTGACTTGAAATAATGTTACACGCCTTTGCCCCACTCCCTTGACGGATGGGAGGGAGGGAGGGAGGGAGGGAGGGCCGATGCTGTGGAGCTCAATGACATAGTCTCAACATGAAAAGCCGCTAAGGTTACCGTATGTTTGTTGCAACGCCGAGGAAGAGAGCAAGCAAAAATAAAATCAAGAAAAAGCTAAGAAATGTTAATTTAATTACATTTTTTTTCAATACCTATTTCTTTCAGCTATTCGATGCAATATAATCTACATATATACTGTCAACGTGATAAACCGTTAAGGTCACCCTGTGTTTGTTGCAGCGCCAAGAAAGAACTCGAGCGTCTTCTGTTTCCACCGCTTCTGCCATCCATCCACCGTCGACATCGGTGTCGTCTATTGCTACAACAATGTTATACAGTCTCTTTTTCTTGACACAAGCACGTTTTAAACCTTTGGTGAACCAAGTTGTCTTGTTAGTGCTACGGTGCTCTAGGATGTGATCTCAGGCTGGAAAAGTCACAGCAGGCCTTCTTTAGACACCTGGGTAACACGACTGTGAACTATCCTGTAATATCAACTGTTAAATGAGCACTTACTTGAGAGTTAATTGGGAATCTGTCAATGAGATTTAATTATGCTGTAATTTCCTTGACTGAATGTATGAAAGAAAAAGAACAAAGAATGCACAACGACTGCAATGACATCAGCAACTATCTTAGTATTAGTGTTTCATTGATAGTCTCGTGAATGGAAACATTGTTGCACGCTTTTTAAATTTTTTAAATGCGTATACTTTCCAGCCGGTAGACACACAAGACGCGACAGTTGACATTGTCTTTAACTGCGTGACATTTCGCAGTCATTTTCTTTATCTGCATGACCTGTTATTTTCTTTTACTGTGACATTTAATTTTTTTTATTTAACTGCGTGACATTTTACCAGTCTTAGCTAATGCGGTTTGCCACATATGTAATACTGTTTTCTAAGTGTGTAACACATTCACTATGTAGTAACGCGTTTAGCTATTCTTTCAGTGGCATACACAGCGCTGTCACCATAGCATGTACCACCCGTTGGCCTTTTATCCATTACTAGTCACCACTTCCACCATTTATCTCCTTCTGACTAAGAGCCACTCCATACGTCGCCCCTACATTCATCCGTGTCCGTAATTTGGTTAGTTAATGATATGTGATACATTTTTACTAAGTACATGATAGCTGGTATAGAAAAAAAGTTACTGCTCATTAATTTCAATAGATCCAGTTATACACTAGGTTTACTCCGGCAGCAAGATAGAAACACCGGGCGAGAGGGCAGTCGTCAAGAAATCGCTTACATAATGGGAAGTAAAATTATCTGTAGGAAAAACCCATGCCTTGCAGTAGACACGGTTCCATATGACACAATAGCTGTCACTGTCTGGTGCAATCTCTGGTGCAACGTAGGAGTGTCAATCTGCCATCAAAATCACACCTACATGTTAACCTAAACATGTATCAACTTAGGCATCTCAACTTTACATTATTTCTGGTGAAATGAAGAAGGAAGCACTGTTGAATAAGCACAACTTACACACTCTGTGTTATTCCCCTTGTTACTCTATTGACTAACCCGAGTTGATACAAGACGCACTCCACATAGGCAATATGTATGTGCTATTGCACCAGCCTACCTGACACTTACATTGTTCATTGTCACTTGTCTAACCATTACAGGCCAATATTAACAGCGTATGTAACGCTTTTTGCTAAGTATGCAATGCATTCAGCTACGTAGTAACACGTTTAGCTATGTATGTCCGCCTGTCCTGTATAGTCACCATCCTGTATGCACTAGAATATTTATTCTTTACTGCTCAGTGCACCCCATCCACAGTTGCCCGTCTTAGTCTCTTGAAACATTACCGCCCATCTCTCCTTTCATTCAACCCCCTCCCACTACCCCCTACATTGACCGCCGTTCGTCTATGGAGAGATATGAATTGAAGATGTGGAAAACGTTGAGGCGGCAGTGCCAGTGGCAGTGGCGTCTTTTCGCGAAGCCGTTTCGTCGTTCGATTATCTAAGTAGTTCACCGAAAAATAGTCGGGCGTCCGGAGGGGGTGGGGCAAGGAGGGCATGTGTCCCCTGGAACTGGATGTTTTGTAAAATTGAGGTATTTTATGGCGAGTAGATTGGTTACTATTTGTGTTAAGTAGATCATCTAGTATATTTGTTAATTGAGTATATACAATTATATAATTACTGTTCATTGAAAGTAGAAATTTTGGTAAGTGTAAACATTTCTAGTCGAAATCAGACAGCAGAATTTGTTGCCCCCTCTGGAAAAAGCCTGCGGACGCCCCTGACGCTAAGTACTTTTTTCAGTAATTTCTCAGTCATTATTGTTTCACTACGGCAGCATTGTGTGATTTATTTTCATTTATTTATTTGTAACTTTGTAACTAACATACTTTGCAAGCGAATCACTGAAGCCTGAATGTGTAGGACTTTTATGTTTTCAGAAGAGCTGATCACGATTGGTTTATGTCAAACATTTGCGAAACATAATATTATTAAATTTAGTTATCTTAGCAACAGTAACAGTTAGGATTGTTATGCACTGTAGGCCTACAGAATTTCCAGTTGTCATTCCATTTTCGATGAAGAAGATCAACCTAGGATATATTATTATAGTTACTACAATTAAGAGCAGGATTATGATTATTTATACAGTGCTTATATTAATTATTATGTGTACAAGCTGATTACCTATAATATGTGTAATTATATATTTTGTCTGGCTCCTTGTTGGTGTGGTTGGATTTTAATACATAAGCTTGGTTGTTTGAAGGTGTGGTGTTTGTAATTTCGCACAGGTAACTGTAAAGTGTATTTTTGTATTGTTCTGTTTTTTTACGAAGAGGAGGTTGCCTAGTTTCGCGTGACGAGGGACTGTCCCGCGGAACGAGGGACGGATGACACCTCTGGAAATAGCTCATTTGCGCCATCTTGTTGAACTTGTTTAAAGCCCTCTAGGCACCGTTGGTACCACGTGACTGCAGATGCCAATATAAAATGTGAATATTTTATCGGAAATGGTTTTAAGACATGTAATATTTTAGACGATGATGATGTCAACTGTATTATTACGGACATTACTGTATTTTAAAGAATGTACAATTGCCATTTTTAATGTGCGAAAATAAAGATTTTATTTATTTAATAATGTCATGCTGATATGACGCGCTACTGCCGTAATGCTGATCGATGCAATTGACATGACATGGGCCGTGACATAGTCTCAATCCATTGGAGTCTCCTTACAATCTGTCACTTCCTGTCCATCATCTCTCCAATGTTTGTCGCTGTAAATCAACTACATTTTTCTTCTACCTCTTCTGTTTTTTCTGTTAGTTCTCCTATTATGCCGTTATTGTTAAGTACACGGAGAAAATCGTAGCTCTTGTCCTTCATACTCTCTTGCAACTTTCCTTTCAATGCGCCTATCTCCAAAGTGTGGTATACTGCCACAATATAATTTGATTTCATAGCGTTTCACTCATTTTAAGATGCGATGGCGAATTCGGAAATAGCTGATCTACGTCATCTCAATGAACTTGTTTGAAGCTATCTAAGCGTCGTTGCTACCACGTGACAGCGTAATGACTGCCCATTCCAATTCCCTGATACAGACCCTGTACTACCACAATACCTTCGCGGTAGTTATACAACGGGACAGCCGTCCACTGTTGAAACAGCAAACCCGTTTCGCACCCAATGTCAGCTTACGATAGTATCTATGTTGTTTCAACTGTCTAGGGGATATTAAGAGCTTTATAAATAACTAATAATAGTAATAATTATTTATTAAAACATATTCATACACACAGCACATTAATGCGGGTGGACAGATCGGACCGGGGGGGGACCTGCTGCGGGCGAGTGCTTTAGCCATTACCAGACCACTAACCTTTGCATTTTTAATATGATTGTCTTGTGCTGTTGGTGGCGCTGCTATCTCGATGTCATTAGATCTACAGGGGATATGTTTGTCACGGCTGGCTTCTGGGCTTGTTTCCAAGTGAACGAAACACCAGGTTGTTTGGGTGATATCCCTTCGCAGAAATTCGTTGTTCAAACGTTGAAATAGAGCAACCTGACTATTTCACTAGTGACTCTTAGTACGACGTGTCAAAAGATGTCGTGGCGTTAGGGATATTCTGAATTGGAGCTTGAGTCTGAAAAAAACTGCAACAACCTTCATTCCCTGCACGGGCGAGTCCATGTGGTAGAGTAGGGAAGTTTCTGCTGTTAGTTGTCGTCTGCGTCGTTTGTATGGTGGCCGTCCCTTGCATACAGGAGTTACTGTACATGAATTGTGACGAACATGTAAGACGCAGAACATGGGACAAATTATATTGTCGCCCTTCACGGATGATGATACCCCATTACGTCCGATGAGGGCAAACGGAATGACACGTCACAAGGAGAAGACCGCCTACTCTATTTCGACTATTGAGAAGTCAATTATTTGACCTGCATAACTGCTTAATTCAGAAGATCAACTAATTTACATTCATCCTAGATACTATTATGATAAAAGCCCGCCTGAGGAATGCGACGTGGCTTAGATGTATGAGAACAGTGTTCCTGATTCAATACTCTACAATGGAGGTACACATGTCGTGCGTTGTGTGACGAAAAGAAGAAGAAATCTGGCCCTGAAGTGATATATAGTGGAGATAACATATTATAAACAGAGATGTTGACAATGTGCAATCGGGAACAAACGCTAAATGAGTGTTTTGTGTTATTTGCGAGTAGTAAAGAGAAGATTGCGAGGAGAAATTAATGCAATAATCAGCGACAAGAGAAACATAACTACAATCAAGGTATCAGGACAAGAATTCTTGTGTGCTGAACTTCACATGCACATTTGATATAACGTCAACAGTTCATCACTGAGTAACTTCGCAAAAAGATCCGTCAACATGACTTCCTATGTAAGTACGGCAACATATTTCTATAGATAACAATTAGGCCAGCAAAACCCGTCCATTATTATATTTTCAAGAAGAATTGCGCACGAATAATGTTTAAACATAATGTTTGTTATGTCATGATGTTGATGTTTCCGTGACTGCTAATACAATGTGTCTCTTTTTGACGTAAGACGTTGACCCTGTTCCACAGCCCGTATCGTCGACAGACGTTCGAACGTTCTGAAATGTAAAACATATTTTTGAGATTGCGTGGCCAGGCTTTAGCCAAGGAAAAATACACTCAAGGCTATAAAATATTATATTGACTGTAGAGGCAGTAGCGAGGGAGTAAGCGGTTATGAAAGTGGTAGCGAAAAGGATATTTATCTGGTGTTGAGTGCCACCATTTCCTGAATTGGTCAGCAGCGCTACCGTGCGACCAAGTTCCATACTAACAAACAAAAGGTACGTGCGTGCGTGCGTGCGTGCGTGCGTGCGTGCGTGCGTGCGTGCGTGCGTGCGTGCGTGCGTGCGTGCGTGCGTGCGTGCGTGCGTGCGTGCGTGCGTGAGTCATATGCAGTGCCCACAATTGTCATATTTAAAGGATTTACTGTTATATGAAGAATTCTTTTTATTACTTATAGAAAATTTGTTTTATTAAGGTAGCTGAGGCGGCTAGCATGTCAGTTGATTATCTCTTTTTTTTCATAACCAGGGTTGACTGAATTACTTTAATTTTGTACTTGAGTAAAAGTAAAAGTAATTCACCTAAAAACTACTTCAGTAAAAGTAAAATTACTTTATAAAAAGTACTTGAATAAAAAGTAAAATTACTTTTCAAAAGTACTTGAAGTAAAAGTAGAAGTAAAAGTACAACACTTAGAAATAACAACAAAATCATGAGTAATATTATATAAATTACACAACTTGCATCTGACAACTGTTTTGCAACCACTCTACCTATAACAATGTGCTCCAAGACAGCCTTAGCTGGTCAATCGGTCTGCTCACTTGGATGCTTGAACAATTACATTATCTTTAATGAGCGTTCACAACATCAAATAATTTCAGTTAAATACAGAACTTAATTAATGATGAGGCACAATCTGTCTTTTTATCGACCTGTTCAACTGAGGTATGGGAGGAGCTAGATTGTACAACAGGATATGTATACGCAGATGTGCTTGTATCTGAGTAGGTAGAGGGTTAGTCCAGTAGTAGTAGTAGACTCTCAGGGAAACTGGTCAGAGGTAATACAACCTAGCACTGCCCATAGTAAAATTAACAAAGACATTTGATTCCTAGTTGATGAAGCCATCTGGCTTGTGAACCCCCACCTTCTCATGTCTTCCCAGACATGTCTTATCAGCTCACAAAAACATTGAAACAACACGCTTTAGCAGCTAGCTGTGTTGCTTACCTGGTACCAGCTGCGGCTAGAATTGATCAGAAGACAGACCAGTGCAACAGAGGAATGCTGTTGCTAATTGCAGTTAAAAGTGACCTGTCAGGGCCCCTGTCCATGTCGTTGATATTATTTATATTATGGGTCAGCATGAATAAGCCATTGCTGAGAAAAGATGCTGCCAAATGGCAGAGTATCAATTCTTTACTGTTTAGTTCTGTCGAGTAATCATTATTATGAATTTATTAAACATCTCAATGTGAATTTTATTCGTGAAAGTAAAATGTTGTTTAATGCTGACGTAAGCAGGTAAGGCCGTTGCTGACAATGCCAATGGGCGAAAATCGATTCTCGTTCTCGATCCACGATGCGCGTTCGCTCACGAATATCAGAATTGTGTCAGTGTATGGGGATTATCAATACATTGTCGAAATTGGAAATTTTAATATCTATAATACGCATTGGAAACTTACTGATTAATAGTTTATATGGTGCAACGGAGACATTTGCATCGTGGTTTGAAATGGCGTTCAAGCGTTGTGTGCCCGAAGTGA
The DNA here is from genome assembly GCA_963662155.1 of Lamellibrachia columna. Taxonomy (NCBI): domain Eukaryota; kingdom Metazoa; phylum Annelida; class Polychaeta; order Sabellida; family Siboglinidae; genus Lamellibrachia; species Lamellibrachia columna. The sequence continues at coordinate 40,896,602 of OY759263.1, read as the reverse complement.
CATTTCATGTCAACGGCGTTGACCTGACTGACCTATGCCAATATTTGGCAGACTTCGTTCACTGACGTAGATATAAAACAGTGGTTGCGTCGATTTCCCAAAGGGAGGTATGCATGCAAACATGATCGCGAACTGGCATGCGATTGAATGACATTAATAGCTTTTGGCCTGGCGACTATGAACAGTTTTTGAAATGTCGTTGACGGTAGAGCGCCACCGGCAGCAGCGGTTTCGCAAAAAAGAAACGAAAATATATTGCGAAGTAAATAAAAGTAACGGAGTAAAAAGTCGCGTTACTTTAGATAAAACTGCTTCGTTACAAGTAGAAAGTATTTAGTCAAAATTCTACTTCGTACACGCCAATTACTTGAAATAACTACTCAAGTATTGTAACGAAGTACTTTTACTTCGTTACATGCCAACCCTGTTCATAACATGCTAGGAAATATTGAACTGAACGTTGACACCAGAAATAATCACCCAGCATTAGTCATATTTCGCCAATCCATCCTTTTAAAAACAGTCCTTTTGGAAATCCCCCTGACTTCTTAGAAACGCTGACGAAGTTTCCATAGTAACGACCACGTGTGCGTCGAGTATCGAAGCAACTATATTTGTTCGCCATGAACGCGGAACATACCATCTGGTTACAGTGATTCCAGTACACATAAGTATTGTATCTACATAAATCATATTTAACTAAATCATGTCCCTAAACCACAAATATCAGCGCTAACGTAGTTTATTGTGCCTTTGAACCTATAACGGAAAGGCACATGAACCCGAACAGGTGGCGTCAATGTTCTACAGCGCATTTGCTGGCGACCAGTAAGTCGTCGAGGTAGACGAAGATGAAGTCTAGGCCTTGGAGCACGTTGTCCATAAGGCGTTATAAAGATTGTGCGGCATTGCACAACCCGAAAGGCATACGTAGGAATTAGAATAGGCCATAAGGCGTGACGAGGGCCGTCTTGTGTGCGTCGTTGGTAGCAACCGGGATCTGGTGATACCCTTTGATGAGGTCGATCTTCGAGAAAACCGTCCGACCGGCCAACTGTGCTGCACAATCCTAAATGTGCGGGATCGGGTAACGATCAACCACCGTGACACCGTTTAAGCGCCGGTAATCGCCACGTGGCCGCCATTTGCCGGCACCTTTTTATGCACCATAAGAAGTGGTGATGCCCAGGTACTGGACGATCGTCGAATGATGCCCATCTTCTCCATACCATCGAATTCGCGTCGAGCGATAGCGAATTTGTCGGGAGCTAGACTTTGGGCTCGCGCGTGGACTGGTGGTCCCTTCGTCGGGATAAAGTGTTCCACGCTGTGCTTAATATAATCAGCGGAGAAAAACGCAGACCGAGTGCCACGGCGTTGGTTTCATGGACCTGTACGATAGTGTTCGTACCATCGAAAGTGCGGCGCCTGTGAATGTCGATGGCTATGTGGTGATTGCGAAAGAAATCGGCGCCGATAATGGACTGAGCTACGTCGGCAATAATGAAAGGCCAGCGCAGTTTGCGGAAACCGAAGTTGATAGGCATCACTTTCGTGTCGTACGGGGCGATGGAGCTGCCGTTTGCCGCAACGAGCGAGTCACCACGTCGACCTCCCCAGCGGTCGCGTGAAGAGGCGGGGAAAACGTTGACTTCCGCTGCGGTATCGACGAAAAACGATGGCTAGCGTTTCGGTCCCAAACGTAAAGCCGGTGGCTCTTCTGATCAGCAGCACTTTTGTCGCTGCTAGTGGGTGGTCGGTCCGTTTCCCGAGAACGAGAAGGGAGGTCGACAGTTTTGGCACTGGCACTAAACTTGGCATGGTACCAGCAGAGACGATCTCGTACGGAAGCGGATGAGTGTTTATACGTTGATTGTGCCGGCTGCGTACGTACGAGGTACGTACGCACGGACTACGTACGCACGGATTGTCGACTTGTCGCCGATGAGCGATTGCATGTAGGCCAGGAGGTCAGACGGACGTCGGTCGCTGATGCTATCTAGGCTTTTCAGTTTGGCCGCTGCCTCGTCATCACTGATGTCGTAGCACTCAAGCAGGGCCGCTTTCAAGTGCCAGTACTTGCCGTCGGCCGGTGGATGTAGGATATGGCATACGCCATCCGATTTGTCGTGGTCTCATCGAGTGCCGCCACCACATAATAATAACATTATTTGGTTCTGTCGGCGGAAATATTATAAATGCCAAACTGAGCTTAGGCCTGTGCAAACCAAACCTCGTGGCTGGTTCGCCAGAATGTCGGCAGTTTGATGGAGATGGCCCCCACAGCGGTGTCGAGTTGTGCTGCATTACGATCGTCATCGACTATGCTGGCGTGCCGAGTCGAAGCAGAACGGTCGTCGTCGACTATGCTGGCGTGCCGAGTCGAAACAGAACGGTCGTCGTCGACTGTGCTGGCGTGCCGAGTCGAAGCAGAACGGTCGTCGTCGACTATGTTGGTGTGCCGAGTCGAAGCAGAACGGTCGTCGTCGACTATGCTGGCGTGCCGAGTCGAAGCAGAACGGTCGTCGTCGACTATGTTGGTGTGCCGAGTCGAAGCAGAACGGTCGTCGTCGACTATGCTGGCGTGCCGAGTCGAAGCAGAACGGTCGTCGTCGACTATGCTGGCGTGCCGAGTCGAAACAGAACGGTCGTCGTCGACTATGTTGGTGTGCCGAGTCGAAGCAGAACGGTCGTCGTCGAGTTGAGTTGCGTATATCTAATCAATGTAAATTTTCGATTTTTTGCGATTTATTTCGTAAATAGGCATTCTGGAGCGAAAAACAACTCTGGCTTGTGCATCCAGTTTTATAGGAAAATGGAGTCACTCCAACTCTCCATGGTAAATGCAATTCAAAAGAAACCTTGTTGAGATGGCTTCTTTCAAATATCCTCAATTGTCCTAACATGTCCAGGTCCTAATGACACTGGCTTCTTCCACAATTGCAATAAAGATAATCCTTTCATTACAGGATCATCTCCAACTACATAAAGTAATTTACTTGGCTGATCTGGCACAAAGAACATTAATTGCAATTAGGGTAATATATATCTTGAATTCATGTTCAGAAATAAAAAAATAAGTTAAAAAAACATTTCTTTAAAAAAACTTACAAATAATCCAGAAGCTACGGACAGGGGGCAAATGTCCAGATTTTGAATAAGGCAAGGGGCTAATGTCTGGGGGGCAAGTGACAAAGGGGCAAATGTCCGGGAGGGGGGCAAATGACCTGGACCCGATATAAACAGGGGAAACTGTTCAAAACTCAGATTAATGACCCAACTGTCCAGGGCTGTCCAAAATGTCTGGTTTTGTTAGCAAAAATCCAGAGGTGTCGCAGCAGAAAGTATATGAAATGGCTGGATGCCATTTTAAAGTTTTTTTTATGGCAAACCTGGTGTGTGTGTGTGTGTGTGTGTGTGTGTGTGTGTGTGTGTGTGTGTGTGTGTGTGTGTGTGTGTGTGTGTGTGTGTGTGTGTGTGTGTGTGTGTGTGTGTGTGTGTGTGTGTGTGTGTGTGTGTGTGTGTGTGTGTGTGTGTGTGTGTGTGTGTGTGTGTGTGTGTGTGTGTGTGTGTGTGTGTGTGTGTGTGTGTGTGTGTGTGTGTGTGTGTGTGTGTGTGTGTGTGTGTGTGTGTGTGTGTGTGTGTGTGTGTGTGTGTGTGTGTGTGTGTGTGTGTGTGTGTTTAACGAACAGTAATTTTTTAATCATATCTCATTAAATATGATTGTGCACACGTGACAAATAAAACTGTGTTAAAACGAATTGCATTTGAATTTTTCTTTAGCCTCTGAGCCCCCCGCAGAGCAATATGGCGCCGCCCAGCGAAGATAATGGCAAAGTTGAAAAGGATATTACAAAATTACCGTGGCGTTGCGCCCATCATATAAGGGTGATATATACTGTAAATGGTATGTTATTATGTTTGGGCTATGGTTGTTCGAGTGCTTCACCCCCCCCTTTAATTAAGAGAAAAACCAGGGTTGAAATGTATCTAAGGGATGGTAATATGATTTCCAAGTTTTTCTTCGAGGATGTTTTAATAGATGAAACACATTTGTTTACTCATGCATGAAAGAACATTTATGTTAATGTCATTTTCCATTATAATTTTCCATGAGAAATATTTGTTTTATATGGAAAAGGAAGAAAACAATTTCATTTGCTCAAGGCCATAGTTTTTCTATAATTGGAAATTAATCTTTCTTCTTCTGGAGTATTTTATAGTGTATATATTGGTAATCTTTTTCCTCATATTACCACATTGTTCCAATTATTTAAACTTTTATGACAAGTCAGTCCACCTGCTTTATAAAACACGTACACAAATACTTGTAGTGAATATATAATGTTAATGTAATAAATTTTGTCTCGGATATTTAACGCGTTTTAATTAATCCTACTTTTATGATTCAATGTACACCTCAAGTCTTTGGTGTAATTTAAAAAAAACAGAGTCTGAAAGGTATTACTAGCTGTTGCTTATAACAACAGTTTTAGAATTATATACAACTTGTCACCCTGCTGTAGCGCAAGTCATATGTTTGCTACTAATTATGTTAAATCCTTTAATGAATGCATTCGCTCATAAATTTTTAGCCTTTTATGCCGGTTGGATAAATCCGACAATATACTTTTTGTGAATTATTTTCACACTTTTATTTATTATCAAAGTCAATTGATTAAACATTGGATTGATCAATTGTATGCTTTTAATTCATGATGTTTGTACTTTTATACAAATATATTTTTTATCCTGACTTATATATATATTTTTACTACACGTCATGTATATATATATTTATATATATATATATATATATATATATATATATATATATATATATATATATATATATATATATATATATATATATTATTTATTTTTTCTCACTACATGTACCTCTATTGTTCATCATGTGTGTATATTTATGTTTTTTTACTTGTATGTATATATAATATTATGGGCTCTTTCCTGAAATTAAACATTATTATTATTATTATGACAAGACTGGCTTGCCATACATCTTCCAGAAAAGGCAGTTATTATCACGTGGCCAAGAACGAGACACGCACCAGCAGATGCTCAATAATAACTTACGGTACGCATGCAACGTCATTTTTTGTTTTATCTGGGTATGAATATCATAAAAGTGTTTCGTGTTATATTATATATCAACATATATTTTGTTCAGACAAGACTCTCTGTCGTTGTTATTGTAAACATACCCTGTGACGTTTCTAACTCGAGATCAACCGAAATTTCAATGGAATGAATTTAGGAATGCGTTGAATTTGACCTTGCATGGTGACTATAATTATACTTGTAGGTGTGGCTTTAGCCTTACGTAATATAATATGTAGGCCTTTTAAAAAAAATCTTAAGACAATTTTGTGCATGGGATCAATATTTAAAACAACTACCAGTTATTTAATTTGATAAAGTGAAATGTGGCGTATTTAAAAAATGCACTTATGACTGTGTCATATCAGCAAGGCCACCTGGCGATTAATGTCAAACTAGACATACAAAAATATTTCTTAAAAATGTGTATACTCCCAGACCCAGTGACTGATATGTGATTTTATATCCGACTAATAATGTGTCTAACGTGAGATCCAGCGAAATCTCCGAAACCAACTTGTCTAGGCTATTTGGCTAAAATTATGACGTTTCTTGATGAAAAACATCCACAGGCACAGTCAACAGACGCGACAAGTGCGACAATGCTCCAGGGCAGAGACAAAGTGGGATTATGCACTTATCGTCTTAAGTTATGTACATGAGTTATGTCGTTACGAGGAAGAAGGAGAACAAGATTTAACAAGATTGCTATCCAAGGCAAATGCCCAGGTGGCAAGTGGACAAGGAAGCAGTTGGCTTCTCAAAAGTCCAACATCAAGTCTCTAGACTAGGGTTGTTAAACCACATTCTTTTAGGCGTTCTTCGTAACAAAGCTGTCAGTTCTGGAATCATTTTAGTTGCTCTCCTCTGTATACTTGCATGCATATCTATATCCTTACGATATGGTCTCCAAGCTTGTATACATTACTCTAAATGAGGCCTAACCATTGCCTTATACAGAGGTATAATTAGCTTTTTTCCTTGTATGTTATATTTCTCCTAATCAACCCAAGAATTTTATTACCTTGTGAAGCTGCAATACCACACTGCTATGAAAATTTCACATCACCACTTATTGTAACTCCTAAGTCCTTTTCTTTTACAGTAGTACCTAAAACATGATCTCCCATTTTATAGTTTACATCCAAGTTCCTGTGTCTATGTATATATCTACATTTCCCAAAATTTAACATCTGCTATTTCTACATTAAGAATAATAAAGGTCTTACTACTGATCCTTGTGGTACCCCACTCAAAGCTGATTTCCAGTTTTAAACCTCCCCATCTACTAAAACACGCTGTTTTTGTCAGTCAGCCATTGTTCTGTCCAGTCGATTATGCCTTCCCTGATACCATGGGCTTTTAATTTAAGTAGTAATCTTTGATGTGGCACTTTGTCAAAAGCTTTCTGAAAATCTAAGTAAATAATATCTACTGGTGATCCCTCGTCTATCCACTTAGTGATTTCTTCAAAAAAACAACATATTTGTTAAGCATGACCTCGTTTTTAGGAATCCATGTTGAGATGGATTTAATCATTTATGCCTAACAAGGAAGTCCACCATATGGTCTTTAATTAACCTTTCTAATCACTGATGTTAAACTCACTGGTCTGTAATTCTCTGACTTATTTCTCGAACCCTTTATAAATAATGATATGATGTTCTTCTTCCAGGTACAAGTCAACCTTCTCCTCAAGGCTTATAGACTGTGCACACGTGCTAAAGTGCTGTAAGAGAAAGAAATAAAATATTTGGAAGAAAGAGAAAAGATCATAGCGTGCATGTAGAACTGAAATTTGAGGAGAGGAAAAGTTGATAGCGTGAAAAATGCATAATGTTGCAAGCTGGAAATCTTCTGTCTGAAAATCTCCAAACTTGGTGCTGTAGCTGCATTGGCTGGCAGGTTATTCTAATTGGCTATTGTACTGAGTAAAAACCTATACTGGATGAATTGCTTAGTGATTAGGGGGAGTTGGAACGCTTCAGAATGCGTTTGTCGAGAGGGTCTCACCAGGGGTATAAGTTGGGGGAAGAGGTCCAGGGCGACTTTTCATGTTTGTTTCTTTCCATTCAAAAGGAACCACTCCCTCTTTTAATGACAAGTTGAACACTCTTGCAATTGGTATACTGATTTGTTCTTATGTTTCCATTGGTAGTTTTGGAGGAATTCCATCTACTGCAGGTGATTTATTGTCTTTCATTGCCTTTATTTTCTTAGCTACCATTTCTGGAATTACAATTAACTTTAGCATCTGGAACTGGTAATGAACTAATATCCTCTCTGGTAAACACTGAACTGAAGTATCCATTTAGGTCTTCCGCCATTAAAAAACCTTGTGATATTATATTTACAGCACTGTCTTGTAGTGGTCCAACCTTGTCACGTACGTTTTGTTTACTCCTGATTATATGCATAAACACTCTTGCTGTCATTTTGTATGTTACATGCTAATTTTTGCTCATAGTTTCTTTTAGATTGTCTAATTTCATTCGTAGCTGCATTAAGTGCCTCTTTGTAATTTGTGTAGTCTTTATCCTTTCTGGTGTGACTATAATCCCTCGACATAGTTTGCTTGTACGCTATTTTTGAAAAAACTTCTTTTGATAAGTGTTTCTAGACCATTTTCCTTGTTTTTCACGGGAACAAATTGATCAATGATACTCTCAATTACATATTTCAGAATATTCCAACATGCAATTGTGGTCTTATTCCTCAGCATGTTATGCCAATCTAGCTTTGCTAAGTACCTTCTCATATCTTTATATTTACCTTTGTGGAACTTTCTCCTGTATTTTTTTATTTGTACTTTCTGATTATACTTTGATGTAAAAAAGAATTTGATTATGATCACTGTTACCCAATGGCTCATTTATTTTGACATTGTCCGCTAATTCATCTTGTGAAGACAAAATTAAGTCTAATACATTCTGTCCCCTGGTTGATTCTAGCACATGTTGAGTAAGGAAACTATCCTGAATTAAAAGTAGAAACTCTTGGTCCTCACCTCTAGAGATTTCCATTGTGTGTGTCCATGGCTAAAATCTCCCATTATGATACTTCCCCTTTACTCACTTTCTTTATAGTGTTTAATCACTTCCTTTATAGCGTTTTGTATTTTTCTTTTATCCTCTTTGTTTATGAATTATACTTCGGTAAACTAATCCAATAGTTAATGTTGAATTTCCAGTAACTATATTGCACCAAACAGCTTCATCGCAGTTTGCTTACCTTTCTAATTTTATTTTGTAATCCTGTAAATAGATTCTTTAATATATATATATATATATATATATATATATATATATATATATATATCTTCTACCATAATGTTTAATTCGTTTTTTTCTTATTTACTATGCTCCTTGCATTTAAACCCATGCAGTTTCGATATCCCTGGCCGACTGCTTCCGACTGCTTCCCATTACCGGTAGAATCCTTGACAGAATGATCTCAACCCAGTGACATAATATATCATACACTATTAGACGATTCAGAAAAGTTGTTTTACGTGAAGTACTTACAATTATCAAACAATGGAAATACGTTTTGCAAAACGAGACAGTGACAAACTGCCGATAAAAATGTCAAAAATATGATGTAATACAGCATGTTTTCTTTCTAAAATTTGGCTTTGTTTTCAGGTGACACCCAAGTGAGACAAGAAGACTGAAGAATGGTTTCCTGAGTTGGTGTTTTCAACTTAGATTTAAAGGCAACCATAGATAAAATAATTATTACCATTCATCTACTTTTTAATGGATATATCTGCCAAATATTTATATTAATTATGGTTACCGGTATGTTAAGCCACACTGGCTTAATGCATATCATACTAATTTATTATACAACAATTATATATTTGGTAAACAATTTTAACACAATATTAGGAGGCCTGAATATGTTTAGTAACTTTAGTTACAGATGTATGCTTTATTTCAAGTAAGAAATAGTTTTATTAGGGTCAGGGTCTATGAAAATGTTTAATATAATTTTCATTACATAGACAAATTGAACCATAGTAAAAATATTCATTATTCTGTTGTGTAATGGAGGCCAATATAAGTAGTTATTTTTGTTTCAGCTGCTTCTTTAATGCAGTTCTAACAAATACACTGTCTTTGTTTTCAGTTGTAGTCCGCATAAAACTTGACAGATGTGAACAAACTGGCTGGTGATATGGTTTTGTCTTTAACTACACACAGTTGAGCTTCTATAAAAAGCATTATAGACATTTTATGTTTAAATAAAATGTTCACATTAACATCATAAGGAATCTTTTTTACTGATAGTTTTCTTGACACAAATTAACTAATATTTTCTCCAAAATCAATTATCCAATAAAGTTTTTTTCATTGGTACATACTAGTAGTCAAACTGTAATGAGGAGGGTGTGGCAAGAGGTGGGAGTTTGTGAGGAGGTAGTGGCAAGAGGTGGGAGGTTGTGAGGAGAGTGTGGCAAGAGGTGGGAGGTTGTGAGGAGGCAGTGCCAAGAAGTGGGAGGTTCTGAGGAGAGTGTGGCAAGAGGTTGGAGGTTGTAAGGAGGGTGTTGTCGGAGGTTGTGAGGAGGGTATGGTGGGAAGTTGTGAGGAGGGTGTGACAGGAAGTGAGAGGTGGGAGGCTGTGATAAGTGTTTGGCAGGAGGTGTGAGGGTGTGTGGCAGGAAGTTAGGAGTGGGAAGTTGTGAGGATGATGTGGCAGATTTGTGAGGGGGGTGTGATAAGTGTTTGGCAGGAGGTGTGAGGGTGTGTGGCAGGAAGTTAGGGGTGGGAAGTTGTGAGGATGATGTGGCAGATTTGGGAGGTTGTGAGAGGGGTGTGGCAGGAAGTGAGATGGGAGGCTGTGATAAGGGTGTGGCAGGGGGTGGGAGGTTGTGAGGGGGTGTGACAGGAAGTGAGGGGTGGGAGGTTGTGAAGAGGGTGTGGCAGGAAGTAAGATGTGGGAGGCTGTGAGGAGGGTGTGACAAGACAGAAGTGATGGGAAGTTGTGAGGAGGGTGTGGCAGAAAGTGGGAGGTGAGGGGGTGTGGCAGGAAGTGAGAGGTGAGGGAGTGTGGCAGGAGGTGGGAGGTTGTGAGGAGGGTGTGGCAGTTAGTGTGAGGTTGTGAGGATGGTGTGGCAGGAAGTGAGAGGTGGGAGGTTGTGATGAAATGAAAGGTGAGGGTGTATGACAGGAAGTGAGATATGGGAGGTTATGAGGAGGGTGTGGCAGGAAGTTGTTCCTACAGATTGGTAGGAGGTTAGATTGGGGGCAGTTGGACTCTAAGAAATGACCCCAAACTGGTGGGAGATCAGAGGTTGGCCCCCAAAGCAGGTGGTAGATTGGAGGTTTGCCTCCAAAACAGGTGTTATATTAGAGGTTGGCCCCTAAAATAGATTTGAGATGGGAGGTTGAACCCCAAAATAGGTGAGATATGGGAAGTTGGCCCCCGAAATGGGTGGAAGATTAGAGGTGGGCCCCCAAAACATGTGGAATAAGGTGTGTTATCCCCTAAAACAGATGGGAGGTTGACCCCAAAAACAAGTGGGAGATAAGAAGTTGGTCCCCCCAGAGTAGGTGGGAGATTAGAGGTTCCAAAACAGGTTGGAGATGGGAGGTTGGCCCCCAAAACATGTGGGAGATTAGAGGTTGCCCCCAAAACAGGTGGGATATGGGATGTTAGCCCCCAAAACAGATGGGATGTTGGCCCCAAAACATGTGGGAGATGGGAGGTTGGCACCCAGAAAAGGTGGTAGATGGAAGGTTGGCCCCTAAAACAGGTGGGAGATTAGAGGTTGCCCCAAAAAATAAGGGGGAGATGTTAGGTTGGCTCCCAAAACAGGTGGGAGATCAAATGTTGGCCCAAAAGCAGGTGGGAGGTTGGCCCCTAAAACAGGTGGGAGATGGGAGGTTCAGACTCCCTGCCACACCCCCTCTATAATGGATCTCCAAAAGTACTCAACCTGTACTTATCTGCTTTGATATAACTGAGCTAAGACAATAGTTTGACTTAGTTTAAATAGCTTCTTTGCTAATTAACCTTATTTTAATTGATATATATATATATATAGCTAAACAAAGGTTTACCTTGTTTGTAGTTGCCGGACCATGTTATGCCCATGTTATGGTTGGCCAAAACATTTGACACGTGGCAATTCATCACAATAAAAATATAACAGATGCCTGTGACATGCCTCTGTCCATGTATTGTAACATGCCTCTGTCTTTGTATTGTGACGTGCCTCTGTCCTTGTATTGTGACATGTCTGTGCCCCTGTGTTGTTACATGCCCCTGTCTATTTATTGTCATGTGCCTATGTCCTTGTATTGTCATGTGTCTCTGTACTTGTATTGTCATGTGTCTCTGTACTTGTATTGTCATGTGTCTCTGTACTTGTATTGTCATGTGTCTCTGTACTTGTATTGTCATGTGTCTCTGTACTTGTATTGTCATGTGTCTCTGTACTTGTATTGTCATGTGTCTCTGTACTTGTATTGTCATGTGTCTCTGTACTTGTATCGTCATGTGTCTCTGTACTTGTATTGTCATGTGTCTCTGTACTTGTATCGTCATGTGTCTGTACTTGTATTGTCATGTGTCTCTGTACTTGTATTGTCATGTGTCTCTGTACTTGTATTGTCATGTGTCTCTGTACTTGTATTGTCATGTGTCTCTGTACTTGTATTGTCATGTGTCTCTGTACTTGTATTGTCATGTGCCTATGTCCTTGTATTGTCATGTGTCTCTGTACTTGTATCGTCATGTGTCTCTGTACTTGTATTGTCATGTTTCTCTGTACTTGTATTGTCATGTGTCTCTGTACTTGTATTGTCATGTGTCTCTGTCATTGTGTTGTCATGTGCCTCTGTCTACATATTGTCATGTGCCTATGTCCTTGTATTGTCATGTGCCTCTGTCCTTGTATTGTCAGGTGCCTCTGCCCATGTATTGTCATGTGCCTATTTCCTTGTATTGTCATGTGTCTCTGTCCTTGTATTGTCTTAAGCCTCTATCCTTATGTTGCCACATGCATCTGTCCTTGTATTGTCATGAGCATCTGTCCTTGTATTGTTATGTGTGTCTCTGTCCGTGTATTGTCATGTGCCTCTGTCTTTGTATTATCATGTGCCTCTGTCCATATATTGTCATGTGCCTCTGTCGTTGTATTGTCACATGCCTCTGTCCTTGTGATGTCGTGTGCCTCTATCCTTGTGTTGTCATGTGCCTCTGTCCATGTATTGTCACGTGCCTCTGTCCATGTGTTGCCATATGCCTCTGTCCTTGTGATGTCATGTGCTTCTGTCCTTGTATTGTCATGTGCTTCTGTCCTTGTATTGTCATGTGCTTCTCTGTCCTTGTGTTCTCATGTGCCTCTGTCCTTGTACTGTCATGTGCCGATGTCCTTGTATTGACACATGCCTCTGTCTTTGTAATGTCATGTGCCTCTGTCCTTGTGTTGTCATGTGCCTCTGTCCTTGTATTTTAATGTGCCGCTGTCCTTGTATTGACACATGCCTCTGTCTTTGTAATGTCATGTGCCTCTGTCCTTGTGTTCTCATGTGCCTCTGTCCTTGTACTGTCATGTGCCGCTGTCCTTGTATTGACACATGCCTCTGTCTTTGTAATGTCATGTGCCTCTGTCCTTGTGTTGTCATGTGCCTCTGTCCTTGTATTGTCATGTGCCGCTGTCCTTGTATTGACACATGCCTCTGTCTTTGTAATGTCATGTGCCTCTGTCCTTGTGTTCTCATGTGCCTCTGTCCTTGTACTGTCATGTGCCGCTGTCCTTGTATTGACACATGCCTCTGTCTTTGTATTGTCATGTGCCTCTGTCCTTGTGATGTCATGTGCATCTGTCCTTGTACTGCCATGTGCTTCTGTCCTTGTATTGTCATGTGCTTCTCTGTCCTTGTGTTCTCATGTGCCTCTGTCCTTGTACTGTCATGTGCCGCTGTCCTTGTATTGACACATGCCTCTGTCTTTGTAATGTCATGTGCCTCTGTCCTTGTATTGTCGTGTGCCTCTGTCCTTGTGTTGTCATCTGCCTCTGTCCTTACATTGTCACGTGGTTCATCCTTTAATGAAGCCACCTTCAGTTGAAGGTCTTTACGTGAACGCAAGTCATCACATTTCAAGACAAGGCGAAGAGGTGACATTCACCATCACGCTTGATGCCGGCTCAGATGTCAATGTCACAATGCTGGTTGACGGTGAACCACTGAACTGGGTCTACTTCACAAATGCCACATATACCCCTGAAGCAGTGATGACATACAATTTCACAGTCGGCACACGCATGCTGATATTTACCGCGAACAATTCTGTGTCATCGCAAGAGTTCTCTCTGTCACTCAGCACGCAGCAGGCCATGACGGGTTTCGCTGTCACAAATGAGGTACTCTCCAACCGCACTGTTCTGCTCCACTGGAGCGTCACCGAGGCAAGTTACTTGGTTTGCAAGGTGAACATTGGTGATACCTCGATGGTGATGCTCTACAACGATGTTGTTGAATCCCCATCAATAATAGCTCATTACTACAACTCCAGTGGAGACTACAGTGTTCAGTTCTGCTGCTATAACACTTTCAGTATGAACAGTTCAGACTTCAATGTCACTGTAGAAACTGCCATTGTCATTGATGACAAATACATTGTTCCCACCATTGTCAATATCTCAGAAGCGTTTAATGTTGCTTTGCCTGTGGTTTCCGGAAATCCAATCTATGTGTTCGTGGACTTCGGCGATGACATCGGCACGTGCAATCGCACATACAGGGAGGATTGGAATTTCACTGCAGCTGTTGATCTGATCACTTTCTCTGTAATGTACAAGACTTCTGGGGAGTACAACATGTTGGTGACTGTCTTTAACGCTGTGTCGTCAGTGACGATCATTGAGACAGTACATGCGTATCGTGCCCTTGACAGTCTGATGTTGGAGCTCAAAGCGGCTGAGAGTGGTGAACCGTTTAATGTGACGGTGACTGCCAGCGGCAGTTGCTTCCCAGACTGCAATGCAGTTGTTGATGTTGACAAATGTGATCGCTTGGAAGGGAAGGTGCACTCGGACGCTAATGATATGATCCGGCACACCTTCGTGATTGCTAAATGTGATGTTGGCATATATAATGTGACAGTTGAAATGACCAACACTGTATCATGGGTATCTGCCATGAATATGCAGTACATTGAAACAAAAATAAATGAGGTGTCCATTGAGTTCGAGTATACCAATTATAACCAAGTTGTGTTGAAAGTCAAAGTGAATCCGTCACAAGTCACAGTCGTAGCGGACTTACACTACACTTGTGTTCATGAATTTGGCACTGGCTCTCCAACAATCACTTCCAAGAATGACGTCAAGGGACAGGACAATGTGGGAATGGAGGTTCTACAAAATTACACTTGTCTTGGTACCTATCAGTACAAGTCAACCTGCTTTAACAGAATCAGTTCTTCAAATTCAACAGTCAAACTAGAGATAGCGAGACCTTTGGGTGGGGTGTCTCTTCTGGCTGACTTCTACCATCTGGTCAATGCCTCAGTTAACTTCACCGTGCATGTCGATGAAGGCGGCCCCATCAAGTACACAGCTCAACTCCTTGACGGTCCTCGCATATCAGAACAAGTTAGCATAATGCCAGCAAACATGTGTGACTCAACGACTTTCAATGATTCATCTTTCTTGTATACCTTCGATACACCAGGTGAGTTTCAAGTGATATTGGTCGTCCCTAGCATACATGGTAATAAATCGGACACAAAGACTGTGCGCATATTGGAACCAATCACTGGACTCGATGCAACTACCAGCCAGCCTACCATCATCATGCCTGGCAATAGTGTTATCTTCAGTGTTTCGATAGTAACAGGCAATAGTGCCAACTGTTCTGGGACATTTGGTGACTATTACCAACAGAAGGTGTTTCCTGATGGTGCGGCAAATATATCTTTTGATGTAACCTTCAGTGTGGTTGGGAAAGTGATTCCGAAGTTTTTCTGTGAGAATTTCTTCACCAATGACACCTACATCTTCGAAGCAGGAGTGTTTGTGCAGAGTCCCATAGAGGAGCTCCAGATTGACTACCCTCGTGTGCCGGTGGCAGTTGATGCAGTAGTCACCCTCCAGTTGCAGGTGTCTCAAGGAAACCCTGTCACTTATACGATCAACTATGGTAACAACAGCTTTGATTCACAGACATTTGCCACACATCTAGATGCATTGCACATTGACAATGTCAACATGTCACATGTGTTCAACGCATCTGATCCAGTCGGTGCTTATTCAATCCATGTCAGTGCATCAAACTTGTTCGGCTCTCAGTATAAAACAATCTACATTGATGTCCATGAGCTGGTAACAGGATTGTCTGTAGATATGCGGAAAGTACACGTCAGAGTTGAAGAATCATTAATTTTCACTGTCAACCTGCGTACGGGCACCAGTGCAGTTTGCTACGCTGACCTAGGGGATGGCCAACCGACAATCATTGAGTATTTCCGCCGGCAGTCTGCAATGCGGCCAGTGGAGATTAGCTACATGTACGAGCAACCTGGCAACTTCACACCAAAGTTTCTTGTCAACAACACACTGAACATGAACAACTACACTTGGCCAGAAGAAATCATCGTTCAGCATCCAATCATTGGTATTACATTGAGTGGCAAATCACCCGTTGTCATACCAACAGGGATAGGAATGTATTCTGTTGAATTGACCAGTCCTGAACCATTCCCTAGCAACCCATTTTGCAATTGGACATTTGCAGATGGAACAACGAAGATAGTGTTTGCCGAGAAGTTGGGCCAAGGACTGAAGTACAGAGAGTCATTCACGTATGGCGAGGAACACACAGGCTATCAGATTGTTGCGGTGAACTGTTCCAATCTGGTGTCATGGCACACGGCGTCGACAACTGTGATGGTGCAGAGGAAGGTGGAGGATGTCAGCATCAGAGTTCTGACCCCAGAGATCGCTGTGGGGGAGACGGCCAAGTTTGACATCACAGTTAAAAAGGGATCACATCTGAAGTATGAAGTCCATTTTGCTGACAGCAGCGAAGGAAATTATACTCATCCAAATGCTCTCAACTCCACCTCCTCGCTTGATATTGAACATGAGTATACGACAGTGGGTAATTACACGCTCCTTGTAAATGTGTCTAATGATGTGAGTTTCATAGTCGTTGCTGCCCAGAAAGTTGTTGTGCAGAGTCCCATAGAGGAGCTCCAGATTGACTACCCTCGTGTGCCGGTGGCAGTTGATGCAGTAGTCACCCTCCAGTTGCAGGTGTCTCAAGGAAACCCTGTCACTTATACGATCAACTATGGTAATGACAGCTCTGATTCACAGACATTTGCCACACCTCCAGATGCATTGCACATTGACAATGTCAACATGTCACATGTGTTCAACGCATCTGATCCAGTCGGTGCTTATTCAATCCATGTCAGTGCATCAAACTTGTTCGGCTCTCAGTATAAAACAATCTACATTGACGTCCATGAGCTGGTAACAGGATTGTCTGTAGAGATGCGGAAAGTACACGTCAGAGTTGAAGAGTTGCTCACATTCACTGTCAACCTATGTACGGGCACCAGTGCAGTTTGCTATGCTGACCTGGGGGATGGCCGAACGACAATCATTGAGTATTTCCGCCGGCAGTCTGCGATGTGGCCAGTGGAGATCGGCTACATGTACGAGCAACCTGGCAACTTCACACCAAAGTTTCTCATCAACAACACACTGAGCATGGACAGCTACACATGGCCAGAAGAAATCATAGTTCAGCATCCAATCATTGGTATTACATTGAGTGGCGAATCACCTGTTGCCATACCAATGGGAGTAGGCATGTATTCTGTTGAATTGACCAGTCCTGAAACATTGCCTACCAACCCATTTTGCAATTGGACATTTGCAGATGGAACAACGAAGATAGTGTTTGCTGAGAAGTTGGGCCAAGGACTGAAGTACAGAGAGTCATTCACGTATGGCGAGGAACACACAGGCCATCAGATTGTTGCAGTGAACTGTTCCAATCTGGTGTCATGGCACATGGCGTCGACAACTGTGATGGTGCAGAGGAAGGTGGAGGATGTCAATATCACAGTCCTGACCCCAGCGATTGCTGCGGGGGAGACTGCTAAGTTTGGCGTCACAGCGAAAAAGGGATCACATCTGAAGTATGAAGTCCATTTTGCTGACAGTATCAAAGAAAATTATACTCACCCGAATGCTCTCAACTCCACCTCCTCGCTTGATATTGAACATGAGTATACGACAGTGGGTAATTACACGCTCCTTGTAAATGTGTCTAATGATGTGAGTTTCACAGTCGTTGCTGCCCAGAAAGTTGTTGTGCAGAGTCCCATAGAGGAGCTCCAGATTGACTACCCTCGTGTGCCGGTGGCAGTTGATGCAGTAGTCACCCTCCAGTTGCAGGTGTCTCAAGGAAACCCTGTCACTTATACGATCAACTATGGTAATGACAGCTCTGATTCACAGACATTTGCCACACCTCCAGATGCAGTGCGTATTGACAATGCCAACATGTCACATGTGTTCAACGCTTCTGATCCAGTCGGTGCTTATCCAGTCCATGTCAGAGCATCAAACTTGTTCGGCTCTCAGTATAAAACAATCTACATTGATGTCCATGAGCTGGTAACAGGATTGTCTGTAGAGATGCGGAAAGTACACGTCAGAGTTGAAGAGTCACTCATTTTCAATGTCAACCTGCGTACGGGCACCAGTGCAGTTTGCTACGCTGACCTGGGGAATGGCCGACCGACAATCATTGAGTATTTCCGCCGGCAGTCTGCAATGCGTCCAGTGGAGATAAGCTACATGTACGAGCAACCAGGCAACTTCACACCAAAGTTTCTCGTCAACAACACACTGAGCATAAACAGTTACACTTGGCCAGACGAAATCATCGTTCAGCATCCAATCATTGGTATTACATTGAGTGGCAAATCACCCATTGTCATACCAACAGGGATAGGCATGTATTCTGTCGAGTTGACCAGTCTTGAACCATTCCCTAGCAACCCATTTTGCAATTGGACATTCGCAGATGGAACAACGAAGATAGTGTTTGCCGAGAAGTTGGGCCAAGGACTGAAGTACAGAGAGTCATTCACGTATGGCGAGGAACACACAGGCTATCAGATTGTTGCAGTGAACTGTTCCAATCTGGTGTCATGGCACATGGCGTCGACAACTGTGATGGTGCAGAGGAAGGTGGAAGATGTCAGCATCAGAGTTCTGACCCCAGAGATCGCTGTGGGGGAGACGGCCAAGTTTGACATCACGGTGAAAAAGGGATCACATCTGAAGTATGAAATCTGTTTTGCTGACAGCAGCGAAGCAAACTATACTCATCCGAATGCTCTCAACTCCACCTCCTCGCTTGATATTGAACATGAGTATACGACAGTGGGTAATTACACGCTCCTTGTAAATGTGTCTAATGATGTGAGTTTCACAGTCGTTGCTGCCCAGAAAGTTGTTGTGCAGAGTCCCATAGAGGAGCTCCAGATTGACTACCCTCGTGTGCCGGTGGCAGTTGATGCAGTAGTCACCCTCCAGTTGCAGGTGTCTCAAGGAAACCCTGTCACTTATACGATCAACTATGGTAATGACAGCTTTGATTCACAGACATTTGCCACACCTCCAGATGCATTGCACATTGACAATGTCAACATGTCACATGTGTTCAACGCATCTGATCCAGTCGGTGCTTATTCAATCCATGTCAGTGCATCAAACTTGTTTGGCTCTCAGTATAAAACAATCTACATTGATGTCCATGAGCTGGTAACAGGATTGTCTGTAGAGATGCGGAAAGTACACGTCAGAGTTGAAGAGTTGCTCACTTTCACTGTCAACCTACGTACGGGCACCAGTGCAGTTTGCTACGCTGACCTGGGGGATGGCCGACCAACAATCATTGAGTATTTCCGCCGGCAGTCTGCAATGCGGCCAGTGGAGATAAGCTACATGTACGAGCAACCTGGCAACTTCACACCAAAGTTTCTCGTCAACAACACACTGAACATGGACAGCTACACATGGCCAGAAGAAATCATCGTTCAGCATCCAATCATTGGTATTACATTAAGTGGCAAATCACCCATTGTCATACCGATAGGGATAGGCATGTATTCTGTTGAGTTGACCAGTCCTGAACCATTCCCTAGCAACCCATTTTGCAATTGGACATTTGCAGATGGAACAACGAAGATAGTGTTTGCCGAGAAGTTGGGCCAAGGACTGAAGTACATAGAGTCATTCACGTATGGCGAGGAACACACAGGCTATCAGATTGTTGCAGTGAACTGTTCCAATCTGGTGTCATGGCACACGGCGTCGACAACTGTGATGGTACAGAGGAAGGTGGAGGATGTCAGCATCACAGTTCTGACCCCAGAGATCACTGTGGGGGAGACGGCCAAGTTTGACATCACGGTGAAAAAGGGATCACATCTGAAGTATGAAATCCATTTTGCTGACAGCAGCAAAGGAAATTATACTCATCCGAATGCTCTCAACTCCACCTCCTCGCTTGATATTGAACATGAGTATACGACAGTGGGTAATTACACGCTCCTTGTAAATGTGTCTAATGATGTGAGTTTCATAGTCGTTGCTGCCCAGAAAGTTGTTGTGCAGAGTCCCATAGAGGAGCTCCAGATTGACTACCCTCGTGTGCCGGTGGCAGTTGATGCAGTAGTCACCCTCCAGTTGCAGGTGTCTCAAGGAAACCCTGTCACTTATACGATCAACTACGGCGATGACAGTTCTGATTCACAGACATTTGCCACACCTCCAGATGCAGTGCGTATTGACAATATCAACATGTCACATGTGTTCAACGCATCTGATCCAGTCGGTGCTTATTCAATCCATGTCAGAGCATCAAACTTGTTTGGCTCTCAGTATAAAACAATCTACATTGACGTCCATGAGCTGGTAACAGGATTGTCTGTAGAGATGCAGAAAATACACATCAGAGTTGAAGAGTTGCTCACTTTCACTGTCAACCTGCGTACGGGCACCAGTGCAGTTTGCTACGCTGACCTAGGGGATGGCCGACCGACAATCATTGAGTATTTCCGCCGGCAGTCTGCAATGCGTCCAGTGGAGATAAGCTACATGTACGAGCAACCTGGCAACTTCACACCAAAGTTTCTCGTCAACAATACACTGAGCATAAACAGTTACACATGGCCAGAAGAAATCATCGTTCAGCATCCAATCATTGGTATTACATTGAGTGGCGAATCACCTGTTGTCATACCAACAGGGATAGGCATGTATTCTGTTGAGTTGACCAGTCCTGAACCATTCCCTAGCAACCCATTTTGCAATTGGACATTTGCAGATGGAACAACGAAGATAGTGTTTGCCGAGAAGTTGGGCCAAGGACTGAAGTACAGAGAGTCATTCACGTATGGCGAGGAACACACAGGCTATCAGATTGTTGCGGTGAACTGTTCCAATCTGGTGTCATGGCACATGGCGTCGACAACTGTGGTGGTGCAGAGGAAGGTGGAGGATGTCAGCATCAGAGTTCTGACCCCAGAGATCGCTGTGGGGGAGACGGCCAAGTTTGACATCACAGTTAAAAAGGGATCACATCTGAAGTATGAAGTCCATTTTGCTGACAGCAGCGAAGGAAACTATTCTCATCTGAATGCTCTCAACTCCACCTCGTCGCTTGATATTGAACATGAGTATACGACAGTGGGTAATTACACGCTCCTTGTAAATGTATCGAATGATGTAAGTTTCATCATCGTTGCTGCTCCGCAACCAGTTGTTGTGCAAGCTCCACTATATGGTTTAGAGGTTACCAGTAACAGTCCAGTCGGGACACCCCCTGGTCTCATTACTTACACTGTATCAGCCGAGGAGGGTGTACACGCTGGGAATATATTTTTTTGGTGGATATTTGGTGATGGTGGCACCTCCAAGTGGCAGTATGCCGACAGTGTGACAGCAGACGCCCCACACACACAGATACACACCTATAGAGGACGAGACTTTAGTGAGTTCACGACATTTGTCAACTGCAGCAACTTGATCAGTTACATCATCATCGAGACGAGTGTCATTGTCGAAGCTGTCATTGAAGAGATATCCGTGAATGTGTCTGAGAGTGTCGCTATCCCTGGGCAGGTTGTCAACTTCACTGTGAGTGCAAGACAGGGCAGTAACATGACCTATGCCTTGAACTATGGGGATAACACTCCAGTCGACGAGAAGAAGGAGTATGCTGCCAACACTGATGTAGAATTTCTCCACAAGTATTCTTTGCCAGGTAATTATACGGTTCTGTTAACAGCCACGAATAAGGTGATCAAACGAGAGACATATTTGAGTAGCCAAGTAGTTGTGCAATATCCTTTGGAAGAAAGTCACATCATATTGACCTATGACAATATCGTGTCCACAAAAGCGCCGTCTACTGCATTCTCTATTGCATTGGTTGTCGGAACACATGAGCCAACCAACGTCATTGCAGCCATCAACACCAGCTATGGTTTCTCCTGGTGGAAGTTTGTTGGTCAGTGGCCGTTCAAGTGGTCACAGAGATTTGATGGTGTTGACCTGGGGAAAGTTGTAGAGAACATTACACTGTCCAATCTAGTGAGTTCCCTTCACTTGGATGCAGTTGTGTTCATCATGGAACCAATCACTGAACTCGATGTCGTTGTGCCTGGAGCCGTGAAGACTGGACACCCAGTCACCATCATTGTGAAAATGGACACAGGGTCTGACCTGAATGGCACAGTAGCATTTGGTGACGGAGTCTCTGAGGAGGTGACATGGATGGGTACACTGCATCTGTACAACATCACCCACAACTACACCTTGGCTGGGGCATACCAGGTGGCTGTCACAGGTAAGGCTAATTCATTGTTAGGTCTTTCGCAAAAAAATTATTACTCATTAAAAAAGTTGTTGAGCATTTCTCCTTGAGTGGTAATATATATATATTCACGATATATATTATATACGTGTATATAATATATATTATATGTGTATATATAGTTATTATTTGGCTCGATACCTTGGCGGTTAGAACATCAGACTATCAATTGAGAGGACTGGAGTTTGAGTCTATCTATGGTAATTTCAAAACTTATGCCACTTTATTCGCCCACTTTACCTTGGTCTTTCGGACAAGACACTAACAGCCGTTGGTCCCTTCTACCTGGTGTCTAGGCCAGGGAAGTAATAAAAATCCCACACATGAAAATGTCGTGGACTCACAGATCCAGTGGCCTTGATCTGCCACAACAGTTGCTCTGATGATGGAGTAAGCACCATAAGTGCCTTGTCTAGGCAGATACTAGTGCTATGTGGCCACACATTATTATATTATATATAACACAAGTGCCTTGTCTAATCTGATACTGGTGCTATGTGGCCACACATTATTATATTATATATAACATAAGTGCCTTGTCTAATCTGATACTGGTGCTATGTAGCCACACATTATATCATATATAACACAAGTCCCTTGTCTAATCTGATACTGGTGCTATGTGGCCACACATTATTATATTATATATAACATAAGTGCCTTGTCTAGTCGGATACTGGTGCTATGTGGCCACACATTATTATATTATATATATAACATAAATGCCTTGTCTAGGCAGATACTGGTGCTATGTGGCCACACACTATTATATTATATATATATATAACATAAATGCCTTGTCTAGGCGGAAACTGGTGCTATGTGGCCACAAATTATTACATTATATATAAAACATAAGTGCCTTGTCTAGGTGGATACTGGTGCTATGTAGCCACACATTATTTTATTATATATAACATAAGTGCCTTGTCTAGTTGGATACTAGTGCTATGTGGCCACACACTATTATATTATATATATATATAACATAAGTGCCTTGTCTAGGTGGATACTGGTGCTATGTAGCCACACATTATTTTATTATATATTACATAAGTGCCTTGTCTAGTTGGATACTGGTGCTATGTAGCCACACATTATTTTATTATATATAACATCATGTGGGAAAGGTTTTTCCTCTACCAAAATTCCACAGTGTAAATTGATGCAATTTGCAGTTAATTGACTGAATAATTATAAACAAGGGTTTCCTCATAAATATTGATTTGCCATTTTCTGCAGTGAAGAACGAGCTTGGAGGACCACCCACGGAATACTCAAATGTCATAGAGGTGCAGAATCCAGTAGAGGGCCTGACGTTGGTTGCCGCCGAATATGTTCCACTGCCACCTGGTGAACTGGTGTTTAGTCTTAAGCCAGATACGACCCTCCTGGAGCCAGTCGGGTCACTGAAGGTCAACATAATGTTTGGGAATGGTCACAGCTCTGTGCACACAAGAGACATAGTGAATAATTCGGACTTTGCATGCTCATACTCGGATGTTGGCGTTTACACTCTTGAAGTCAACATCAGCAATCACATCAGTTCACAGATACTACAACATCGGCTTGAAGTCCTCGAACAAATCACTGGCGTCGCATTCTCCACGTACTTCGAAGGCGAAGAACTGATGCCGGCATTTGAAAGTGGAATTCTGACCGTGAAGCAGAATGAGGTAATTGTCTTCATGTCAAGCTGTGACACAGGCACAAATGTTACATATAAATGGACATTTGGAAATGCCCCCGCCATAGAGACCTCGGAAGAGAAAGTTACGCATAAGTTTCCCAGGGGCGGTGACTCCTTCCTCATCTTGGCTGCATCAAACGAAGTGGATGAAGATGTCACAGTTTCAATGCAATTATTTGTGAAGCCTACACTAGAAGTGAAGGATGTCATCTGTCCAGACTCTGTGGTCATCACCACTGAGCTCCTGTACAACCTCACTCTGGTGGGGCCTGTCGAGAGACTCTGCGTCTGTTTCAGCCTTTATGGTGGTGAACAAGACATCCTTTTCTGGCGAGGCACGTCGACAGACATCTGCAAGGAGGTGCTGCCACCTGGTGTCAGTTTCGACCCGACTGCGGTGAATTTCAAAAAAATGCACATAGGTGATGTCCATCTGCCGGTGACCCAGGTGATGAATAAACTTGGTAAGTACAAACTCACAGTTGAGCTGTATTCGGATGGTGTTGCTCTCAAGGAGACGAATGACTTCAGTGTTGACCCGATGATCTGCAAGAAGCCGGTGGTTAAACTGAAGGAACTTTTGGGCAGTACACGAGACATGCCATATGTCATTGAGAAAGGGTCAGGGCAGAATCTGTCTCCATCGCTCTTTGCCATTAAGATCAACTGTTCAATTCACAAGAAGGTTGAGAGCATGTGGGACATATTCTCATACGACGTTGTCAATGATACCGTGACAACCAAAAAGCTTACACTTGACAGTATCAGGGCTGAAGTCATCGCTGGCGAATTCATCGTTCCACCAGGTGTGCTTTCATGCGGCATGTACATGTACCAAATAAATGTCGCGATGACGGCAGTTAAAGAGAAGTGTGGCCATGGCAGCTTATTTATGAAGATCGTCAACGGTCCACTCAAGGTGAGCATCCGATACAACTCACACCGAGTTGTGGGGGAGAATCAGATGATTGACATGAATGCTATTGACGTGTCAGTCGACCCTGACGAACCTCAAGACAAGACGGGGATGACGTTCACGTGGTTCTGTCGGAACATTGACGAGTCACCCGTTGACCAGCTAGGCAACTACACAACAGTCCCTCTACCGACTGCTGGTGAGTCTTACTTCATCACTTGGGGTCTTCTCAAAACATCATTGTTTTAATGCTAAATGAAAATGTCTTCGTTAGGGAACAGCTATTTCATTAGGGAGCAGCTGTTTCATTAGGTAGCAGCTGTTTTATTACGGAGCAGCTGTTTCATTGGTGAGCAGCTGTTTCCTTTAGCATTATTGTATTTTTTTTAATGTACTGTATTCAACCTAATTAGTGTACACCCGGTTTTTTAATCACTGGATCCATAATCATTGTAATTTGACTATTGTGGAACAACTGAAAAGTGTCACCATCTGGTGCTAAACAGTTGGCAACATTTTTCAGTTGTTCTATACTATGGGTAGTCACCAAATGACACCACTAGTATTAAATAGTGACCTAATTGTCCAGAGAAAATGTGTTGGTGTACACTTATAAGAACAAATTCCTTGAAAATTGTTCAATGGTCCAATTTTTTTTCAAGCATACTGTAGACTTATTAGGTTGAATACAGTAGTTTATTTTTCGATCGTTCATAAGGGTGATGACTTTAATCGCATATGTGCAGTTATCCATTAATTATGATGGCTGAAGTGCCACCTGGTGAATACGAAGTTGTACATGGGTCGATGTCATTCAAAGTTTCATGTTTGGATGTCAGAGTAGTATCATGTCTGTCATGAGGTGCCACGTTACTTGGTTGTTCTGCTTTGTAAGCTGGTTTCATTGTACAAACATCTGCAGAACAAACTCCTCCAACAAGCCCCACCTGCCTGTCGACAAAAGGACCCATTTATACAAACGTGCACATTTAAAGTAGATTTAGACATAATTGAACAAGACATAGTTTAAATTTTTTTCTTGGCCTGATATCTTAAAATATTACTAATGAACTTTATTTTTGACACTCATATCCAGAGTAAGACTGTTTAGGAGTGTTTACATTAAACTACAGTGGTATCAGTGAATACTGTATATACCCAATAATAGAGCTACTAAGAATAACAATTTAATACTGAATACTGTGACTAATAAAAAGATTAAAAGTTGCTAATTAAGATGGCTAAAAACTGAAATAAAACTAAAATGCACCAAGAAAAATTACAAAGATAATTAGGAAGAGACGTTCACTAAAAAGATGTCGGTGATGATGAATTAAGAGATATGTTGACTATGATGATAATGTTGACTGATGATGACGTTGGTGATGATGCCAAGTAACCTGTGGTTGTTGACAGATCTGCATGTATTCAAGTGGAACATGCTTGGTGGATGCTTTGGAGATGGTCCCGGACGGCTTGACCTGGGCGAGGGTACTCAGGGAAAGTTCTTCTTTGATGCCCGGCACATGCAGCCAAACACCAAGTATGTCATGACGGTCATTGTGAAGAAAGACGTCCGCACCAGCACCACCTCCCAAATCTTGGAAGTCGTCACAGGGGACCCGTCAATGCTACTTATCGAGTATGTACATTAAATAGTTGTTCATTATTAAATGCATTGTTCTGTCTTTGTAAAATAAACATATAAATTCACGTGTATGTAAAAAGCAGCATTGCATGAGATGTTGCAATTTCAGTAGCAAGTTGACATGTTATTGTTTTGGAGACATAGAAAACTAATCAAGACAAGCATAAGATAGACCTCTGTCTATGTTTATACAAGACACTATTACATAGACATTGGCAAGTTTCGCCAGAACTGTACAACAGAGTTTTTTACACGTGACCAATAACACGTGACTGCAGAAAGTGACTCCATTTGGTGGTCAAATTGTGTAAACAAACTTGCATCTAACATGGCAGATACGGATATTCTATCAAGGACTGTTTCACACCTAGATCCTGTAATTCGTGTTGGATACTTGCAGAAATTAACAGCAGCATCCGTTCGATCTTTGAACATATCTTTTTATGCCACCAATAAAAATACGCCTAGCTTTTGACGAGAAAGCGCTGCCCGTCTCTGTCACTGATAAAGGCCCCAAAAACGTGTGCCATTGAACAGATGGTCGAAAACTGGCTATGAAGTCTAAATAATACAATTTATGCAGAATGACAGATATTTATGTTCGACAACTTACTGAATAAACTGTAATGACACACATGCAACTTTATAATTATTATGTACACAGGTTGAGGCAAAATTTGCTATATGCATAGGCTGCCTAGTGGTGGGGGGGAGCTACATGTGCTATATGCATAGGCTGCCTAGTGGGGGGGGGCTACATGTGCTATATGCATAGGCTGCCTAGTGGGGGGGGCTACATGTCCTATACTTATCAATGAGGCAACAACCAGTCATATTATATATAGACATATAACAGAAGATCCATGAAAATGGCCAGAACTTTCATAAGGGTGCGTCATGGTTTTTATTATAAATTTATTTGTATGAGGCAAAGGGGATCCTTGTATGTGTTTTCACCAGTCATAAGGATGGCTGTCCTCCTGCAGCTAGCTAAGGATACATGACTGACCCATCTCAACGTATGTACATAGTCATAGCCTAGCTACCCTGGACCTGGCGAACATCTTTTTACATCTTCATATACAGTAGTAGGATACTAGGAACCTTTATTATTCCATTAAAGATCATATGCAAAGGTCAGATACATTTACTTGTTTTCACTAGTTCTGGATATAAATGTATCCCCTTATTCATATTCAGTCATGAAACTGTAAAAAGTTACATTAATTTACTCATAAAACGGGGGATATACCTAAATTCCCGAAAGCACTTTCCAAAATAAGTTTGTGGATTTTTGCCGGTGACATCATTTTGGCCAAACAAACAAACTTTGCCTACGCCTATTCTTAGGCACTTAACTTTTAGCAAGATTTAGATCACGCAAAATGTCGAGCGACAGTACAACTGACAGAAACTTATCGGTTCAAGTCATTCTGTACACGCGGTCACAGTCACAAAAACGAAGTTAGTAGTGACAGCGAGTTGTGTCAAACCAGGTCTGATTTATTGGCCGAAGCCTTCAGTTTCACGCTGCAGTAAACAAATGCCCGGGATCAAAAACCTCAAAAATAACATAAATGTAAATGTATTAACAATAGTCTTGTTTTGGTAGTACCATGCGACCTTATTTATCAAACAGTTTTTAAATTCCATGTTTAATTTGTACAAGTTTAGTAGACACAGTCGTCGAGTCTAGTGTAGCCCTAGATTGGAAATTGGACCAGCAGCCTACTTTGTCATTGCGTTACTCTGTGGTTTGAATAGGAATATTGGAACACATGGGGAAATATGTGGACTCTGTATGATTTTACTGCTGAAATATCTTGATATATGCAATTTTTAACAACTGTGTCAATCTAACTTTTGAGTAGAGCTGTCTCGCCTTTGCATTGGCTTGCCCTTTGCAATTTTGTTGTAACACAGTGCACGAAGTGCCTCTTGGTCTACGCTAGCTATTATTGAAATCTATATGTGTCGCAGTGTTTTAATAGTGTTTCAAATAATGAAACTAATGTCACACCCAAATTCATTGTTTTTTGCTCCACTGCAACATATAAGCTTTTAACGTACGCAGATGTTCTGCGTTGAGCACTATGGAATGACAATGTTTGTTGGTGTTCGTTTGGCCAGACTGCCATCACATGCCAACTCCGTATGGACATTACTTACTTATTTTGGCCTGTTTGCTTACTGGGGTCATAGGTCATCTCCCATGGTCCTCCACTCTTGTATATTTGTGGCCTTTTTCTCCATTTCTTTCCCGGCGTCTCCCATCTTCTTTCTTTCGTTGTCAGTGTCTCTCTGCCAGGTGTTTCTTGGCCTTCCTCTTTTTCTCTTCCCTTGGGGATTCCATCTAAGTGATTGCATGTCTTGTGATGTTTGTTCCTGGTTTCCTCAGTGTGTGTCCTATCCACCTCCATTTTCTCTTCTTTATTTTGTTTTCTACTGGCAGTTGTTTGGTCCTTTCCCAAGCGTACTGTTGGATACTTTGTCTGACCATTTTAGGTGTAAGATTCTGCATAGGCATTTGTTGATGAAGGTCTGTATTCTTTTCAGTGTTTTCTGTGTAATTTGCCATGTCTCCAAGCCATAGAGTAACATTGACTTGACATTTGAGTTAAATATCCTCAGTTTGGTGTTAAGCTTGATTTGTTTTGCCTTCGCCAAATTTTTTCTCATTTCTCAATATGAGGAATGCTACTGTAGCTTTTTGTATCCGTGCTTTGAAGTCTTCTTCCGTGTCTGCACTCTTGTTGATTATTTTGCCCAGGTACTTGAAGGAGTCTGTTTCTTCCAGTGGTTCCCTCCAAGTGTGACTGGGTTATTGTTCTTCGTGTTAGCCTTCATGATCCTTGTCTTGCTTATGTTGATGTTGAGTCCTGTCTGTGTTGACATTGTGTTTAGAAGGTCTGTTTTTTCATGTATCTGTTGGTGACTGTGGGACAGGAGAGCAAGGTCGTCTGTTGGTGACTGTGGGACAGGAGAGTAAGGTCGTCTGTTGGTGTCTGTGGGACAGGAGAGCAAGGTCGTCTGTTGGTGACTGTGGGACAGGAGAGCAAGGTCATCTGTTGGTGACTGTGGGACAGGAGAGCAAGGTTGTCTGTTGGTGACTGTGGGACAGGAGAGCAAGGTCGTATGTTGGTGACTGTTGGACAGGAGAGCGAGGTCATCTGTTGGTGACTGTGGGACAGGAGAGCAAGGTCGTCTGTTGGTGACTGTGGGATGGGAGAGCGAGGTCGTCTGTTGGTGACTGTGGGACAGGAGAGCAAGGTCGTCTGTTGGTGACTGTGGGACGGGAGAGCAAGGTCGTCTGTTGGTGACTGTGGGACAGGAGAGCAAGGTCGTCTGTTGGTGACTGTGGGACAGGAGAGCAAGGTCGTCTGTTGGTGACTGTGGGACAGGAGAGCAAGGTCGTCTGTTGGTGACTGTGGGACAGGAGAGCAAGGTCGTCTGTTGGTGACTGTGGGACAGGAGAGCGAGGTCGTCTGTTGGTGACTGTGGGACAGGAGAGCGAGGTCGTCTGTTGGTGACTGTGGGACAGGAGAGCGAGGTCGTCTGTTGGTGACTGTGGGACAGGAGAGCGAGGTCGTCTGTTGGTGACTGTGGGACAGGAGAGCAAGGTCGTCTGTTGGTGACTGTGGGACAGGAGAGCAAGGTCGTCTGCAAAATCCAGGTCCAACTGGCTCCAAGGCGTCCACTGTATACCACTTTTTTGTTTTCTGTAGTCCTCGTCATTATCCAGTCTAGGGCTAGCAGGAAGAGGAATGGTGACAGAAGGCACCCCTGCCTGACTCCTGTCTTCACCATAAATGAGTCTGTCATTTGTCCTGCATGAATGACCTTACATTTCATGCCTTCGTAGGTACTTCGTATCAAAGAATACATTTTTTCTGGTATCCCATAGTGTCGTAGAAGCTTCTATAGCGTCTCCCTGTCGATGCTATCTAATGTCTTCTCAGAGTCTACAAAGTTGGTGTACAAGGATGAGTCCCATTCCATGGATTGTTCAACTGATCCGGAGCATAGCTATTTAGTCGGTGCATGATCTGTCTTTACGGAAGTCTGCCTGGTGGTTTCTGAGTCTGGCGTCCACGACTGCTTTCAGTCTGTCCAAGATGACTCTGTTGAGGATCTTTCTGAGCACTGACATGAGCATTATCCCTCTGTAGTTCTTACATTCCTGCTGATCTCCTTTCTACAAGGTACCCTTCTTTCCATCCAGTCGGTATTTCTTCTTTGTCCCATATTTTCCCAATTATATCATGCAACATCTCTGTGGAGATCTCCATGTCTGCCTTGATTGCCTCGGCAGGAATTTCATCTGGGCTGGAAGCTATCCCTCTCTTCAGGTGATGAATGGCTTTTTCGGTCTCTGCCTTGCTTGGTCTTTTGCAGTTGACCTGGAGTACTGTAGCTTCTTTTCAGTATTCCCTACATGACATCATACTCTCCATGGGAGGCCCTCCTTCTCCCAAGTTCCTTTAGTTGTTATTTTCATAACAATCTGTTTTTTACTGGAAAGTGTTGTTAGCCCTTTGCCCAACCGTCCTCTTTTCACATTCGGGCTTGCGATCACTTGGGGCTTTTTTGCCACTAATATAATTAGCTTTTATTGAAGAGTAGCCAATAACATTATATGTTAATGCATTCCAAGCTGATTTGTTTGTAAGATTTGTATGATATCACGATTTCTGGAATATTTGCATATAATCTTTAAATTTGTTAACATTATTTTGGGCAGTATTTAATCAACTAGTGCAGTCATCAATCAATAAAATCATTGGTGAAAACAGTGAACCATGGCTACATCTATTTAATACTAACCACAGTCTACATTAAAGACACTAAGACTGCCGGTAATGTGTCCACGCCTACGCTATGGTCTAGACTAGGCCTGTGCCTTCAAACAAAGTTGCCCCAGTGAGCTACAGTAGGGGCCTACATCTTAATATTTTGTAGCATAGCTTTTACACAAATTGGCAACCCTCATTTGAACTTTTGTCAAATTATAAGTATATTTGATATTTGCAAATTTACCAGTATAATGTAGCAACTGGTCCACCACACATGACTCGTGAAGAATATTCAGTCGGTTTCCAATTTCTTTCTATTTATTGCAGAAATAAAAAATTTTTTGAAGGGTGTGGCATCCGCAGGCATATAACCAGCCAGCATGTTGATAAGCGTAATCGTTAAAAACCAATTGCAGAGCACAGCCACGGTCAACGGAGAAATTTGACCACCAAAATGTAGTCATTAAGTATAACATGTGACAGTGTTACGCAACTTGAAAAACCTCTGTACAACAATTTCACTGTAAAAACCTAGAAATGTAACATTTGTTGGTGGCTGAGATTAAATAAGAGATCTCTAAGTGTGTATGTGTTTCTAGATGCATATCCAACTGTGATAGTCGGGTGAACCCCCAGATTGACTACGTGGCTCTTGGCTCATGCACCAACTGTGCAGGCAAACCATTGCCCTTGGTCACATGGACTGTCGGAAACAAAACCTCAGCAATCACTTCTTACTTGGGTAAGTACAGTCCTGTGTGTAACTAGAGAAAAACATTCACCTGTACCTGTGAATGGTGGATGTATTCACATCTGTGTGTGAATAGCAAGATGTATTTACTACAATATATGAATGGTGAGATGTAGTCCATGCTATCTGTGAATGGTAAGATGCATTCACTTCTGCATGTGAATGATGAGATGCATTCACTTCTGTATATGAATTGTGAGATACATTCATCTCTATCTGTGATTGATGAGATGCATATATGTGAATGGCGAGATGTATTCACCTTTGTGTGTAAATAATAATATAATAATAATAATTGACTTCTATGGTGCCTATATCCTCAGGAACCTGAGCTCAGAGGCGCAACAAAACAGAATCAGTAGGCGTAATCGTAAACAAGGACGCGCAAAAGTCAGTATCAGAACGAGGGACAACCGAACATTTATGGTGGGAATGCAATTTGGAATAGATATGTCTTGAGTTTTTTACGGAAAATAGCAATAGTTTCGGATGTTTTCAAAGCGATAGGGAGTTCATTCCAGACCCTAGGCGCAGCGACAGAGAAAGCACGTTTACCCAAGTTAAGTTTTGTTTTAGGTACAATAAGTTGTTGTGAAACTGATGATCTTAGCTGCCTAGGGATATTTGAAAGATGCAGGAGACTAGCCAAGTAGAATGGTTGTTGTGTAGATAGAGCACGATATGCAAGAGTGGACAGCTTAAAATTAATTCGATAAGAAACTGGAAGCCAGTGTAACTGTTTAAGTAGTGGTAGTGACGGTGAAAACCGAGGCGCCCTGAGAACCACACGTGCCAGACAATTTTGTACTCGTTGGAGTTTAGCCAAGTCTCTTTTAGCAATGTTGTTTAGTAGTGAATTGCAATAGTCAAGACGGCTGCTAATTAGTGCCGTTGATATTGTTTTAGCAGTAGATGTAGATATGTGACGCCGAATTCGACGAAGATCACGAATATGATAGAAACAGGATTTACATACTTGAGAGATATGCTGGCGAAAGTTGAAATCACTGTCAAAGATAACACCTAGATTACGAACAGTATCTGATGGGAATGTATCACTGCCAAGCAGTTTAACAGGAAAATGGTTGATGACTTTATTTTGTTGTTGTTTAGTGCCAATAAGGTCTGTTTTATCTGGATTAAGCTTTAGCTTACTTGATTCCATCCACGACAAGATATCAGTAAGGAAATCACTAAAAGTCGAAAGAGATTCTTGTACATTTGATTGTGAAATGGCGAGATATGTTCACCTTTGTGTGTAAATGTATTCATTTTTGTGTGTAAATGTTGAGATGTATTCACCACTGTGTAAATGATGATATGTATTCACCACTTTGTGTGAATGGTGAGATGTATTCACCTTTGTCTGTGAATGGTGATATGTATTTACCTCTGTATGTGAGTGGTGAGATATATTCACTTGTGTGTGAATGGTGAGATGTATTCACCTCTGTGTGTGTGTGAGTGGTGAGATGTATTCACCTCTGTCTGTGAGTGGTGAGATGTATTCACCTCTGTATGTGAATGGTGAGATGTATTCACCTATGTGTGTGAATGGTGAGATGTATTCACCTCTGTCTGTGAGTGGTGATATGTATTCACCTCTGTGTGTGAATGGTGAGATGTGTTCACCTCTGTGTGTGAATGGTGATATGTATTCACTTCTCTCTCTGTGAATGACGAGATGTATTCACCTTTGTGTGTGAATGGTGAGACGTATTCACCTCTGTCTGTGAGTGGTGAGATGTGTTCACCTCTGTATGTGAATGGTGAGATGTATTTATCTCTGTGTGTGAATGGTGGGATGTATTCACCTCTGTGTGTGAATGGTGAGATGTATTCACCTCTGTGGTGAAATGTATTCACCTCTGTGTGTGAATGATGAGATATATTCACCTCTGAGCATGAATGGTGAGACGTATTCCGTTTGAATGTGAATGGTGAGGTGTATTCACCTCTGTCTGTGAATGGTTAAGTTTATTCACCTGTGTGTGTGAATGGTGAGATGTATTCACCTCTGTGTGTGAATGGTGAGATGTGTTCACCTTTGTGTGTGAATGGTGAGATGTATTCACCTCTGTGTGTGAATGGTGGGATGTATTCACTTCTGTGTATGAATGGTGATATGTATTCACCTCTGTGTGTGAATGGTGAAATGTATTCAAATCTGTGTGTGAATGGTGAGATGTATTCACCTATGTATTCAAATCTGTGTGTAAATGGTGAGATGTATTCACCTCTGTGTGTGAATGGTGAGATGTATTCACATATGTGTGTGTGTGAATGGTGAGATGTATTCGCCTGTGTGTGTAAATGATGAGATGTATTCACCTCTATGTATGAATGGTGAGATGTATTCACCTCTGTGTGTGAATAGTGGGATGTATTCAACTATGTGTGTGATTGGTGAAATGTATTCACATGTGAATGGTGAGGTGTATTCACCTCTATGTATGAATGGTGAGGTGTATTCACCTCAGTGTGTGAATGGTGAGATGTATTCACATCTGTGTGTGAATGGTGAGATGTGTGTGAATGGTGAGATATATTCACCTCTGTGTGTGAATGGTGAGATGTATTCACCTCTGTGTGTGTGTGAATGGTGAGATGTATTCACCTCTGTGTGTGTGTGTGTGTGAATGGTGAGATGTATTCACCTCTGTGTGTGTGAACTGTGAATGGTGAGATGTATTCACATCAGGTATGGGTTCAAGTATTCGAGTACTTGTGTACAGCAAGTACTGTACTTGGATTTGTACTTGCCATTTTACTGAGTGCAGTACCTGTACATGTATTTGACTGTCAAAGTACTTGTACATGGCAAGTACTTTCCCAAATATTTTATATGTTTTCGTTAAATATTTGGCTCTATCTCAAGAATTTGGAAAATTACCATGTGTTTACTGGTATGTTTCTCTTTCTCACAAAGCGTCATGGCATGAAACATAAATGGTGCAAAAAAATAACTGCAATGAAAATGACCTTATGTTTATTGTTATTTTGTACACAGCTTCATGAATTGAAACATAAATGATGGTGCAATGTTTACAATAACAAGTGGTAATAATACGTAGTTAATAAACTGTAATGATGATCATCGTAATTGATCACACTGTTCATGTTGTCTGTGAATGAATTTACATACTAACTTCACTCAAGGTAGAGCATAGGGCCGAAACGACTCTTTTCCAACGCACTCTGTTGTTTGCTGCTTTCTTCATTTCTTTCCAGGTGGTCCCATGTTTCTCTGCTTCCTCGTCTATTGATCTCCTCCAAGTAGTTTTGGGCCTGCCTGTTTTTCTTTTTCCTATTGGATTCCCATCTAAGGCCTGTCTCGTGACATTGTTGGTTTGTTTTCGGAGGGTGTGTCCTATCCATGTCCATTTTCTTCTTGCAATCTCTCTCCTGATGCTGTGTTGGTCTGTCCTCCTCCAGATTTCTTTGTTTGTGGTTTTATCTTGCCATTTGGTTTTCAGGATATATTTCAGACATTTGTTAATGAATGTTTGTAGCATTCTGGTTGTTGTCTTGGTTACTCTCCATGTCTCAGAGCCATATAACAGCACACTTTTTACATTGGTGTTGAAGATTCGGATCTTGTTTCATGTTGAGAAAGATGGTGTGTTCCACACTGTCTTTAAAATGCTGAATGCATGCTTGGCCTTTCCAATCCTGTTTTTGACATCTTCGTCTGTTCCTCCTTTGTCTGTCCCTACACTTCCCAGATAGGTGAATGTGTTGTCCTCCTCTGTATCTTTTCCCTTCAGCTGTACCTTAGCTGGTTGTGTACTGTTCACCTTTAGTAGTTTTGTTTTCTGTATGTTTATTTTCAAGCCTGTCTTTTCTGCTTCCTGCGTCAATTTGCTGGACTTCTTTTGCATTTGTTTGTGTGAATGTGATAGTAGGCAGATGTCGTCTGCAAAATCTAGATCATCCAACTGTTTAATGAATGTCCACTCGATGCCATTTTGGTCCTTTCATTAAGTCTATGAAATGAATATATAGGGATGACTGCCATTCAATTGATTGTTCTATGATTATTCTCAGTGTAGCAATATGGTCAGTGCATGATTTGTTTTTCCGAAAAACCAGCTTGTTCTACACGTAGCTTTTCATCCAGTGCTCCTTTCAGTCTGTCCGATAGCATGCGTGTGAAGACTGCTTGGTATGGATAGGAGTGTGATTCCTCTCCAGTTCTTGCACATTCCCAAGTCACCTTTCAATGAATAGCTAAGGGCAATGCTGGATGTTGATTGGTTTATAAATAAAGGGGAGGAGCAACATAAGCACTTACAGACATATCAGCTACTTGTACTTGTACTCATACTCAATGTACTTCATATTTTACGAGTACATCTCAGTACATGTTATTCAACATGTATATTATACTACTTGTCTATTGCACACATTTTCAAATGACACTATATCTACTACCACATATATGTGGATGACACCCAACTCTATGCTGAGTGTCCCCCATCTAACCACACAGACGTGCTATGGACAAACCGATGAATGTGTGTGAGACTAAAGATGATGGCTGACCGACAACTGACTTCTATGAACGAACCAAAAACGGAAGCCATCACCTTTCGTTCTTCCTGTCTACGTTCGCCTGGTGTGGTGTCGAGCATTGAAGTTTGTGGGTGCACCGTACCATTGAAGCTTTGTGTGTTCGTTGAAGCTAACTATTAGCAACATCAATGTTGTTCTGGACAATGGTTTAGACATGTCGGCTCAAGTGTCAAATGCTTGTTGTGGCATTTGTTATAACTTGTTCCGCATTGCCAAGATACATGCGAGCATGACAACTGCTGCATGCATGAGTCTGGTGCACTCGCTCGTGACGTCGCGTCTTGACTACGGCAACGCAATATTGTACTGCATCACTGACCGTTTAATTCATTCTGTGAGTAAAGCAACAGGATCAACAAAGCATAACTGCAGCACTACATCATCTGCACTGGTTACTGGTGAAGTGGTGCGTCGAGTAGAAGATACTTGTGCTTGTATTCCACATACTTCATGACCGGACACCAACCTACCTCGTCTCTCTAATCATGCTTTACACACTCTACATACGATCCGAAGACCACATGCTACTGACTGTACTGCAGCACAATTTTTAGTGACATGGCCACCGTTCGTTCTCGTGCACAGGGCCGACCTTCTGGAACGCGCTGCCTGAAGACCTGCAGCTGATTGAGTGCATGAACACATTTAAAACACATCTTAAAACACACTATTTTAAGCTTGTGTTTAATATCTAGTTTTATATCTTACACATCTGTTTTACTTTTTATCATACTATTTATTATTTTAATTGTTTGCTAATTTTATATTATATTTATCTGTTTTTATATTATTCTAATTTTTTATTCTAATTCATTAATATGTAATAATCTATTTATTCAACTTTTTTTCTTAGTTGAATGTAACTATTGAAAATGTTTATGTATAGTTTACTTACCAGCAGTATATATATATATATATATATATATATATATATATATATATATATATATATATATATATATAATGCACACTGCTTTGAAACTTTTATATCAACACTTATTGTAACTCCTAAGTCCTTTTCTTTTACAGTAGTACCTAGAACAGTATCTCCCATTTTATTGTTTACATCCAAGTTCCCTTATCCTGTGTTTAGGCATTTACATTTCCCAAAATTGAATAACATCTGGCATTTTTCGGACCATTTAACTAATTTTTCTAGATTGTTTTTGTAAACGTTTTTGTAAATGTTGTTTATCACC
The DNA here is from genome assembly GCA_963662155.1 of Lamellibrachia columna. Classification (NCBI taxonomy): domain Eukaryota; kingdom Metazoa; phylum Annelida; class Polychaeta; order Sabellida; family Siboglinidae; genus Lamellibrachia; species Lamellibrachia columna. The sequence continues at coordinate 40,858,990 of OY759263.1, read as the reverse complement.
ATAATTTTTAACCTTTCTAAACACTTTTGTGTCATCCGCAAAATTCAGTTATATTATCGTCCAAATCATTGATATATATCCCCTTCTTCCTATTCGATCTCTACTAAACATTATGCATCCTGTCAGTCCTAATTCAAACAGCTTCATTGCTATGTACTTCCCTTACTAATTTTATTTTGTAAGCCTGAATAGATTCTTTAACATATAAAATAACCCCTCCACCCCTTCTTCCTATCCGATCGAAACTTTACGCATCCTGTCAGTCTTAATTCATAGCATCTGCTGTCTCTGTTGGCCCATGATTTGGTTATACCAATTATGTGAGGGTAATTATCTGGTATGTTTAATTAATTTTTTTTATTTACTATGCTCCTTGCATTTAAAAACATTCATTTTTAACCAGCTTCAGACATTTTTTCTACACATTTTGTTACTGGTTTGTGTGTATTAGTGACCTCTTGTCCTGTTTGAGGCACCTCTATGTAACTCTATGTACTAGTGACCTCTTGTCCTGTTTGAGGCACCTCTATGTAACTCTATGTACTAGTGACTTCTTGTCCTGTTTGAGGCACCTCTATGTAACTCTATGTACTAGTGACCTCTTGTCCTGTTTGAGGCACCTCTATGTAACTATATGTACTAGTGGCCTCTTGTCCTGTTTGAGGCACCTCTATGTAACTCTATGTACTAGTGGCCTCTTGTCCTGTTTGAGGCACCTATGTAACTCCCCTGCACTTCTTGTTTAAACAATGTTTGCTACCGAAAATATTTTTGGTTCTACCCATGCCACTGTCAACTGCTCCTTCCGTCATATTCTGTCCTGCAGTCATGTCACTTGGCACCATGTTGTCCATCTCCTCACCCACCAACATGTCACCTTTCCTTCCTGTCTCCTTGTTATCTTGAGCTCCTGTTGCCTTCGGGCCTGATGCCTTCGCTCCCATCTCCTTCACTCTCGTCTCCTTCCCTCCTGTCACCTTCCCTCCTGTCTCCTTCCCTCCAGTCGCCTTCCCTCCCATTTCCTTTGCTGCCATCGCCTTCCCTCTCATCTCCTTCCCTCCCATCTCCTTCCCCTGTCTCAGTCCCTCCAGTCGCCTTCCCTTCTGTCTCCTTCACTGCTGTTGCCTTCGCTCCCATCTACTTCCCTTGTCTCGGTCCCTCCCGTCTCCTTCCATCCCATCTCCTTACGTCCTGTCTCCTCCTGCCCTGTCACCGTACATCATCATCCTCCATGAATTCAATTACTCATACGCATACCGGTTTCAAATCCCACTGCGGTCGCTTCGAACCTTTGGCAAGTTTGATCACCCCACGTTGCCACAGTTCACTCAGCTGTATAAATGAGTACCTGGCAATACAGACAGTGGTGGATATGTGAACGAATAGCCTTCGCGCAGCAATTGCAGCATGGCTGAATACTTCCCAAAGAAGTTGAGATGGCCTTGGAATGAACAGGTCTGCCAGGGGGTGAAGTGTAAAGCGCTATATAAGAACATACCTTTACCTTTTTTTTTACCTTTTTACGCGCTCTCGTCAAATCGCTCCACCCTCTTCCAGCAACCAGCGCCAGCACACTGTCCCTATTGATGTTTCGGACACGCAGGTCTCCCCGTATCAGTCTGTTCCAGGATCCGTCATCATTGAGTGCTGTTGTCATTTGTGCTCGCAGTGGATCTTCTTTTATACGGAGGCAGTGTCCCATCCAGTAAAGCCGCTTTTCTGCCATCCGCATCCTCCAGCTTCACTGGGATCACACTTCGGATCTCCCCATTCCACCATGCTATCCTCTCCCTGGGCTGCCTACGTGAGCATTGTTGCCGAGTATTCATTAACATTACTGGGATGCACCACTGGCTTGCAGTGTGACTGCGGAGTGCCTGCTAAGTCCACAACACCTGCCCACAAGCATCACAACGGTGTGTGTTCTCCTGGTCCACATACTCCCTGTGACCCAGTTTGGTGACTGTGTGCATCGCCATCACGTAGCCAGCCGCCTGCCTTGGCCACAACTGGTGTTATCTCCCCATCATTATACAGTAACAGGCGTGTTGGTCAGACAGCCCTGAGACCATCAGTGTTCTGGCATCATTCCTGCACCTCGTGGATCACCACATATCGCACCTCCCAGTCAACAACCCAGCACTCGTAGCAACCGTCATCAATCACACTGTGCCTCAGCCCTCTGTACAACTACAGCTTGTTCACCACTCACTCCCATGCACTTGGTCTTGTTCACCACTCACTCCCATGCACTTGGTCTTGTTCACCACTCACTCCCATGCACTTGGTCTTGTTCACCACTCACTCCCATGCACTTGGTCTTGTTCACCACTCACTCCCATGCACTCGGTCTTGTTCACCACTCACTCCCATGCACTCGGTCTTGTTCACCACTCACTCCCATGCACTCGGTCTTGTTCACCACTCACTCCCATGCACTTGGTCTTGTTCACCACTCACTCCCATGCACTTGGTCTTGTTCACCACTCACTCCCATGCACTTGGTCTTGTTCACCACTCACTTCCATGCACTTGGTCTTGTTCACCACTCACTCCCATGCACTTGGTCTTGTTCACCACTCACTCCCATGCACTTGGTCTTGTTCACCACTCACTCCCATGCACTTGGTCTTGTTCACCACTCACTCCCATGCACTTGGTCTTGTTCACCACTCACTTCCATGCACTTGGTCTTGTTCACCACTCACTCCCATGCACTCGGTCTTGTTCACCACTCACTCCCATGCACTCGGTCTTGTTCACCACTCACTCCCATGCACTTGGTCTTGTTCACCACTCACTCCCATGCACTTGGTCTTGTTCACCACTCACTCCCATGCACTTGGTCTTGTTCACCACTCACTCCCATGCACTTGGTCTTGTTCACCACTCACTCCCATGCACTTGGTCTTGTTCACCACTCACTCCCATGCACTTGGTCTTGTTCACCACTCACTCCCATGCACTTGGTCTTGTTCACCACTCACTTCCATGCACTTGGTCTTGTTCACCACTCACTCCCATGCACTCGGTCTTGTTCACCACTCACTTCCATGCACTTGGTCTTGGCAACATTAATTTGCTGCCTGTAATTGCATTAGTGCCTGCTGCGCCCCACGTTCACTGGTGGACATGATGACCAGGTCGTCTGCATATCCCAGCCAACACACATATGCCTCAAGTCCAGTCTCTGGCATGCTACGACATAAGCTCGCATTGCCCAGTCCAACACCAGGACGAACAGAGCTGGGCTCAATGAACAGCCCTGCCTCACCCCTCTGACCTGTCAGAATGTTAGGGACTTGAGGCCCTCTGCAGATAGTCTGACAGCCACTGCCAAGGTGTCATACAGTCGCTTGATCACCTTGACTATCTGTCATTGTACCTCCTCTCAGCCTCCTCCCAGGGTGAGGGAGGTGAGCTCTCCCCCATACTTTATCAATGATTGTCCACCCACTCGAACCACTGGCACAACCACCTCTTTCCTTCCCACCAATGCCGAAACGAGCTGCCTCATCCGTACCATCTCCCCCTCTAGTCCCTTCATCCCTTACACTCAAAACTAAAACTATCCATCTGAATCTCAGTCCATGACTTCTCACAACCGGACTTGACAAAGTGCACCCAGTTACTATAGGGCTTGCGTACTAAGTGCCTGGTGGCCTTTACTTGCCGTTTGCATGATGCCATCACAGAATTTAAATTTAGTTAGATTGTGTTAGAAATGTGTTCAAAAGAACACATGTATCTGGATTATATAGGTTTTGATAAAAAATTTACAATAATATACTTGCTAACTATGTTCTATTTACTAAGCTCGCATGAGCCCAAAAAAGCCTGCCATCTAGCGAATATGCAGAACTCTATGTAAACAAAACAATAAGACTCAGTGTATACCAACTTATGCTAAGATCATGCTCTAAGTTACTTTTTACCAAAAATGTTTACTACAACCATGTCAGATATTGCCTTATGTATGTAATTTATGTAAATCTCATATATATTCAACAATGTAGATGATAGTTTGATACACCAAAATAAATACATCAATCTGCAAGACCAAGTGTCTGGGACAGATTTCTGAAGAAACGTCAGACTGCGGTGTCATTCACAATCAATGTCTTAAGGAACTCAGTTGTGTGTTGGCATGTCAATGGTGATGCAATAGTTTGTGCACATGTTGCTACAGTTGGGGAGAAGTCGAAGGTGACCATCCCTGCCGGATCACTGGATGCGGGAGCCAACTACACCTTGTCTCTAACAGGCTCCGTCAAGGGTGGCCTTAACAGCCTCAGCCTGGCCGTCACCAATTTACCCTTTGGTGGAAGCTGCGGTATCACTCCAACTGTTGGTAAGTTCATGGTGTGAAAACCATGCGTTGGTAAGTGCAATGTGACAGGATGGTGTTGGTGAATTAAAGCATGATAAACATGTTTGTAAGGTTATGGTGTAATGACAGACACACGTCGGTAAGCTAATGCCATAATGATTGTGTTAACAAGGGTAGTTCACCAGTCTTCTCATTTCTAACATTCAACTCCATTTCTGAAATCTCTGCTTTCGGTCCCAGTCTGGTATTGTATAAAGTTCTTTCTATTTCTCTTCAATAATCTGTTGACCAATTTCATCAAAACTACCACCTGTGTTTTTTAAAATTTCAACTCATACAATTAGTGTGGAATGTCATATGGGTAGTGTGGGATGTCATATGGTTAGTGTGGAATGTCATGGTTAGTGTGGAATGTCATATGGGTAGTGTGGAATGTCATATGGTTAGTGTGGAAAGTCATACAGTTAGTGTGGAATGTCATACTATTAGTGTGGAATGTCATTGAGGCAAACATAAAAAAAAATTCTTATTATGTAAACATTGCATATGTATCTTAAAATGGGTAGAACAGGATTTCATATGAACAAATTGCCCTTAAGAAAGGCTTTAAAACACTGCGCATATCTATATTCTGTGCTCATGCGTGCAAGTAATCCATTCACGAGGCTGAGCAAAGTGTTATTAATGTTTACATGATTCATGTAAGTGTACACACTTATAGCACATATGCTATGTGATAGGTAGAGTACTGTAAAGTGCCTGATTGGAGCACATTGTGTAAATATATATTATATATATATATATTTGTGTATGTTGGTTTTGAGATAAGTAAAACCTTTTTGTTTTGATGTGTCTCTGAGTTTGGGTTCTGAGGATTTAAGCGCGATAGAAGTTTTAAAATTATAATGTGTATATCATCATATATGTAGGTAATGTACTGTAAGGTATGTGGTAGACATACATCACATACTGGTAGTTCATATTTGTAGACAAACAATGTACTTTACACCTGAGTCAGTTGCAATATTATCTGTTATTAAAAGAAAGTACCGGTATGCCAAATTCTTGTTTGAAAGTTTAACAACTAATAATGAGAAACTTTACAGATATAGACAAATAACAAGTTAGTGTTCTTCTATATGTTTTACAGAAATTCGCATTTGCATTATTAAGACGAATAGTGTAGTAGAAGTTATGACATCATATCTGGCACCTTTGGGTAACAGATGATTATATTGACATATTACAGGAAAATCTCTTGACGTGTTTACCGTGAACTGTGTGGGGTGGAAAGATGGCACAGGTGTTGTCGACCAAAAACCATCCTTTGACTACGACTACATCATTGGTGATAGAATCAACCCGGTCTTCTCCACAACACCAATGCTGCCATCTGGTGATGCTAAGACTAACTACACATACATGTTTCGAGTGCACATCAGGAACTTCTTCGGAGCTAAGAGTATGGTGGAGTTTAATGTGACGGTCAGTATTTCCATCTCCAACATCACAAAGACATTTATGCAGAATATTAACAAAGTCCAGTGTAGAGTGAAATGGGCCAAATAAATAACATTTAATTTATTAATTAACATGCCAGTAATTATGCAAGCATTCACCATCAATATGACTTATATCTACACAGCCATCTAAGAAACATTGATAACAATAATATTTAATTGTTTATGGCAGCCATCTGCTACAAGTACTAATTATATCACTATTGACTACCATTTACAATTCACACTGTATCTGTGGTCATCTCTCCATCTCTAGGTCACCCAAAATCCCCTGCGACTAACCTCCAACCATAGATACATATACAGCACTCGAATTAACAGAATAAGCCCAAAACCATGATATTTGTTTCACTTTAATAGAACCAGTTCGGACCAGAGCAATTTCATTCTATTAAACTTACAGCAGGTTGCAATTCCATTCTATTAAACTTTTAGCAGGTGGCTGCCAGAGACAATTAAATATTATTGTTATCCATGTTTGTCTGATTGGTGTAATACGTCTGGGAATTGTAGATATTACATGTAAACACCATGTGCTATAATAAGAGTTAATAAAAAAATAACCATGTGCAGATATAATCAAGAATATCATGCCAGTGGGGATTCTTGTCAAATCTAAATTTTTCTCATGTCCGACATATTGATCAGGTCACTGAGGTTTAACCAAAAAGTGGAAGCGACCAATCAAAGAATAGAAATTCCACTGTATGTTTGCTACTGTCTACAGGGATCAGCCTATATTTACACTTCCCATTGGTGACCATGTTAACGTTTTGCATGATTAAAAGAAAACGAGATCATAAAAAATTCTGAAACTTCTTACCTGCCATTGTCATCATCTCATTGACATGCTGGTCGAGTTTTGTCAAAACAATTTATTTCTAACTTTTTTAAAATGGCTGAACGTGCCATACCCATTAATGTTGACCAATTTCTGCATGAATTACTATGCATTTGTGCCTTGTGGGGAAAAAATTGCCAAAACATTTTCTGCCTACTAAAATCATCTAAAAATCCACAGTTACACAGGCAAACAGGTTCTACAGGCAAACATGGCAATGTCCCTGCTCAAAGGCAGTTATGTCAGATGATATGAAGTTTTTAAACATCCAATATCCAAACTTACTATGCCCTACATTCATGTGTAACAAACCAGGAAGTCTAACTAAGGCATGATCCCAACAGGTGCTTTCACTGTATGTTTGCTACTATCTACAAGTACGTTTACTGTATGTTTGTTTCTGTCTACAGGTACTTTCACTGTATGTTTGTGACTGTCTACAAGTACTTTCACTGTGTGTTTGTTTGTGTCTACAGGTGAGTTCACTGTATGTTTGTTTCTGTCTACAAGTACTTTCACTGTATGTTTGTTTCTGTCTACAGGTATTTCCAAGTGGGGATATGGCTGAGCTCATTGACATGGTCTCCTCATTTTCAACTCTTGACCCAACACAGGTTGTGCTGGCATTGGACGACACTCTGACTTCCTTCCAGTCATTCACTCATATAGTCACGGTCAGTACAACACACATCATCACAGCCTTGTTGTCATCAAATCTATGTTTAGTGCAGAGCAACTAAAAGCTAGATTTATCCACTTTGATCATCATAAAAATCACATGCTACAATGTGGTGTCTTTATTGATTGACGAAAATGTTAATTCTTTTATCAAACATTTAATTGTATCCTCTTGTAACTGGTTGTGTGGATACTTCTCCTGTGGATCATGTTTCTGGAGGGTTACAGATAGAACTCACCACTGTTGTATGTCTGGTGTTTATGAGGGTTACAGATAGAACTCACCACTGTTGTATGTCTGGTGTTTACGAGGGTTACAGAAAGAACTCACCACTGTTGTATGTCTGGTGTTTATGAGGGTTACAGAAAGAACTCACCACTGTTGTATGTCTGGTGTTTATGAGTCTTGCATTAGGACAACTCAGCGAAGTATGTTTACTCCTGGTAATTGAATACTGCAAAAGCCAGAGAAGTGAGCAGATTGTAGTAGGTTTTGACAATATTATTTTTATTTCTGTCTGACTTCAGCAAGATGATATGATGGCAAGCGAAGGAGATAAAGCTTCACAGGTAATTAACCTTGTTCAACAGTTGTTCTCTCACTTGATCCGTGTTGGTCTCTGTAGAATCCAATCATTTTGTGCTCTTTTTTCAATTTGATGAGTTTGTCAGTGCAAGCAGCAGGGTGACTGAATGATTGCGTAAAAATTCCCTGTCCGTTGTCCACATTGGCCAGGTGGCCACTATGGGCTGTTAGCGGACAGTGCAAACTAATAGCAAGCCATTCGGGACTTTCAAAAGTGTCCGTCATAGGCAGGTGTCCATTATGGGCAGGTGTCCACTCAGGCAGGTTTTACTGTAATATGCACTACCTGAGCGGACACCTGCCCATAATGGACACCTGCCTATGACGGACACTTTTGAAAGGGTGTTGATAGTTTTGGTAAAATCATCAAAACAGTTGTCATTAGATCGAGTAACTTGTGAAAGTGTGAACAGTCATAAGTTATAATATATATAAAGCCAGAACACTATTGCAATTTTCTTGACAAAGTTTGACTTGATCCAGTCAAAAATAATTTCATAATTTTTCCGATGATTTCACCAAAACTAAATAATAAATTTGTACAAATGAGCCAGCATGACAAAGGGGATACTAGATAAGTTTAATTTTTCCCAAAATTATTCTAAAACGAGATAAGCAAAAAGTTTAATTAGGAACCTTTAGCTGATACACCAGGTTGTATGTTGATGCAGGTATTGGCTAACATGTTGTCAACTATGAATGACGTGGGTAAGGAGCTGAGCTCTTACTCGGACAGTGTGACGTCTGTCCTCAAGAGCAGCACCGCCATGGTCAAGAACATCCCCAAGACAGTGTCCACTGAAGTCAAGGTAAGTTACATCACTGACTGATTGATTGCTCTATCACTTGGTGTATTCAGCATTGTAGCCTATATAATGGTGCTTGGGCACGTATTCTCAAAAGACTTACAAAGTCGTAACTCAGGTTTTCTGTAAATATGGCGGAAAAACTGCCCCAGGGAGGTTTCACTCACGACACATATCTATTACCAAAATAATGTGACAAATTTAAGACTAAGATGCAAGCTTACCAATCTTGGCTGAGATTGAACATGGATTATGTGGTAGGCTAATTCAGTATTTAGCACATTAGATAATATTTACCCAATTATTCCATGAATGACCCCCCGGGACAGTTTCCCCACCATGCTTGAGTTACAATTATTCCATGAATGACCCCCCGGGACAGTTTCCCCACCATGCTTGAGTTACAATTTTGCAAGTCTTAAGAATTACAGGCCTTGATGACTGAAATATGATTAGCATAAAACTGGTCTCAGCTGAGATGCACTGGGCCAGCAATTTTATCGATCAAAATATACTCAAGAAAACATTATGAAGGCAGAAATTCATAGTGTTCGGGGTTCTCTGAGCTGACAGAATATTCAAAATGATTGCGAATATGAAAAAAATCACTGATTATTTTATAAAACCATGCAGCATTTAGTACAATTTGGGTGGAGAGGTATGGATGGCTAAGAAATAACATTGACTGAGGATTAGTTGAGCCCAAAGAGAGACACAATACTTGTTTTATGGTTCCTAATTAAAGATGATAGTTGTGTTTACTGTGTGACAGGAAGGCGCCCTGTCGTCTATAAGCTGTATTAGTAACAAACTGGTGGACATGTCCAAGGAACGCAAGACAGACATCGCCACACGTGAGTCCACTCAGGGCACAAACATTTGGTTATTGTCTTCTTAAATATGTTGGCTGTATCTGTTATACTGGGACACCCACAATGAGTTGACCTTTGACTGATTCTAATAGGAACTCCACTGTACATCTAAGTGATGGTGTACTGGACAAACCCACACACTTAATGGAGTCATGATTGATTTTTTTAAATATTCCTTGCTAACACTCCAGTAATGACAACAGTTAATTTTATATTTCACTGGAAGCAAACTAGTCTTAGTGTGATCAAGAGATTCTTGAAAAACATCTGAGAGTATAATTAATGTATTTTAGTATGTAGTGCATAATGTAATTTTACACAATCTGTAATGTCTTTTTCATTGATTGTTGAAACTTGTTTCTTTGGCAGTGTTGTTGCAAGGCTTGAAACCAACGATGGACATTATTGACCTGTCTCTGCCGGGTGAGTTTAGTTCCATTAAAAATAGACATCTTATATAATGCTGGTATCCACCTAGACAAGGCTTTCATGGTGCCTTGCTCAATGATCAGAGCTCATTTTGGTAGGAGCTATCTCAGCACCCATCCTATGCACAACTAACGCAGTGCTTGTTAAAGTTTGTCAGACCATGACAGGGTGACCCCCATGTAGGATCTTTTACTTCCCTTGGCACAGACACAAGTCAGAAGGCACCTATGGCTTTTCTCATCCATGTCTCATCCAAAAACAGAATGGATTAAATGAAATTGCCCAAACCTTCAAACAGCAGCCGGTGAACTCGAGCCTTGGTCCTGCCGACTGACACTCCACCGCTCTAACTGCCATACTACTGCTCTCTCTCCTAGTAATGATTTTTAATGTTGCTGTTAGGATGTTGAATATTAGGTAATATACTTTTCTGAAATTAAATATGAATGCAATATCACACTGGTGTTATTTTGTTTAGAAGTAGACTGGTTCTAAGAGAAGACAGTAATCTTATCCATGAATTTTACACAATTCATGGACATTCAATAACCAAGTAATATTACATTGGCCATTTATGTATAGTTAAAAGTTTATGTTGTTTTTATGTTGTTTAAAACAATGTAGCTCAATGTAAAAATGGTGGAAAATATTTTCATTCTATTTTCTACACAATAGTTTATCTGTTGAAATCATCAGTTGTTTTTAAGTTACAATTAAATAATGGCAAAAGTTTGTTCAATCCATTGTCTATGCAATTGTAAATAGTAATTATAATTAAACATCAGATTTACTTTTTTATTTATCAGGGGCATAGTTTGAAATACCCTTTCAATTTAATTGTTAATTGAAGTTTGTTTTTTGAAATCGATGATGTTCATTATGCAGATTGTATGTGCCAGAATGGTGTTTTAATTATTTTAAGTCTAGCAATGACTTAAATATTTGAGGCCAATATTTCTTCAGTTATTATTTGAAAAATTGCTTAAAACGATTGTTTCAAACACAATTTAGTTATTTTTGGTTGAGTTTGTTATTTATGTAATGAAGTAATTAGTTATGCCCCTCGTAGAAGCTGTTGAGGAGGAGGGAGAGGTGAATCTTGATGCCATCCCTGACGAGGTGGAAGAGGAACGAAAGAAACAAGCAAAGGCAAAGAAAAATAAGGATGCAGACAAATTGGTAAATAAACTTTCCATAATTTGTAGTAAGTTATGTGATTTTGAAGCTGGGTTAACAGCATTTATTTATTTTCAAATCACTTTTGTTCTGCCTGTTTGTTCTCCTACAGGGAAAACACTACGAAAACACTTATTTGGTTGAAATCCATATTTTTGACTTGAAACTTGAATCAGACAATCACAGAAATTATGCTTTAATGGTAAACTATGCCACCATCATTCAATACCACCTTTTGAGAATGGATCAAGCAAGCAATTGTACGTACTATTGTTCCGAGTTACATAATCTACATCATCAGGTTCCTTCATAATATCGCTACCTGTGTGAGGAATTTATAGCTTAATAATTGTTTTAATGTGTGAACCATCCCCTTGGCCCCAGACACGCCTAAAAAATTTCAGCCCCATACATTTGAAACTGACGGAGTTATGATGGAAAATACAGATGGACAGACAGACAGATACTTTAAATTACAGATATATTTATAATTATATGTATGTTTGGATATTTGTAGAAAAAGTTAACTGCCACTGCCACCAAGGATCTGATCTCTAGTATCAGTAATGCAATGTTGGATGACATTGAGATAAATCGTTCCAAGACACTTGGTGACAGTTCGCTGCCGGTATCCCTCACCATGAAGGGTGTGGCCCCGGGCAGTAGTGCAGTCGTCGTGATAGATGACGGGACAGTCCAGCTTCCTGACACGAAGACCTCGTCCTCGGCTATTGCTCAGGTTTTTTTTACACAACATGCTATTAAACTTTTAATTAGGACAAACACTTCATTTTGCAAACAACTGGCAATGAGTATGTTTAAAGCTGGGTATACGTGAGGCAGTATCGTTGTCACAACAAGGCTATGCTGTCGCATGTACCCAGATTGCAGCTTGAATGCCCCATGTAAACTGTATGTCGCTATGACGCATCGCAGTGACATCACTTCCAATAGAACTCATCCTACTTATTCAAGTGGCCTTGTAATATACCTTATATTTAACTACTTTTGTGTTTTTCCGTTTATTGTTTTTAATGTGATCATTACAGAAATCAATCCTGGTGACATGAAATAAATTAGCAAAGGAATAGTACAGATTAGGTATCAGAAAATACTAGTTCTCACAGACGACGATAAATAAATGGAACCAAATTATCTACTGATTGTGTAAATGCTAGCAACATGAATATGTTTAAAAACAAAGTTCACAGCTCTCAGAAGGATAGGTTACACATGGATGAATAATTCTTGGACACACAATAAACCAATGGCTTCCTTGTCCACTTCCCACAATAAGCCAATGGCTTCCTTGTCCACTTACCATCATAAGCTAATGGCTTCCTTGTCCACTTACCACAATAAGCCAATGGCTTCCTTGTCCACTTACACAATAAGCTAATGGCTTCCTTGTCCACTTACCACAATAAGCTAATGGCTTCCTTGTCCACTTACCACAATAAGCTAATGGCTTCCTTGTCCACTTACCACAATAAGCTAATGGCTTCCTTGCCCACTTACCACAATAAGCCAATGGCTTCCTTGTCCACTTACCATAATAAGATAATGGCTTCCTTGTCCACTTACCACAATAAGCCAATGGCTTCCTTGTCCACTTACCATCATAAGCTAATGGCTTCCTTGTCCACTTACCATAATAAGCCAATGGCTTCCTTGTCCACTTACCATAATAAGACAGTGGCTTCCTTGTCCACTTACACAATAAGCTAATGGCTTCCTTGTCTACTTACCACAATAAGCTAATGGCTTCCTTGTCCACTTACCACAATAAGCTAATGGCTTCCTTGTCCACTTACCACAATAAGCTAATGGCTTCCTTGTCCACTTACCATAATAAGATAATGGCTTCCTTGTCCACTTACCACAATAAGCCAATGGCTTCCTTGTCCACTTACCATCATAAGCTAATGGCTTCCTTGTCCACTTACCACAATAAGCCAATGGCTTCCTTGTCCACTTACCATAATAAGACAGTGGCTTCCTTGTCCACTTATACAATAAGCTAATGGCTTCCTTGTCCACTTACCACAATAAGCCAATGGCGTCCTTGTCCACTTACCATAATAAGATAATGGCTTCCTTGTCCACTTACCACAATAAGCCAATGGCTTCCTTGTCCACTTACCATCATAAGCTAATGGCTTCCTTGTCCACTTACCACAATAAGCCAATGGCTTCCTTGTCCACTTACCATAATAAGACAAAGGCTTCCTTTTCCACTTACACAATAAGCTAATGGCTTCCTTGTCCACTTACCACAATAAGCCAATGGCTTCCTTGTCAATTTACCATAATAAGACAATGGCTTCCTTGTCCACTTACACAATAAGCTAATGGCTTCCTTGTTCACTTACCACAATAAGACAATGGCTTCCTTGTCCACTTACACAATAAGCTAATGGCTTCCTTGTCCACTTACACTATAAGCTAATGGCTTCCTTGTCCACGTACCACAGTATGTTAGGCCGATTTTTAACGAAGTGTTTTGTTACCTCCAGGTGGCAGTGATGAAGAAAAACATTTACTCTTGGGCTGCGAGCTCACGTGATGTTGATTCCAGCATTTTCGTCGTGGAAATGCATGACAAGAATGGGGACCCTCTCACAAGTACTGAGAAGTTGTCAGGTAAGGTGACAGAGAAATAAGTGTGATTGCTAACTTAACTTCTAGGATGAAGTGATCACTGTATCTTGCCAACTTTATGGTGTTTGGGCGCAGCTTTGTAAGGCATCGACTTGAATATGAACTAGGTTATAGGAGGCATGACATAACCATTTCTGAAATGTTGTAATCATGATAAAATAAGGGCACTGGCAGTGATAGAAACCAATGCGGTCGGTCGGTCGGTCGGTCGGTCGGTCGGTCGGTCGGTCGGTCGGTCGGTCGGTCGGTCGGTCGGTCGGTCGGTCGGTCGGTCGGTCGGTCGGTCGGTCGGTCGGTCGGTCGGTCGGTCGGTCGGTCGGTCGGTCGGTCGGTCGGTCGGTCGGTCGGTCGGTCGGTCGGTCGGTCGGTCGGTCGGTCGGTCGGTCGGTCGGTCGGTCGGTCGGTCGGTCGGTCGGTCGGTTTCAACATCTTGCCATTATTTTTACCAGCCTGTTATTTGGAATGGGAAAGGTTACTTATATGTAGTGAAAGAAGGCAGTGTGCTGAATGGTCATGGTTAAAGACATGAAGTTGTAGCACAAAGATCCTATATGATCTAATGGTGGGTAACAAAGTAGAAATGATGATATACTCATCATACTCAAAATTTGGTGAGGTTATACCACATTAACATCTTCACTAGTTGAACCAGATTGGATGTTTTCACAGTCGGATTCAAACAGCCAAAAATGACACCACTTCATCAGAACAACAATGTGACAGTCCCACCATATGATGGCATGGTGTATAAAGTGATCAACATCACAAGAGCTAGTAGTGTCCTCATGATGGACGTCACGCCAGTCCCAGGACAAAGCTGGCAGGTAGGATTGACACTGATGTCTTGGACAGTCCAATTTCATGACACATTTGCTCTTCTATTCAAGTGAAGGGCCAATAGCCATGAGGCCAACAATCTGCCTCACCTCACAGATGACATAGTCTTATTGCTGTGGGCAAAATGTCATCACATGCATCCTGAATTAAACTGTTGCTCATCTCATTTCAGATTCATTTCACACAAAAAAATTAAACCTAGAATCTAGTATCAACAAAGACTTGCTAGCTCATTTGTGCAACTTTGTTATTTCATATTTGCGAAATCATCAAAGAGAACCGAAAAATATGTCAGCTCAAGTACAAGTTCACTACACAAGTTACCTGATCTAATGATAACACTTAATTTTAACAAAACTATGCACTCTTACTACAACTTATATACTACAAATATGAATATGAACAAATCTCTTTGGGCTAAATGAATTGAAAAGTTAGTTTTTAACCTACAAAATGCATTAGCAGCTAACATCTATATAGGACTGTACTGTCTGCCACAGCTCTACTTCAAGTTCAGTGTGTCAAAGCCTCTTGTGGACAGGCCAACGAAAGACACGTATGACTTCACCCAGACCGTGCCATCAGACTCCACCAACCCATGGGTTATCGCTGTACCGCAGAATATCACCAAAACTGGTGTCGCTTATGTTGGAATAAGTCTGGCAGGTAATGCAAAGTGTGCTTAATCTTTATTTCGTTATTGTGTACACTCATTAACAAGATTTAACAAGACTGCCGCCCAAGGCAAAAGTCCAGATAGCAAGTGGACAATGAAGCTATTGGCTTATCGAGAGTCCAACATTTTTAATCTATATGTATTCCTGAGATATGTGTCAACCTTGTTTTTAAACATATTCACACTGCTAGCTTTTACACAATCTGTAGATAATTTGTTCCATTCATGTATTGTCCTCTGTGAGAACGAGTACTTCCTCATATCCAACCTACGCTGATCCTTTACTAATGTTTCCTCATGTCCTCTAGTTCTATTATCTTTCTTGAGTGAGAAAATAATATTTCGATCAATATTTTCATATCCATTCAATATCATAAAAACTTCAATTTGATCTCTTCTTAACCGCCTTGTCTCTAGGGTTGTTAAACCACATTCTTTCAGTCGTTCTTCATTACAAAGGTCTCAGTTCTAGAATCATTTTTGTTGCTCTCCTCTGTATTATTTCAAGCGTATCTATATCCTTCATAAAATATGGTCTCCAAGCTTGTATACAGTATTCTAAATCAACCCAAGAATTTAATTACCCTTTGGAGCTGCAATACCACACTACTCTGAAACTTTCATATCAGTGCTTATTGTTACCCCTAAGTTTTATAGTTTACATCCAAGTTCCTGTGTTTTGTTTGTAGGCATTTACATTTCCCAAAATTTAATAACATCTGTCATTTCTCAGACCATTTAACTAATTTGTCTAGATCATTTTGTAAATGTTGTTTATCACCAACATTATTAACCCTTCTAAACACTTTTGTGTCATCTGCAAATTACAGAACATTGCTTGTTATATTATTGTCCAAGTCATTGATATATATTAAGAATAATAAAGGTCCTCATACTGGTCCTTGAGGTACCCCACTCAAAACTGATTTCCAGTTTGAAACTTCCCCATCTATTATAACACGCTGTCTTCTGTCAGTCACCCATTGTTCTATCCAGTCGATTGTAAATTTTTATTTATGTAGTAATGTTTGATGTGGCACTTGTCAAAAGCTTTCTGATAATCTAATTAGATAATATCTACTGGTGATCACTTGTCTATCCATTTAGTGATTTCTTCCAAAAAACATAACACGCTTTTAGGAATCCATGTTGAGTTGGATTTAATAATTTTTGCCTAACAAGGAAGCCCACTATATGGTTATAATTAACCTTTCTAATAATTTACAAATCACTGATGTTAAACTCACTGGTCTGTAATTCTCTTACTTATTTCTTGAACCCTTTTTAAATAATGGTATGATGTTTGCTTCTTTCCATTCAAAAGTAACAACTCCCTCTTTTAATGACAAGTTGAACACTCTTGCAAGTGGTATACTGATTTGTTCTACTGTTTCCATTAGTAGTTTTGGAGGAATTCCATCCATTCCAGGTGATTTATTATCCTTCATTGCCTTTATTTTCTTAGCTACCATTTCTGGAGTTACAACTAACAGCCCTAAATAATCAGATTTAGCCTCCTGAAATTTAGCATCTGGAACTGGTAATGAACTAATATCCTCTCTGGTAAACACTGAACTGATATAACCATTTAGGTCTTCTACTATTAAAAAAACCTTGTGATATTATAATTCCATCACAGTCTTCTAGAGGTCCGACTTTGTCTCATACGTTTTGTTTACTCCTGACATATGCATTAAAACTCTTGTAAGGGAATGAATTTATCTACTATTTGGCTACTGATACATGTTTGAGCTGTTCAATATTGATATGAATTCTGACATCAGCCATCTTGGCAATGGACTGATGGGTGCCAATAAGCATAAATTCGCATTTCTGTACATTAAGTCTAAAAATACTGTTTGACTTTACATAGATCACTGTTAACGTTGGATTCTAATTCAGCTGAACACTCAAGTTTTGCAGCAGAGTCAATTTCCGTATCGCCTGCAAAGTGCAAACATGTTTGCATCGCAAGATTCAGTAACAGTGGGTAGATCATTCAGTAACAGTGGGTAGATCATTCAGTAACAGTGGGTAGATCATTCAGTAACAGTGGGTAGATCATTCAGGAAGAGCAGAAACAAAAGAGGGCCCAAGATTGACCCTTGACAATCAGGGGCCATCCACCAAAACTGACTGTGACCTACCAGTGAGGTTGCTCCAAAACCACTGATGCTCTATGCCATTAACCCCAAATCCTTTAAGTTTAGCCAGCAGAATATCAGTGTCCACGGTGTCAAAGGTCTTCCGGAGATCAATGAACACTACTCCCTTTACAAGTCCCGTTACAAGTCCCGCATCAATATTGTTTTAACCATCGACTTGTAACATTGAGCAGTGAGGTCACGGTAGAGTGCAATCTTCTGAACCTGTATTGGGCAATCGTGAGAAGTTTGTGCCCTTCCAAATAATCTGTAATACAAGGAAATACAAGACAGGTAGTATTGAAATTGGCCTGTACTTGATAGATTCCATTGATGGACCTGATTTCGAAAGTGGCAACACCTTTGCATGCTTCCATCCTGTGATGAACTTGCCAGATTTCAGAGAGAGATTAAGAATGAATGCTAATGGTTGTGATATGACTGGTGCTGCTGCTCATAGAAGTCTGCCAGACAGTCTGTCCAGATCAACATATTTGTTCCATGTTCCATAACTGTTTCTCAATAAGACCAGGTGTGACAGTGGGGAAAGTAAAAGCAGGTATATTAGGTGGTTCAGATGGAGTGAATGAAGCTGCTGGTGGAAACCTACTTGCCAATTGTGGTTGTATATATATATATATATATATATATATATATATATATATATATATATATATATATATGAGTGTGTGCATGTATTCTGTATATTAAAATACAACCGTAAATGGACACAATGTTTACTAAAGTAACACAAGATGAGCAGATGTCCTTCACTTATGAGACAGTGGTTTGTTAATGATGCAATATGAGGGTGTTATGCAGTTTGATAGAGTGATTCAATATGAGAGTGTGATTCAATGTTAGAATGTGATGCAATATGAGGGTGTGATGCAGTTTGATAGAGTGATTCAATATGAGAGTGTGATTCAATATGAGTGTGATGCGATATGAGTTTGATGCAATATGAGAGTGTGATTCAGTATAAGAGTGTGATTCAATATGAGTGTAATGCAATATGAGGGTGTGATGCAATATGAAGGGTGATGGTCCTTCCAGAATCAAGCAACAAGACGACGTCAAGGCGCAAGAGAAGCGTGGCTCCTCCAGACACTCAGAGCGACCTGGACCTCAACTTCACTGTCTCACTGCACTGGTGTCGCACCTGGCACCCCATACAGGATCAGTGGAGCAGCGACAACTGTTGGGTTAGTGCAGTCAGTGCGTGTGTGTTTGTGTGCATGCGTGCATGCAGGTGTTTTTGTGTAAGTGTGTGCATGTATTCTGTGTATTAAAATACAACGTAAATGGACACAATGTTTACTAAAGATGAGCAGACGTCTTTCACTTATGTGACAGTGATTTGTTAATTACTCTATATTATATTCCTGTTGTTGTCAGCATATAATATTTTCATCTGATGTATAGTGGCATAGCTCTTGCTGTAAGGACTCATGATCTAAGGAATATCTGATGTACAGAGGCATGACTCTTGCTGTAAGGACTCATGATCTAAGGAATATCTGATGTACAGTGGCATGACTCTTGCTGTAAGGACTCATGATCTAAGGAATATCTGATGTACAGTGGCATGACTCTTGCTGTAAGGACTCATGATCTATGGAATATCTGATGTACAGTGGCATGACTCTTGCTGTAAGGACTCATGATCTAAGGAATATCTGAGGTTCAGTGGCATGACTCTTGCTGTAAGGACTCATGATCTAAGGAATATCTGATGTACAGTGGCATGACTCTTGCTGTAAGGACTCATGATCTAAGGAATATCTTATGTACAGTGGCATGACTCTTGCTGTAAGGACTCACAATCTAAGGAATATCTGATGTATAGTGGCATAGCTCTTGCTGTAAGGACTCACAATCTAAGGAATATCTGATGTACAGTGGCATGACTCTTGCTGTAAGGACTCATGATCTAAGGAATATCTGATGTACAGTGGCATGACTCTTGCTGTAAGGACTCACAATCTAAGGAATATCTGATGTATAGTGGCATAGCTCTTGCTGTAAGGACTCACAATCTAAGGAATATCTGATGTACAGTGGCACGACTCTTGCTGTAAGGAATCACAATCTAAGGAATATCTGATGTATAGTGGCATAGCTCTTGCTGTAAGGACTCACAGTGTAAGGAATATCCACTTAAAGGGAATAATTTTTTGAAATCCTTATTCTGGCAAGCAATGTTCTATGTACCCATGAATATATATAAGAAACGTCGGAACAGTTTGTCCCGACATGCTCCTTACAGCAAGAGTTCACTGCACACGTTGACCAAAACCTAGCTATTTATACAATGTGGCGACTACTTTCATACCAGAACCATAAATTATCACAAAAAGATCACTATTGCTTTGATTGTAATCATAAAATGTGCAAACCATTAAAAATACTTTATGATTTAATCGTTGTCCAAAACCGCATTGAGTTTCTCATTTTCAGGTTTCGAGTAATTCAACGCCAGACTTCATTCAGTGCGAGTGTAAGAACCTACATCCAAACATCAAATCACACGCAACTGGCTTCACAGTGCCCAGAGTGAACACGATTAATTTCCAAAGCATATTTTCAAATTTGGGCATGCTCGCTGCCAACAATCCAACGGTGTACTCGACCGTCCTTGTAATCATCTTCGTGTATTTGTTGGTGGTGGTTTGGGCCAGACGTATGGACAAGAGAGACATTGAAAGGGTAAGTCATCTTAATAGTCCTTCCTCAATTAAATTTGTGCTCATTTCACTTCAGAATAATTATAAAAAAATTTAACCTATTTAGTAACTACTGCAACATGCTAGCTCTAGTAACCACCACAACATGCTGGCTCTAGTAACCACTACAACATGCTAGCTCTAGTAACCACTACAACATGCTAGTTCTAGTAACCACTACAACATGCTAGCTCTAGCAACCACTACAACATGCTAGCTCTAGTAACCATTACAACATGCTAGCTCTAGTAACCACTACAACATGCTAGCTCAAGTAAACACTACAACATGCTGGCTCTAGTAACCACTACAAAATGCTAGCTCTAGTAACCATTACAACATGCTAGCTCTAGTAATCACTACAACATGCTAGCTCTAGTAACCACTAAGACATGCTAGCTCTAGTAACCACTACAACATGCTAGCTCTAGTAACCACTACATCATGCTAGCTCTAGTAACCATTACAACATGCTAGCTCTAGTAACCACTACAACATGCTAGCTCAAGTAAACACTACAACATGCTGGCTCTAGTAACCACTACAAAATGCTAGCTCTAGTAACCATTACAACATGCTAGCTCTAGTAACCATTACAACATGCTAGCTCTAGTAACCACTACGACATGCTAGCTCTAGTAACCACTATAACATGCTAGCTCTAGTAACCACTACGACATGCTAGCTCTAGTAACCACTATAACATGCTAGCTCTAGTAACCACTACAATATGCTAGCTCTAGTAACCACTACATCATGCTAGCTCTAGTAACCATTACAACATGCTAGCTCTAGTAACCACTATGGCATACTAGCTCTAGTAACCACTATGGCATGCTAGCTCTAGTAACCACTACAACATGCTAGCTCTAGTAACCATTATAACATGCTAGCTCTAGTGGCCACTACAACATGCTAGCTCTAGTAGCCACTACAACATGCTAGCTCTAGTAACCACTACAACATGCTAGCTCTAGTAACCACTCCAACATGCTAGCTCTAGTAACCACTACAACATGCTAGCTCTAGTAACCACTACAACATGCTGGCTCTAGTAACCACTATAACATGCTAGCTCTAGTAACCACTACAACATGCTAGCTCTAGTAACCACTACAACATGCTAGCTCTAGTAACCACTACAACATGCTAGCTCTAGTAACCACTACAACATGCTAGCTCTAGTAACCACTACAACATGCTGGCTCTAGTAACCACTACAACATGCTAGCTCAAGTAAACACTACAACATGCTGGCTCTAGTAACCACTTCAACATGCTGGCTCTAGTAACCACTTCAACATGCTAGCCTGTTTGTGCAAATGTTTTATTTAGGTTTGTTGAAATTATCGGATAAACAATAAAAAAAAGTCAAAAATGGTCACATTCTATATACTGTGACACAAGTCTTCCCCCTTTTGTAAGTTAACTGCAAATTACCTACTAAATGTAAATCTGTTATTTAGTTTTGAAAAAATCATCGGACAACCGAAAAAAGGGCAAAACTGGTGAAATAGTTTGAGCTGCAAATATGTGGGCTTGAGGCAAAGTTCACTTTCACAAGTTATCTAATTTAATTAAGGTAAATTCTTTTCATGGTTTTAATAAAAGTATGTATTCTTTCATTAAAAGTCAATGTATCTGGTTTGTGTTTGGCTTAATCAGTTGAGGGAGTTTTAATTATCGGATGAAATCTGACAGCTGTAAATCACTTGTAACATTTTAGACGTCTCCTTAACTTGGAAATATTGTCAGTGTGGCAATTAGTCAAGAAGTGTTTTGTTATGTTAAAGTAGGGCATGACACCAGTGTAGCAAGGATACATCTAGAAATGTGTTGTGTGCTACAATAGGGCATGACATCAGTGTAGCAAGGATACATCTAGAAATGTGTTGTATGCTACAATAGGGCATGACATCAGTGTAGCAAGGATACATCTAGAAATGTGTTGTATGCTACAATAGGGCATGACACCAGTGTAGCAAGGATACATCTAAAAATGTGTTGTGTGCTACAATAGGGCATGACACCAGTGTAGCAAGGATACATCTAGAAATGTGTTGTATGCTACAATAGGGCATGACACCAGTGTAGCAAGGATACATCTAGAAATGTGTTGTATGCTACAATAGGGCATGACATCAGTGTAGCAAGGATACATCTAGAAATGTGTTGTATGCTACAATAGGGCATGACACCAGTGTAGCAAGGATACATCTAAAAATGTGTTGTGTGCTACAATAGGGCATGACATCAGTGTAGCAAGGATACATCTAGAAATGTGTTGTATGCTACAATAGGGCATGACACCACTGAAATATTTTTTTTCTCAAGATAGTAGAACTAGAAGACACGAGGTAACATTAGTAAAGGGTCAGTGTGTATTGGATTTCAAGAAGTACTCGTTCTCACAGAGGACAATAAATGAATGGAACAAATTATCTACAGTTTGTGTAACTGCTAGCATTGTAAATATATTTAAAAACAAAGTTGACAAATATCTCAGAAGGGCGGGTTACACATAGATAAAAAATTTTTGGACTATCGATAAGTCAATGACTTCCTTGTCCACTTGCCATCTGGGCCTTTGCCTTGGATTGCAATCATGTGAAATCTAGTTAAATCACCACATTAAATGTATATGTATAAGAGTGTTGTGTCACTTGTGTGTTACAGTAGAGTTGTTATGTTACAGTGCATTGAATGGCAACACTAGCAAGGATGTGTTTAAGTGTGTTGTGTGTTACAGTGGGGCATGATACCATGAACAAGGCTGTGTATATAAGTGTGTTGTGCGTTATAGCGGGGCATGACATCACTAGCAAGGATGTGTATATAAGTGTGTTGTGTGCTGTGTGTTAAAGTGGGGCATGACACCACTGGCAAGGATGTATGTATAAGTGTGTTGTGCGTTATAGTGGGGCATGACACCACTAGCAAGGATGTGTATATAAGTGTGTTGTGTGCTGTGTGTTAAAGTGGGGCATGACACCACTGGCAAGGATGTATGTATAAGTGTGTTGTGCGTTATAGCGGGGCATGACACCACTAGCAAGGATGTGTGTATAAGTGTGTTGTGTGCTGTGCGTTATAGCGGGGCATGACACCACTAGCAAGGATGTGTATATAAGTGTGTTGTGTGCTGTGTGTTAAAGTGGGGCATGACACCGCTGCTGGACAACAAGGCATGTGACCGCCACTGTTACAAGGTGTCAGTGTTCACGGGTCTGCGCCGCGATGCAGGCACCACGTCCAGTGTCTGCTTCACCCTGGCAGGTGGGCAGGGCAACACAGGCATGAGACTGCTCGACGACGGCAAGAACAAGGTCAGTTCTCGTATTCATCTCTTATATTGAAATCATGTATCATCATTTTATTTGTTTCCAACATAACATTGTTACATTTGTTACATGCTATACAATATCGGGAAAGGAGGAAAGTAGTACCACTGAATTATTATTGCAATTGTAAATGAAAATATTTCCATGCATCCCGTCTTTGACTCGTCATAATAACACTGCATCCACATCTAAATAGTGCAGTTAACATTATTAATTACTATACTGTTCACATTGTATAAAACATTATTAGTGTCAGTTTGTATAATACATAAATCAATGTCAAACCAGTATATAATATTTTTTTATGTATTATTATTATTATTTAAAAAATTTATAAAGAGCCATATATATATATATATATGGGACCAGCCCGTTCATAGGTGCATATGTACATGCAATCATAAATAATAAATGTTATATAATTTAAAATATATATATATAATTAAAAATTATAGTATTCAATTAAGATTAATAAATATAATAAATAAATAATTAAAGTTAACAAATAAATAAATAGCTAAAAAACATGTTCATAAAGTGTCTTCTTTCCCGGTTATTCCTCATTGGAAATACACATGCCTAAATAAAAAAGTTTTCAATGTGTTTTTAAATTGACAGTATATTTGCTTGTCCTATGTAATGAGGCAAAGCATTCCATAATGTTGGTCTAGACACTGAGAAAGGACGTCTGTCATAGCCCTCCAATTTATAGCGCGGCAATACCAGCAGACGCAGATCGAAGGATGTGTGTAGGTGCATACAGGGTCAGTAGGTCAGACAGATAACCTGGTGCAAGGCCATGCAATGCAGAGAAGACAAGGACCAGTAGATCAGACATGTAACCTGGTGCAAGGCCATACAATGCAGAGAAGACAAGGACCAGTAGGTCAGACATGTAACCTGGTGCAATGCCATGCAATGCGGAGAAGACAAGGACCAGTAGGTCAGACATGTAACCTGGTGCAAGGCCATTCAATGCAGAGAAGACAAGGACCAGTAGGTCAGACATGTAACCTGGTGCAAGGCCATTCAATGCAGAGAAGACAAGGACCAGTAGGTCAAACATGTAACCTGGTGCAAAGCCATTCAATGCAGAGAAGACAAGGACCAGTAGGTCAGACATGTAACCTGGTGCAAGGCCATTCAATGCAGAGAAGACAAGGACCAGTAGATCAGACATTTAACCTGGCGCAAGGCCATGCAATGCAGAGAAGACAAGGACCAGTAGGTCAGACATGTAACCTGGTGCAATGCCATGCAATGCGGAGAAGACAAGGACCAGTAGATCAGACATGTAACCTGGTGCAATGCCATGCAATGCAAAGAAGACAAGGACCAGTAGTTCAGACATGTAACCTGGCGCAAGGCCAGGCAATGCAGAGAAGACAAGAACCAGTAGGTCAGACATGTAACCTGGCGCAAGGCCATTCAATGCGGAGAAGACCAGGACCAGTAGGTCAGACATGTAACCTGGTGCAAGGCCATGCAATGCGGAGAAGACAAGGACCAGTAGGTCAGACATGTAACCTGGCGCAAGGCCATGCAATGCGGAGAAGACAAGGACCAGTAGGTCAGACATGTAACCTGGTGCAATGCCATGCAATGCGGAGAAGACAAGGACCAGTAGATCAGACATGTAACCTGGTGCAATGCCATGCAATGCGGAGAAGACAAGGACCAGTAGGTCAGACATGTAACCTGGTGCAAGGCCAGGCAATGCAGAGAAGACAAGGACCAGTAGGTCAGACATGTAACCTGGTGCAATGCCATGCAATGCAAAGAAGACAAGGACCAGTAGTTCAGACATGTAACCTGGCGCAAGGCCAGGCAATGCAGAGAAGCCAAGAACCAGTAGGTCAGACATGTAACCTGGCGCAAGGCCATTCAATGCGGAGAAGACAAGGACCAGTAGGTCAGACATGTAACCTGGTGCAAGGCCATGCAATGCGGAGAAGACAAGGACCAGTAGGTCAGACATGTAACCTGGCGCAAGGCCATGCAATGCGGAGAAGACAAGGACCAGTAGGTCAGACATGTAACCTGGTGCAATGCCATGCAATGCGGAGAATACAAGGACCAGTAGGTCAGACATGTAACCTGGTGCAATGCCATGCAATGCAGAGAAGACAAGGACCAGTAGGTCAGACATGTAACCTGGTGCAAGGCCAGGCAATGCAGAGAAAACAAGGACCAGTAGTTTGTACTGGACCCACCAGCGAAGAGGAAGCCAACTCGATCAGCACCGGTGTTTTGTGATGGTGCTTTTGCTGTCATATGATTATGCTGGCTGCATCGCAATGTCACTAGGGCATGGACTAGCATCTTGCATGCATCAGTGGGTTTTTTTTTTCATTGAGTCCGGATGAAGGTTAGATTTCTCCAGTAGAGGTGTAGTCACCGTGTGTTTGAAGTTGGCTGGCACTGATCCAGACTTAGCGACATGTTAATGATCATAGCTAATGTCAACACAAGAATGTCAATGTTAGCTTTTATGAATGAAGTAGGAAGTTGATCAAGTACACTTGAGTTCATTGGACACTTCCTCACTATTCCGGAAAACGCACTGACAGTGCAGGCCTGTTCACAGTGCCTGTTCACAGTGCCCTTCCACAATGTTGACAGTTTGCTGGCATTTACTGGCTAATTGACTACAAACTCAAGAAAATCTTCTGTGAGTTGAGCAGTACCAGTCGTGGACTGGGCATTTTTAGAGCCGGTTTACTCTTCGTCAAGCCGTCCATAATCCTGAAAAAGTGCTCTGTTGTCTTGTGTGTACTCATCAATTTTCGTTGTATAGAACTTGGGTTTGGCAGATTGTATTTGCAGAGCAAAAGTCTCACAAGCTAACTTAAAAATCAAGTGAGGCTGGATCTATGTCACACGACTGCTGATATAGCCCAGCGTATCCCTACATGTGTGTGAGTAATTAGTCTAATACCTTCGCTACCAGGGTTGGTCTAACCTCAAACCACCTTCGTTGCTTTGTTATCCCTCATAAAATCCTTTATGCGCCGCTGTCACATAAATAAATTTTTTTCATTGTTAATTAGGAATAAATGACAGGTAACTTACTCTGTACTTGAGGAAATGACAATAACAGCCACGGGGAATAGGATTTCTTGTACATCGAGATCTAGCAGCAAACATCATCAGTTTTGAAAGCACTTCTTCAAGAGTTGCGCAAGTGACTATCAAGCTTTCTAAAAGACAGAGATTGCATATTATTCAAGTCTGTGCACCAACATCTGGCCACCCTGAGGAAGAAGTAGATGCTATGTATGAAGAAATAAATAATATGCTGAACCTAGATAAAACACAGCATAGCATCATCATGGGCGATTTCAATGCCAAAGTTGGATCAAAAGCTCACAATCAAGAACAAACCACGGGAAACTTTGGAATAGGTCAACGAAATGAAAGGGGTGACAGAATTCACTGAAAGTAGAAACTTCAAAATCATGAATACTTTCTTCAAAAAGAAACCTAAACGGAAATGGACATGGAAAAGTCCAAATGGAGAGACCAAGAATGAAATTGAATTTATCCTAGCTAACAACCAAGAAGTTGTGAAAGACGTGTCAGTGCTTTCTTAGTTCAACACTGGAAGTGATCACTACCTAGATAGAGCAGAAATCAAGATCAGCATGCATCTAGAAAGGGCGAGACTAGTGAGAAAGAAGACCGCACAAGTAAACTTGCAAAATCTTCAGCAAAAAGCAGATGATTATCAGATAAAAATACAAAACAAGTTTGATGCTTGCATGATGAAGTAGAGGGAGCGGACATAGATTCATAGTGTGATAAAATCACGGACACCATCACACAGAGTGCAATGAAGGTAGCATGGAAAAAGACACACACCAAAGCAGAAAAACTTTCTGAGGAAACACTCAAACTGTTGAAAAAGAGAAGGGAGTTGAAAGAAAAAAAAGGAAATCAAAGGATAGAATACGCAGAAACATGAAAACCTTAAGGAAATGGACGAAAGATGAAATCCGCCAATATAACATGAAAAAGATTGAACAATTTGTGGCAATTGTGAACATTACAGTTCATTTCTTATTAGGCCAGTAATCATATTTGCAGTTTTTTTTTACATTCAGTACATTTGAGTTTGCTTGATAATTGATTCTGCATGAAATATGAGGTGTACGCTATCTAAATATTCTGCTAAAAATCTAAACACTAGTCTTGATGTTTTGTGTTTGTATGACTGCCCACATCTCTGGGTATATTTAATATATTACCAAGAATATCAACAACAGCACGTACAAAGATCATTAGTTTATTTTTTAATCTGTAATGTAACAAAATAAGGTACTGAGTTTGTCCCACGTTTCATGATCATGCCACTACTGTTTGACTGATCGGAAGATGACACGGTCGTTTACATTCCGCCACTTTGAAAGCGCAAGCTGGAAGCCAAATTTCCCAAGCAGAAACCAACTTACACCCCCATTTCATATTCAACAGCTTCCTACACTTATTACATGTTAATTGTTACTCAGTTTAAGTTACACATTAAAACACCGGAACATGACATTCAGGATGGTACCATTACTTAAAATACTATTATTTCTAAATGCTGTATAAATAGCAGGGGCATAACATTATTATATACAATAGTATATATTACTTCATTAAAGATCCCCAAGTTGCTTTAGATACAACAACAACAAAAATAATTTATTTAGATATAAAAGAATCCATTTTTTATGATAAATGCCTTTATTATAAGCCATATTACATTTAGGAGTAACTAAATTTAATTGTAAATTAAATGTATTAAATACTGTAAGCTGTTATTCAAATAAACTTTATGATAGATAATCTCACACAATTATACAGCTTTTAACTGTCCTACTCCAGTGCATCAATATTCTTCAGTTATATAAATGTCACACTGCTAAATATCATTGACAAAACTTGTTTCCTAGAAATTGCACAAGTGGATTTGTGTGCCTGGGATAACAATGCATTTCAAGATGGAGTAGCAAAGGTTCTTTTGTGATGCAAGATTATTTACTAAAATTACTTGGCAGAAATATGTGGTAAATACGTATCATATCAACAAAGTCGAAGAAATGCCAATAAACATGTTTCTAAGCAGACGCTGATGTGAATGAGTCACTGTAGAAATGATTATAACAATTAATGTTACCTGTCATTTATTCCTAATTAACAATAATGATAAAAATAGCAGATTCTATTCACTAAACTTCAAAAGCACTTTTGTGCTTTACAAATACCATACTCAGTGGCAACGGCGTTCATTTCTATCTATATGATCCAGACAATGAGACTGTCACCCCTTTCATTTTGTTGACCTATTCGAAAGTTTCCCGTGGTTTCTTCTTGATTGTGAGCTTTTGATCCAACTTTGTAATCGCCCATGATAATGATATGCTGTGTTTTATCTTGGTTCAGGATGTCATTTATTTCTTCATACATAGGATCTACTTCTTCCTCAGGGTAGCCAGATGTTGGTGCATAGACTTAAATAATATGCAACCTCTGTCTTTTAGAAAGCTTGATAATCACTTGCGCAACTCTTGAAGAAGTGCTTTTAAAACTGATGACGTTTGCTGCTAGATCTCAATGTACAAGAAATCCTATTCCCCGTGGCTGTTATTGTCATTTCCTCTGATACAGAGTAAGTTACATGTCATTTATTCCTAATTAACAATGATACAAATAGCAGATGCTATTCACAAAGCTTCAAAAGCACTTGTTGTTCTTCGCAAATATGATACTCACTAGCAACGGCATTCAATTCTATCTATATGACCCAGACAATGAGACATGTTATTTTTAAAATAGTTGTGAAAAATATTGCTCAATGATGCCAAAGAGGCATCATGCAGTTACTGGATCAGTACACCCGAAAGTGCCAGAAACCACAAAAACTTTGTATGTACCCTACTAACAAGTTGAGCTCTGGCAACCAGACTATTTTTGTGGGCCTCCACTTCCAGTCGGCTTGCCTAAGCTTTCGCTTACCCAAGAGATAGTTCTTTTGTGCTCCAAGGTGTGTTGGGCACACAATAATTAATCGTGCGATCAATGGAGCGCGGCTGTCTAACAGTTCTTTCTAGGTGGTGTCCTACTGTTGCAACAGGTCTGCAATGTTGTTGCATGGGCTTGTTAAAGTTCCAACGTCTGATCTGAATTTTGTTGAGTTAATTGCAGCATATTTCCAGTAAGAAGCCTGCTTTTTCTTTCCATTCGGCTAAGGTGATTGGAGTGTGCAGTTCACATCGTGGTGATCCGTGACCAGGGAATCCAGCGTCCCTGACAACACTTCCAGTAGTGCGTTATGAGCTCATCATGACTGTACCTGTGTTAGAGTTTGTTATAAATATAACAATACGGTTTACAAAAAAATTAACTAGAATTAATTCTTATAGCATGTAATTGAAATATTAAGGCATCAATCTTGACCTTAGGTTCCATAGGTCAGCCAATGTAGATGTGAGGTACAGACATCAACTCACATAAGCTGTATAGGTTTTTAACTGTCTATGCTTTGGCAAATAACCACTATTGATTACTCTTGAAAAAGATATTATAATTCATAATTATCACCAATACAGTTAGCATTATTTTTAGCATTGTTGCCCCTCTACTTCATGTGTTCTTTCAGCACTTCACACGTGGTTCTGTGCGCCACTTCTTGATGACGACGTCACACTCCCTCAAAATGCTGTCCCTACTTCGCATCTGGCATGATAACTCAGGCGATGGCGTCCACGCCGGCTGGTTTCTCGACAAGATTGTCATTGAAGACCTGCAGACGTCTGAAAGGTGATGGTTTTAATCAGTTTCGAAGTTGTTGCTTAAGTTTTGAAACTTAGATAACCTTGTTCACCCTGCTTTGCCTGTGCATGTCTTTCGGAAGAGGCTTAAAAAACTATAGGTTCCTTCTCCCTGGTCTCTATGCCAGGGGAAGTAAAATATGGTCACTATATCTAAAACACTGATTCCAGCTCCTGCAGCCAGAGCTGTTTCCCGGTCGGGTGCGTGAGAGGCACCAAGCAGGCAGTTCCCTACAGAGGTCTACAGCAGTATATGGGTGGTTGGGAGAATACTGTGATAACTGGGCAGTCTGGAGGCACCACACACAAGCCAGCAACAGAGCACGTTTCACCTATTAATTGTTCTATGTTTTGTTGAAATATTTCAGGTATTTTTTCCTGTGTGGCCACTGGCTGGCGTCGGATGAAGATGATGGGCGAGTAGACAGGAACGTACCCGTGGTGATGAATGGTAGTGATGTCGGCTTCCACAATGCCTTCTTCACAAATGCACGAGCTAAACTGTCTGATGACCATATTTGGTTCTCTGTCGTCATGAGACCGACCCGAAGCAGCTTCACTCGTGTACAGGTAGTAGCAGTGGAAATATAGTGAAATATAACCTAGCCGATCAATCAAAGTGAAATAGATGCGCATTGCATTCTGGGAGTCAGGTGGGTCACAATTCCAAATTATGTACTCAGAATGATAGGAATAGTTTTGTATGCATGTTTTTTTACATGAACTTACTAAACATCATGGACGCATGCTTTAGCTTATGGTATACTTATAATTACATTAAAAATACTCAAACTAATAATGACCAGTGTCATGTGACACAAGCTGGAGTAGGACTGGTGGGAGCTCCTGGCCAATGTCTCGGTTCAGCGTAGTTTTCTCTCTGTGGATGTTAATCGCCTCCTTTATTTTCCTCCTGTGCCAGTTCTCATGGTCTAGAATTTTAACGTCCTTCATAGAACACTGATGTTGGTTCAGTTTGTTGGTGTTCAGTTTGTGTTTACTTATACCTGATAGGGGTTGGCAACCAGATAGATTGTATGTCATATACTACCCCACACTTTGCTGCCTTTGCTGTTCTGTCTTTTGGGTGTACCAACAGTGACCTCAGGGTGTTGATAGGTTTGTGGTAAACTGGGATGTCATAGGACTTGAAAATCCTTGCTAATTGTTCTGATAGTAGGGCAGCCCTATGGCATGTTGTCTTCTGCTGGTTTCTGTGGTGGTGTTCTCCTTCTCTCTCCTTGGTTGCGTGATGTTAAACATCCACGTTTTGTAACCGTTTGCTTTCAGCACTTTCTTGATGTGGTCCACCTCTATGTTCTTGTCCTCCTCTTCTGTTACCAGGTTCTCTGCCCTTTGGAGGAGTGTCCTAACCACTGATCATTTGTGTTCTAAGTGGTGATTAGAATCCCAGTTGAAATACTGGTCTGTGTGGGTTGCTTTCTGATATATCTTAACCTTGGTTGATCCATCACCTTTCAGGCATATACATGTGTCTAGAAAGGCTAACATATTGTCCTGTTCTGGTTCTGCTGTGAACTTAATGTTCTCTTTCTTCAAAATGAACCCATGGCTGCTCCCTTCTTCTGTTTGTAGAACTCTCCATCATAAATGAAACATATGGTGTTCAGACAGATTTCTAACAGTGTGGTGACCTGGTTTACTGATAGTTCACATCTGTCTTTCAGTGTTGTATCCTGGTTTAGTCGGTCCTTAATCACCAATACCGCCTCTGTCACCGGGATACTAGTGAACAGGCTGTCACATCAAAGGACACCATTTTTCTCCCTGGTGGAACTTCCAACTCTTCCATCTTCTTTACAAATTGTGTGCTGTTTTTCATAAAATGTTCTGTTTTGGTGGGCTCAGAATGCTGGCTAGGAACTTTGCCATCTTGTATGTTACACTGCCTATACTTGATACTATAGGTCTTAATGGTACATTGTTCTTGTGGACCTTAGGCAATCCATAGAATTTTGGGACTGCTTCTGATGTAGGGTAAATACTGTAGTATAGGGCATCTGAGATAGTCTTGGTTCTTTTCCACTCTTTCATGGTGTTGACTAGTTTACTTTTGTACACTTTAATGGGATCCCTTTCCAACTTCTTGTAGGTGGTGTCATCTCCTAATAACCCAGCAATCTTAGTGTCATATTCTGTGGCCTTCATAATCACCATTGCTCTACCCTTGTCTGCTGGCAGAATCTTGATTGTCTTGTAGCATGTAAAGTTTTAAGTGCTTTCCTCTCTTCCAGTGATATGTTGGATCTTTTCTCCTTGGCTTTGTGTTTCATCACAGCTTTAGCTGCATCACTTCTCAACCCATTGGCCCTGTGTTTTTCTTTGATGTTCTTACATGTGGATTCTGTTGCTGTTATTAGATCATCTATGGGGAGCTCCCACCAGTCTTGCTCCAGCTTGTGTCACATGACCAGTGTCATGTGACACATCCGTAACTTCAGTCTGCTGAAGAAGACCTCGGGATGCGGTTGAAATACTTAGATCGAATAAAAAGTTTCTTGAGAGGCAATTATGTTTACCCTGGTAATATTAATAACTGAGAAACCAGATCATCTATCCATTCAATTAGTGTGTATCCTGTTGTCTGCTAAAAAGTATAACATCAAACATGTTCTTATTGAACACAAGACGGTAGATCTGTTGACATAGGCTCAGAGAATACAACCATGCCATGCTATTCTTAACATCCCTGTAGATGAAAGAGTACCCAGACCTATGTTTAATGTATCAATTTGTCCATGACAGCGCCTGACATGCTGCATGTCTCTCCTCTTCATGACGATGGTCACCAACGCGATGTGGTACCACAGTGACGAGACGGGAAATGACCAGGTGATCCGTCTTGGTCCCATTGTCTTCAGTGCTGCAGCCTTCCTGGTCTCCATCTTCAGCTCCCTCATGGTCATTCCCATCAACCTCGCCATTGTCCAACTCTTCCGCAAGAGCAAGCCTACGGGTTGGGAAGAAGAGGAAGTGTCCCATGATGAGAGAAAGGGAGAAGAGGAAGAAGAAACAGAGGATGACTCAGAGAGCTCTGACGTTGATACAAATGGTGAGGTTGAGAGTGAGGGTGATCTGGATTTGGAACATGTTGACTCAGAAAAAAGTGATGGCAAGAAGAAGATGAAGAAGCAGGCTGTGAAAGCCAAGAGGCAGCCATGGTGGAGACAGCCATACCCTCTGCCCCACTGGTGCGTCTATGTCGCATGGTTCATCTCTGTGGCTTCCATTGTTGCATCAGCGTTCTTTGTCATCATGTACAGCTTCTCGTTCGGTAAAGAGAAGTCAGAGGCATGGTTGTCAGCACTCGTCTTCTCCTTCACCGAGTCAGTCGTTGTCATCCAGCCATTGAAGGTACGCTCTCTCATCTTATTCTTATTTATCCATCATCAAGTCTGTTTGTTCAACACTACACAAAACAGCCTCTATGGGGTTAGAGTTGTTTCGATTAGGATCATGATGTATTATTCCCCAACACGTTGTTTAAATTTTAATCAGAGTTCATAAGTGAGCTGACTTCGAGCATCTGCTATGAAAGGTTGCGAGAATAAAGCATGAAGGACAAGGACATGTTCACAGGTTGCCACAGGTCAATGTAATTCATTCAAAGTTTCATGTAGGTGGGTCTGACATTAAATGACATTGGTTTCATGTCAGTCGTCTGTTATAATACATGTTACTGCGTTAAAATATGTGCTTTGTATCTCTGTCTGGTTAATGTTTTTGTTCCTACTATAGGCTGAGAGAGATAGTAGACATTTTGAAAAAATATAGCAAATGTAAAAACAAACTACCATATTTGACCAATTAAGTCAATAGATATGCGTATCATACTTGAAATGTGACGTTTTTCACTAGCATATTGTTGACAAAACTTAACGACCATTTATAATATTGACATGTCCCCTTAATTTGCTGCCACAATTTCCCTTAAATCTGTATTGGTAACATGTTGTCATCTACGATATCAGGTTATGCCAGCCATCTAACAAACATATGGCAGGGCGTGTTTACGATCATTTTGATTGGCGAGGTCACCAGGTCACATCTACTTGGCTGTTTCCATTATTGTTTCAAAGGTACAATAAACTACGTTAGCGCTGATATTTGCTGGTTCAAGGACATGATTTAGTTAGGAGATATAGTATTGATGTGTACTGGAATCATAGTAACCAGATGATATGTTCAAACATATAAAGCTGGTTCGAAGATCGAAGCACACGCGGTCGTTATATTTCGTGGCATTATGAGGAAACAAATTAATTATCTACCCCAGCTACCTTAATCAGCGGACACGTTATCTACCCCAACTACCTTAATCAGCGGACACGTTATCTACCCCAACTACCTTAATCAGCGGACACAT
Source organism: Lamellibrachia columna (assembly GCA_963662155.1). Lineage (NCBI taxonomy): Eukaryota > Metazoa > Annelida > Polychaeta > Sabellida > Siboglinidae > Lamellibrachia > Lamellibrachia columna. Next base: position 40,824,165 of record OY759263.1, on the reverse strand, counting down.
TATCTACCCCAACTACCTTCATCAGCAGGATCCATAATTATATTTTTACTAGTGTGGAATAACTGAAAAATGTCGCCATCTGGTATTAAACAGTTGGCATTACTTTTCAATTGTTATACACTAGTCATCAAATGACACCACTCATGTTAAATGTTAAACAGTTACCTTATTGTCTAGAGAAACAAGTTTTGCTGTATGCTTATAAGAACAGATTCCTTGAAATTTTTCCATGGCCTAATTTTTTTTCAAGCGTACTCTACACATATTAGATCAAATAAGGTGTATGCCAAAGTGAAGTGTGATGATGACATTGCTGCCTCAGGTTGTCATCGTTGCCATGGTGATAGCTTCCATCTTCAAGACTCTGGATGAAAGTTCATCACAGACAGTGATACGGAAAGGACCCACGATGGATGAAGATCTCGTTCCACAGAGTGTCGGTATGTTCTCACATGAGGGGTCTCATCTGTGCTGAAAGCAGTGAGGTACTGCAGTGGTGAAGTCAGCGCTGAGGTCATTCACTGGTGAAGTTATAGTGCTGAGGTCATACACTGGTGAAATCATAGTGCTGAGGTCATACAGTGGTGAAGTCATAGTGCTAAGGTCACACAATGGTGAAGTCAGTGTGCTAAGGTTACACAGTGGTGAAGTCATAGTGCTGAGGTCACACAGTGGTGAAGTCATAGGTCATGCAGAGATTGTAGTTGTGCAGTTATGAGGTTGTGAAGAGGCTGGGGTGTGGTCAAAGTAAAATAAGGCTGAAGTGACAGGTCATTGTGGTGAAGTGGATGGAGCTTTCCTGACTTTCTTGGTCATTTGATCAGTGTCCGACTGTGTTGGTGGTCATCATAGTATGACAGCCAGAGAGAGCAACTTCTGGCACAAATAAATCAGTGATTGAGGCTATAGAAGTATGGTAAAAGCAACCAGTGATGAACAGATACAGGAGATTCAAGTCATTCAACTCTCCCACAAACATCATTAGACTTTTATCATGTGACGACCACCAACGTGGTCACATGCCACCAGAGAATTGCTCAAGAGGGTCACGAAAGTTCTGTCGTATATAACGATAGACTGAAAGGTATCTTAGCTTTAATATAAATGCAGTTCTATTATTCACGTCGTGATCAAGTCATTAACAATTCATGCTTAAGGAACTGTTGGTTGTTGATTCATTGGAACAGTTGGTTATAACAGATTGTTATGTGTAGATGAGATCAGCACGATGAGGGTGCCCCCGCCCCCCAGCAGCAAGAAGCTGGCGTGTGCGAGGAGAAGGCGCATCTATGAGAAGCGTACCTGGGGCGTGATTAAGGAGATTGTCATGTACATGCTCTTCCTCGCAACCACTAGCTTCATCGCCTGGGGCACGAAGGATGACACCGTGTACCTCATGAACACATCTATCAGGGAGCTGTATGACCAAGACAGTTACAAGACGTCCTCGGTCAGTTGCTAGGTCTTCATTGTTGTGTCAGGGACATGGCTGTTACAAATATTACATTTGTTCATATTGTGCTCTGTATATGTTCAATAGATATGCCATCATAAAGAAAACTTTGTCAACTAGGTCTCTAATGCAGTTCTTTTCACTTTATGTTATGTATTGTATTGTATAGCTGAATACTTCTCAGTGAAGTGAAGACAGTGTTTAAATAAACAGATCTGCTTGGTGAACTGTACCCCACATTGACTGTGACAATATATGTTAATATATCATGTTAAAACAATTGTTTGACTTGAATTTTGACCTATGTATTTTTTGTGATGTAATTTTAGGTTAGAACAGGATCGCAGTTTTGGCAGTGGTGTCAGAATACAGTGGTGCCTATTACCTACAACGAGTGGAACTACGCTGGACGTCCGACAAACAAGCGTGTGAGAGCATTCCTCACAGACATGGCATCCTTCCGGGTCGGGGCAGTTCGCATGAGACAAGTCAGAATCAAGCCCGGTTGGTACAAACCAAGGGATAATATGGTCAAAGGATGTATAGCTACTTTTTAAAGTCACTCATGTTTTACTCAACGGAGCTTTCAACACCCTCTTGGTCCCTTCGTTAGAATCAGTCTGAACTGCTCTCTGGCATCTTGTGATCATGTTGGTGGTTGTCACATCAAGATCAACCTTCCTGCGATTTTTATGGAACTGCTGTCATGTGATAATCACCAATATGGTCACATGACACTGGAGGACAGTTCAGACTGGCGCTGAAGAGGTTGTGTCCACATGTCATGTATGTTTATATACGACTCACCGGGAGTGGATGGGATTCCTCCAAAATTACTAATGGAAACAGTAGATCAAATCAGTATACCACTTGCAAGAGTATTCAACTTGTCATTAAAAGAGGGAGTTGTTCCGTTTGAATGGAAAGAAGCAAACATCATACCATTATTTAAAAAGGGTTCGAGAAATAAGTCAGAGAATTACAGACCAGTGAGTTTAACGTCAGTGATTTGTAAATTATTAGAAAGGTTAATTAAAGACCATATGGTGGACTTCCTCGTTAAGCATAAATTATTAAATTCATCTCAACATGGATTCCTTAAAGCGAGGTCATGCTTAACAAATATGTTATGTTTTTTGGAAGAAATCACTAAGTGGATAGACGTGGGATCACCAGTAGATATTATCTACTTAGATTTTCAGAAAGCTTTTGACAAAGTGCCACATCAAAGATTACTACTTAAATTAAAAGCCCATGGTATCGGGGATAGCATAACTGACTGGATAGAACAATGGCTGACTGACAGAAGACAACGAGTTGTAGTAGATGGAGAAGTTTCAAATTGGAAATTGGTTTTGAGTGGGGTACCTCAAGGATCAGTATTAGGACCTATATTATTCTTAATTTATATCAATACTTGGACGACAGTATAACAAGTAACGTACTGAAATTTGCGGATGACACAAAACTGTTTAGAAAGGTTAATACTGATGGTGATAAACAACATTTACAAAACGATCTAGACAGATTAGTGAAATGGTCTGAGAAATGGCAGATGCTGTTCAATTTTGGGAAATGTAAATGCCTACATACAGGACATGGGAACTTGAATGTAAACTATAAAATGGGAGATACTGTTCTGGGTACTACTGTAAAAGAAAAGGACTTAGGAGTTACAATAAGCGCTGATATGAAAGTTTCAGAGCAGTGTGGTATTGCAGCTTCAAAGGGTAATCAAATTCTTGGATTGATTAGAAGAAACATAACATACAAGGGAAAAAAGTTAATTATACCTCTTTATAAAGCAATAGTTAGACCTCATTTAGAATACTGTATACAAGCATGGAGACCATATCGTAAGAAGGATATAGATACGCTTGAACGCATACAAAGGAGAGCAACTAAAATGATTCCAGAACTTAGAGACCTTAGTTATGAAGAACGCCTGCAAGAATGTGGTTTAACAACTCTAGAGACAAGGAGGTTAAGAGGAGATCAGATTGAAGTTTTTAAGATATTGAATGGGTATGAAAATATTGCTAGAAATATGTTTTTCTCACTCAAGAAGGATAGCAGAACTAGAGGACATGAGGTAAAATTAGTAAAGGATCAATGTAGATTGGACATCAGGAAGCACTTGTTCTCACAGAGGACAATAAATGAATGGAACAAATTGTCTACAGATTGTGTAACTGCTAGCAGCGTGAATATGTTTAAAAACAAGGTTGACACATATCTCAGGAGGGCGGGTTATAAGTAGGTGAACATTGTTGGACTCTCGATAAGCCAATGGCTTCCTTGTCCACTTGCCATCTGGGCCTTTGGCTTGGATGGCAAATCTTGTTAAATCTTAAATCTTGACTGTGGATGTACAGCGAGGGTTGTGTGTGGTTTGCAGCATCCTGTGACATCGTGCCTGTGATGAAGAAACAGATCCTGGAGTGCAACAAAGCCTACAACGTGTTCTCGGAGGAAGACCGCAACTTCACGGTTGGCTGGAGACTGTCCAACAACTCAACAGACCTGTCACGCATTGAGAAGGCGTACAAGTACCACAGTATGCTGGAGCTGCGGGGCATGCCAACGAATGGACGCATGGGGTTCTACGGGGGCGGAGGGTTCATCGCCGACCTGGGCACTTCTCAGAGACAGGCCAACAGTCTGGTGAAGGAACTCATCGCCAATGAATGGGTCGACATCTATACCAGCGCCGTCTTCATTGAGTTCACCGTCTACAACCCTAACATCAACCTGTTTGCCTTTGTCAACCTCCTCATGGAGTTCCCGGAGACAGGGGGTGTTCTGCCGTACCCCCGGGTTGAGTCATTCCACGTATACAGTGCCCTGGGTGGCATGGGTATGGCCCTGTTGCTTGGACAGTTAGTCTTTGTCATCATGCTTATTGTTCATATTGTACGTGAACTTATGAGTTTCAACAGCCTGCGCAAGGATTACTTTCGTGATCCGTGGAACTATGTTGAAGTGGCCGTCATTGTGACATCGGTGGTTGCCATGGCAATGCACATTATGCGAGAACTATTCAGCAGAATTGTGATGAATCAGCTGAAGGAAAACAAAGGTTGGTGGAATGTAATTGTTTGTTTAATTCAAGATCATCAGTTGCTCATTACAAACAGTCATTAGCTTACTGTGTAACTATATAGACGTTGTGAACTGTTTGTATACAAGAATGCAGGTTCTCACATCGGTTTTATCACAACCCAAAATGGCCAACACAAAACATGTTAACTTACTTCCTTGGCTGCATTATGCTATAAAATTTGCTACTAGCTGCGTGAAACCTATGCGCCCAATTGTTTCATTTGGCTCTTAAAGAGCATTGAGAATATATAATGTCCATACTTTAAAGTTGTCAACAGATGGATGAATGGGTCAGGGAGCTAAGGAGGGAAGTAACAGGTGTCCACTCAGTGTCCTTATGTTAAAGTTGTCAACAGATGGATGAGTGGGTCAGGTAGCTAAGGAGTGAAGTAACAGGTGTCCACTCAATGTCCTTATGTTAAAGTTGTCAACAGATGGATGAATGGGTCACGGAACTAAGGAGTGATGTAACAGGAGTCCACTCAGTGTCCTTACGTTAAAGTTGTCAACAGATGGATGAATGGGTCAGGGAACTAAGGAGTGATGTAACAGGAGTCCACTCAGTGTCCTTACGTTAAAGTTGTCAACAGATGGATGAATGGGTCACGGAGCTAAGGAGGGAAGTAACAGGCGTCCACTCAATGTCCTTATGTTAAAGTTTTCAACAGATGGATGTAACAGGTGTCCACTCAATGTCCTTACGTTAAAGTTGTCAACAGATGGATGAATGGGTCAGGGAAGTAAGGAGTGAAGTAACAGGTGTCCACTCAATGTCCTTATGTTAGTCACAGAGAGTGACCATTGTATTTCAGATGCGTACACCAACTACAGTGGCCTGGCCATGTACGACGGCAAACTGACGGAGCTTGTTGGTGCCATTGTCTTCCTTGTTAACATCAAGTTTCTACGTCTACTTCGCTTCAACAAACACATCCACCAGTTCGCGTGCACGCTGCGCATCGCACGCCAAAGTCTCGGTGGATTCGGCCTGCTTACATTCATCACCTTCAACAACTTCACAATAACAGCCATGCTCATATTCGGCACCCAGCTCGAGACGTTTTCAAACTTCATAATGTCATTCCAGACATTATTTTCGATGCTTATCGGAAAATTTGACCTTCAGAAAATGACAGGCGAAGTGACCGGGTTAGTGCAGATTTCATTATGTGATGTATTTATTTTTTGAAGACCTGTAAATGGCATTTAAAAATAATAACATTTCAGCTGCAATATCTAAGTTTAATGCATGTACTGCATAAGTAAGGTTAAAGTACTGCATAGAATAATGGTTTATTTGCTGGGTAATTTACAGTCAAATCACATTTCCATCCTGCTGTGACGAGTTACTGTTTTCACCGCCAGTTGATTAAAAAATAAAAATTGTGCACTAAAAAGCGTTAGTGGATCATCAAGATTTCTTGTTTTCATTGTGTCATGTGACATTTAAATAGTATCATGAAGTGCAGAAAGTACATTTTATGTGATCAGAAGCAGCTGTGAACAAATGACATTTGTGCAAAAACATTGCCTCTAGTTCGTTGTCTCATGAAGTAATAATTAATTATTATTTTTGAAACAAAATGTACATTTTGTTAAAAGAAACTTTTTTGATACACTTTTCAAATGGAATTTGTCTTTTTGAAATGGAAAATTTGTCAATTGAAATGATGAAACTGAAAAAAATATACTTTTTTAAAACAGATTTTTTGAACGGAATTTGCCTTTTTAAATGGAAAATCAGTTTCCATAACTATAATAATATACAGCTCAATGCAGAAAAGTATTATTAACAAATCTACACAGTTGCTATTGGAGAAACAATCCATGTGTGAGTATGTGTTTATATAACCTTTGTCTCTGTTGCAGATGGCTCAGTCAGCTGTTCTTCGTTGTCTTCGCTATCTTCGTCTTCTTCATCCTTGTCAACATGTTCCTGGGTATCCTCATGTCAGCTTATGCACAGGTTGGTCGATATCATACCCTACAATGAATATCTTTCCTCCACTTACTTATGCACAGGTTGGTCGATATCATACCCTACAATGAATATCTTTCCTCTACTTACTTATGCACAGGTTGGTCAATATCATACCCTACAATGAACATCTTTCCTCCACTTACTTATGCACAGGTTGGTCAATATCATACCCTACAATGAACATCTTTCCTCCACTTACTTATGCACACGTAGGTCAATATCATATCCTACAATGAATATCTTTCTCCACTTACTTATACACAGGTTGGTCAATATCATACCCTACAATGAATATCTTTCCTCTACTTACTTATGCACAGGTTGGTCAATATCATACTCTACAATGAATATCTTTCCTCCACTTACTTATGCACAGGTTGGTCAATATCATACCCTACAATGAATATCTTTCCTCTACTTACTTATGCACACGTTGGTCAATATCATATCCTACAATGAATATCTTTCTCCACTTACTTATGCACAGGTTGGTCAATATCATACCCTACAATGAATATCTTTCCTCTACTTACTTATGCACAGGTTGGTCAATATCATACTCTACAATGAATATCTTTCCTCCACTTACTTATGCACAGGTTGGTCAATATCATACCCTACAATGAATATCTTTCCTCTACTTACTTATGCACACGTAGGTCAATATCATATCCTACAATGAATATCTTTCTCCACTTACTTATGCACAGGTTGGTCAATATCATACCCTACAATGAATATCTTTCCTCTACTTACTTATGCACAGGTTGGTCAATATCATACTCTACAATGAATATCTTTCCTCCACTTACTTATGCACAGGTTGGTCAATATCATACCCTACAATGAATATCTTTCCTCTACTTACTTATGCACACGTTGGTCAATATCATATCCTACAATGAATATCTTTCTCCACTTACTTATGCACAGGTTGGTCAATATCATACCCTACAATGAATATCTTTCCTCTACTTACTTATGCACAGGTTGGTCAATATCATACTCTACAATGAATATCTTTCCTCCACTTACTTATGCACAGGTTGGTCAATATCATACCCTACAATGAATATCTTTCCTCTACTTACTTATGCACACGTAGGTCAATATCATATCCTACAATGAATATCTTTCTCCACTTACTTATGCACAGGTTGGTCAATATCATACCCTACAATGAATATATTTCCTCTACTTACTTATGCACAGGTTGGTCAATATCATACTCTACAATGAATATCTTTCCTCCACTTACTTATGCACAGGTTGGTCAATATCATACCCTACAATGAATATCTTTCCTCTACTTACTTATGCACACGTAGGTCAATATCATATCCTACAATGAATATCTTTCTCCACTTACTTATACACAGGTTGGTCAATATCATACCCTACAATGAATATCTTTCCTCTACTTACTTATGCACAGGTTGGTCAATATCATTCTCTACAATGAATATCTTTCCTCCACTTACTTATGCACAGGTTGGTCAATATCATACCCTACAATGAACATCTTTCCTCTACTTACTTATGCACAGGTTGGTCAATATCATACTCTACAATGAATATCTTTCCTCTACTTACTTATGCACAGGTTGGTCAATATCATACTCTACAATGAATATCTTTCCTCCACTTACTTATGCACAAGTTGGTCAATATCATACTCTACAATGAATATCTTTCCTCCACTTACTTATGCACAGGTTGGTCAATATCATACCCTACAATGAACATCTTTCCTCCACATACTTATGCACAGGTTGGTCAATATCATACTCTACAATGAATATCTTTCCTCTACTTACTTATGCACAGGTTGGTCAATATCATACTCTACAATGAATATCTTTCCTCTACTTACTTATGCACAGGTTGGTCAATATCATACTCTACAATGAATATCTTTCCTCTACTTACTTATGCACAGGTTGGTCAATATCATACACTACAATGAATATCTTTCCTCTACTTACTTATGCACAGGTTGGTCAATATCATACTCTACAATGAATATCTTTCATCCACTTACTTATGCACAGGTTGGTCAATATCATACTCTACAATGAATATCTTTCCTCTACTTACTTATGCACAGGTTGGTCAATATCATACTCTACAATGAATATCTTTCCTCCACTTACTTATGCACAGGTTGGTCAATATCATACTCTACAATGAATATCTTTCCTCCACATACTTATGCACAGGTTGGTCAATATCATACTCTACAATGAATATCTTTCCTCTACTTACTTATGCACAGGTTGGTCAATATCATACTCTACAATGAATATCTTTCCTCTACTTACTTATGCACAGGTTGGTCAATATCATACTCTACAATGAATATCTTTCCTCTACTTACTTATGCACAGGTTGGTCAATATCATACTCTACAATGAATATCTTTCCTCTACTTACTTATGCACAGGTTGGTCAATATCATACTCTACAATGAATATCTTTCCTCTACTTACTTATGCACAGGTTGGTCAATATCATACACTACAATGAATATCTTTCCTCTACTTACTTATGCACAGGTTGGTCAATATCATACTCTACAATGAATATCTTTCCTCCACTTACTTATGCACAGGTTGGTCAATATCATACTCTACAATGAATATCTTTCCTCTACTTACTTATGCACAGGTTGGTCAATATCATACTCTACAATGAATATCTTTCCTCTACTTACTTATGCACAGGTTGGTCAATATCATACTCTACAATGAATATCTTTCCTCTACTTACTTATGCACAGGTTGGTCAATATCATACTCTACAATGAATATCTTTCCTCTACTTACTTATGCACAGGTTGGTCAATATCATACCCTACAATGAATATCTTTCCTCTACTTACTTATGCACAGGTTGGTCAATATCATACTCTACAATGAATATCTTTCCTCCACATACTTATGCACAGGTTGGTCAATATCATACTCTACAATGAATATCTTTCCTCTACTTACTTATGCACAGGTTGGTCAATATCATACTCTACAATGAATATCTTTCCTCTACTTACTTATGCACAGGTTGGTCAATATCATACTCTACAATGAATATCTTTCCTCTACTTACTTATGCACAGGTTGGTCAATATCATACTCTACAATGAATATCTTTCCTCTACTTACTTATGCACAGGTTGGTCAATATCATACCCTACAATGAATATCTTTCCTCTACTTACTTATGCACAGGTTGGTCAATATCATACTCTACAATGAATATCTTTCCTCCACTTACTTATGCACAGGTTGGTCAATATCATACTCTACAATGAATATCTTTCCTCCACTTACTTATGCACAGGTTGGTCAATATCATACCCTACAATGAACATCTTTCCTCTACTTACTTATGCACAGGTTGGTCAATATCATACCCTATAATGAATATCTTTCCTCTACTTACTTATGCACAGGTTGGTCAATATCATACTCTACAATGAATATCTTTCCTCCACTTATTTATGCACAGGTTGGTCAATATCATATCCTACAATGAATATCTTTCCTCTACTTACTTATGCACAGGTTGGTCAATATCATACCCTACAATGAATATCTTTCCTCCACTTACTTATACACAGGTTGGTCAATATCATACTCTACAATGAACATCTTTCCTCTACTTACTTATGCACAGGTTGGTCAATATCATACTCTACAATGAATATCTTTCCTCTACTTACTTATGCACAGGTTGGTCAATATCATACTCTACAATGAATATCTTTCCTCCACTTACTTATGCACAGGTTGGTCAATATCATACTCTACAATGAATATCTTTCCTCCACTTACTTATGCACAGGTTGGTCAATATCATACCCTACAATGAACATCTTTCCTCCACATACTTATGCACAGGTTGGTCAATATCATACTCTACAATGAATATCTTTCCTCTACTTACTTATGCACAGGTTGGTCAATATCATACTCTACAATGAACATCTTTCCTCCACTTACTTATGCACAGGTTGGTCAATATCATACTCTACAATGAATATCTTTCCTCTACTTACTTATGCACACGTTGGTCAATATCATATCCTACAATGAATATCTTTCTCCACTTACTTATACACAGGTTGGTCAATATCATATCCTACAATGAATATCTTTCCTCTACTTACTTATGCACAGGTTGGTCGATATCATACCCTACAATGAACATCTTTCCTCCACATACTTATGCACAGGTTGGTCAATATCATACCCTACAATGAACATCTTTCCTCTACTTACTTATGCACAGGTTGGTCAATATCATACTCTACAATGAATATCTTTCCTCTACTTACTTATGCACACGTTGGTCAATATCATATCCTACAATGAATATCTTTCCTCCACTTACTTATGCACACGTTGATCAATATCATATCCTACAATGAATATCTTTCCTCCACTTACTTATGCACACGTTGATCAATATCATACTACAAAATCTGGTATTCTAGGATTATTGCTAAGTAGGAATTAATGTCAATTAATATACATACTTACATACATTAATTAATGTATATATATATTTGTAACCTGTTTAAGATATACATGTAACATGTTGTTGGAATGGCTCAACCATTGTAATGTTGTGAGACGTCCTACAAGTTGTGTGGTTTTGTCAGGCCCTGGAGATGCCCCTGCCACCGGAGAGACACCACGACATCTTACGCTTCCTTCAAAAGCAGTTCCAACGATCATTCTGTAAGAAAAAAGGTATGGTGACAAGTACAGTTCAGTTGACATTATTTGTTAGTGAGTAACAAAGCTGACACACATTTAAAGCTTGATCATTCATTTAGCCCTTTGTGAATCTGGTTCATTGATGTTGAGATGTGTGTAGTTTCGTGAGCATAAAAATCGAGTTTTTTAGGCAGCCATAAAGCTGGTTGCATTTCAATGAGAGTTCATGCATCTGCCACACCACATCCTGTTTATCCAGGGAGACTGCCTGGTTTGGTAAATCTAAAGGATATTTAAATTCCACATCGATCCTTAGCTGCTAAGACACAAATAAATAAACTAATAATTTTTTTTAATTCACTCAAACCTGTATTAATTGTCCGCTCAACAAATGGTTGAAATTGACACTTAATAAAGGTGGTCGGTCGTATCTTAATACAGGTCGTATCTTAATACAGGTGGTCTCTTAATTTATATGGTCTCTTAATAAAGGTCATATCTTAATACAGGTCTGTGCTGTTAGTAAGTGCATGGTAATGAGTGAATTAATGGTATGGTTGAACTGCCAACAGATGATGAGGACAGCTACAAGACCAACTTTGACGTGCTTGAAGCGAGACTCCACATGATAGACAACATCATCAACCAGCACATGCGACAACAGCCACACAACAAATAAATGTGGCAGTTGTTTTCAAAGTGTCTTTCTTCTGTTGCTAAAGTTATGACGTTTTCACTTATTGTTTTATGTGGGCAACATGCAAATTATATGAAATTCATGTCTGCCAGAGCAGAGAACTGTTCGAGCATGTGGAACAGATATTCTTGTTGTAACTGAAAATAAGCAGTTTTATTGATGAATGACCTGTAGTTCACCTTGTAAACTGTTCTAGTTACTTGTAATGACCTGTAGTTCACCTTGTAAACTGTTCTAGTTACTTGTAATGACCTGTAGTTCACCTTGTAAACTGTTCTAGTTACTTGTAATGACCTGTAGTTCACCTTGTAAACTGTTCTAGTTACTTGTAATGCAGAAGGAACAGCAGAAAGCTCTTTGTTGAGTCAGTGGTGTACATGGTTGGAAGTTATATTATTCACAGCAGTAGCACAATATGGAATGAATTGGGCAGAAAAGTCATACATTTTGTGTTACCTTTTTAAGAGAATTAACTGATTACTGTATGATTTCCTATATTGAATGTTAATGCCAGTATATTGTATGTGTTTCTTCCCATATATGTAGTTACAGGCTGTGATAATGTTAAAAGGTGTAGTTATGTTTAGCAATGCACCAAATGTGCTTAGTGATAGTTGTAAAGTGGTAGTTTCTTGTTATGCAGCGTTGTCTGCAGTGTTGTCGTCTCACATCTCTCAGCTGTATTTTGCTCATTGTTCACGCCATGAAGTTTGGTGGAGGTTCTCTAACCATTTCTCATTGTCACATGTGATAACAGGCACTTATATATTCTAATTATGTATTCTGTTGTTCACTGTATATCATGGTTATTTCCACACAATCATGTAATTTATTAAGTGTATGCGGTTTATTCCGTTTTGAGTGTTATATACATATTGAGTGCACAAAATATTTTAAAATATGGATAATGTTGCATATTATGCTTCATGTAAAACATGGAATAATTATAATCGTGACCATTTGTTGCCATATAAAAATAAACTGATCAACAAACGAAACTTATATCCAAATATAAATGGAGATATCAGTTCTCCACCGAGTTTCCAGTAGCTGCTAATATCATACATGAACATTATGTAACTTTAGATGAGTCTTTGTAATGCTTGCAAGGAAATAAAACATTATGTAACTTTAGATGAGTCTATGTAATGCTTGCAAGGAAATAATAGGTATTATGCAAAACCATTCTTGTTATTTAGTGTAAGAGTCGCCTAACTCATGGTTCCAATTGTACAGTGGACAATGAGAGATGGCTGCCTCAATGGAAATCAAGTAGGAATATAATAATAGAAAGAGCTAATTATGCCTGCGTAAAGCAACGATTAGGTCCTTTTATAATATTGCGTACAGTACAAGGAGACCATATCAGAAAAATTACCTATTTTTAAATAAAAAAACTTAATTTTTCATACTGCACCATCTCACTTTTAAAGATCACAAACCTTTCCACTAGAGTGCACATTTTTCCTATTAAATATACAGTTGCTATCTGAAACCATGATGTACCACGATATCCTATTTATCTCTACCTGACAACCATGGCATAATAGTAGTCATATTTTTCATAAGGATTCGTGTGACAATGGAAAAATATATATAACACATAACACACCATTTTAATACTGTCGGATAACAATTCTGGACATCACATTGCATATTGCAAACACGTTCAGTAATTGAGAGTTTGTTGTACAATTGTGATCCAGTTGTGGAGCTTGTACTCGCCAGGTGGCGTGATATTGTGAACACGTTCAGTAATTGAGAGTTTGTTGTACAATTGTGATCCAGTTGTGGAGCTTGTACTCGCCAGGTGGCGTAATATTGTGAACACGTTCAGTAATTGAGAGTTTGTTGTACAATTGTGATCCAGTTGTGGAGCTTGTACTCGCCAGGTGGTGTGATATTGTGAACACGTTCAGTAATTGAGAGTTTGTTGTAAAATTCTTCATGAAGAAGTGGAGACTGCAGTTAAATTCTTGAAGATAGGGAAATCAGCTGGAGTTGATGACATACCAGCTGATTTAATACAAGCTGGGGGAGCTGTAACCAACATCCTCACAGCAATCTGCAATAAGATCTGGCAGACAGGAGATTGGCCTACTCCATGGACCCAATCAATGGTCATCACACTTCCAAAAAAAGGCAATCTACAATTGTGTCAAAACTACCGGACAATCAGCCTCATCAGCCACCCAAGTAGTCATGTTGAAGGTCATCCTTAACAGGCTCAAGCCACAAGTGGAGAACATCATCGCTGAAGAACAGGCCAGCTTTCGAGAAGGACACTGACTCGCAGTACTACAGAGCAAATTTTCAACCTTAGAATCCTCTGTGAAAAGTACATGCAGCACCAACAAAATCTATATCAAGAAGGTTTTTGACAGGGTATGGCATGTAACCAAAATTACTTTACCAACCAGACTCAAATTACAATGGCACACTCATAGACAATTTTCTATGTAAGTTGTCAAAAGGATTTTTCAAATCCTCAGCTGGTACATTAATAAGTAACATGTCTGACCACCTTCCATACTTTATTTCCTTGGAACATGTTCAAACTGTTAATACTGCACCCAAGTTTATTCACATTAAACAACACAGTCCTGAAGCAATTAACACATTGAATTAGAACTATTAAATTCAAATATTTGCGATAAGCTTAACAATGACGTTTATGCTGACCCTGATGAGAACTACAAACTTTTTGAAGAAACTACATATTACGAAGAACATAAGCACAAAAAATCGCCTTGGACTACTCTAGGAATCATAATATCAATTAAATTTAGAGATAAATTATATTCAAAACTAAAACAAACACCTGTAAACACAGAACAATATGTTACACTCAAAACTAATTTCCATACTTACAATGGAATTCTTAGAAGAAATATTCAAATAGCAAAGCAAATGCACTATCAAACCAGTTTTGAAAAATATAAACATGACACAAAACAGACATGGTGTATAATTAAAAAAATTCAAAGTCAGACCAGTTCCATAATTATTTCAAAATTCATTTGCACAAACGTTCATTAAATGTCAAGAAAATAAAGTTTAAAATATTTCACATGCCTGAAAAGAAAATTGAAATCCCTTTGTTGCAAATAGATTGGGCAAACATTGATTGTGTTAGTGATTTTAATTTTGTTTGGGTATTACATTAAATAACTATTTAAACTGGCATAGTCATACAAATAAAGTAGCTAACAAAATAAATTAAACAATTTGAATTTTTATCAAACTGAAACACTTACCACAAAGCATATTATATATTATGTACACATCCCTCATTCTTCGTCAGATTAATTATGGTATTGTGCTATGGGGTCACCAAGCACATCGAGTTTATAGTTTGCAAAAAAAAGAATAAGAATAATTTCTACGAGTAAATATAATGCTCTTACAGATCCTATTTTTAAGAAACTTCAATTCCTAAAACTATATGATATTTATAAAGTACAGCAACTTGTTTTTTTTTTATAAAATAGTCAATAACGATCTACAGGAATATTTCAGCCATGTTACTTACACAAATTTGAAATCCATCAATACTACACACGATGAATAAATAACCTGTTTATTCACAGAGTCAATCATCAACATACCAAAAACTAATGACACAACGTAATAGAAACAGTTAACAATATTCCAAGCATTATCACTGATAAAATTTATATACATAGTCTACATGGTTTCATCACTTATGTTAAAAACAACCTAATTATGCATTATAAATGCTATTGTGTTATCCCTAATTGTTACATATGTAATAGTAGTATGTGGTATATTATGTAATTATATATATTTATATTTCTGTACTTCTTTACTAGTATTGAATTATGATGATTATTATAACAATTTATTATTGTTATTTTTCTATTTATTATGATGAAAGGGGGCTTCCGTGTTAGCGACATGCTGTGTCTTAATGGGAGTCTCATTGACCTTTACATTTATGTTAATTATTCCATTTTGTACAGTTATGGTCAAATAAATATATATGTATGTATGTCTGTCTGCCTTAAGGGCAACCATGAGGAAATACAACATTGGTCAGCAGCGGAGCCAATGGGGTCTAAGGGGTCTCAATAACCCCCTAGGTCATGGAGGGGGGGTCTTAAACCCTCCTTGTGTCCGTGGCAAATGTTACAGTAAAGGAAAACATATATAGGCCTACGTCGGAACTAGTGTCAATGTATTGATGTATTAGCAGCCGGCTAATATTAACCCTTATGTAAGTAGTACGAATCGCCTCCCCCTGTTCGTAAATAGAACGACATGACTACGACTGACTGAGACCCCCCCCCCCCGCCAACAAGCCTAGATCCGCCCCTGTTGGTGTCAACCTTGCACGAGTCATAGAACATCTGTATGACAAGGCCACCAGCGCAGTCCTCATGAATGACAACTTGGGGGAATGGTTTCGCACCACCATTGGAGTCCGCCAGGGTTGTCTTCTATCACCCACTCTATTTAACATATTTTTTTAGAGAATCATGATTGACGCCCTTGAAGATCACGTAGAAACAGCCAGCATCGGAGGCAGGACAGCAACAAATTTACGCTTTGCAGATGATACCGATGGCTTAGCAGGGGATGAACAGGAGCTAGCTGACCAAGAGAGCCGCCTCGACAAAAATCTGGGTCCTACGGAAGGAAATTAGTGCTGAGAAAACCAAGCTAATGACTAACAACATCAATGGCATCAAAAAGAAAATCAAAGCGAGGCAACAAAGATTAGAAATAGTGTCCAACTTCAGTAGGGGAGAGTTGCCGGGATTGGGACCCCTAAAGGCCTAACTATAAACTTGAATATAGACGCGAAAACAAATGGAATTGCTGTAGACAATATATTATCATAGAGTTTATATTTTATTTTCAACAACAAGCTATTAATCACAAACAAATCATTGATGAATTTTGAAAAAAATCAATTAAAAAAAAATTGCAAGACTAAGCATAATTATGAATTGATACACAAGTAACATATAGTGTTAATTTTAACAATAATAGTTATCATTAGTCAAATATAATATACCAATAAATACCAGTGTTCATAATCTTTGTAGTTCCATCCACCCTACACAATGTCCCATATCTTCTTCGACTGGACAAACAAACAAATTATGTATAACAAACTTTGAATCAATACGTGAGTAAAATATAATATTCATTAGGAACATAACATTAATCAACAGTCAAATGAAATGTTAATAGGGCCTAATATTCATAGACTTGTGCCAATGGCTCCGGAATAAACTAGCAGAAATGATCGACATCCTTTTGGAGCCCACCACAACATGTTCTGTCTCGCAATTGCATGCACTGCCACTGGCACCACAGTTTTTCATCACATCCATTACTCGTCGCACTATGCCCGTGTGTCAACTTCAATTCGTACACTGCGATATCATCCTACAGAGGCCATCGGAGCCTGTTCTGTCCCACAATTTACATACACTGCACCGCCACAGTTTGTTCGTCACATCCATTACTTGTCGTATTATGCCTGGGTAGATTTTATCATCGTAGAAAATGTTGCACCACTGACCAGTTCTGCATCTCTCGATTGAATTGCAGTGGTTTTAGAACTGGGCTCTTTGATGGATGTAGGCCAAGTAGACGTAGCTATCTCCGGTCCGACTTTGTTTTGTTTAATTAGTTTCTTTCTTCGGTGGGCATACCTCTGGTACAGCTTCCATGGCAACAGCTGTCAGTGCTGGAGTTGCAACAACCAGTGTCAGAGGTGGCGTAGGGTTGTGCAACTTCTATGATAACATTAGTTACCGTAGCAGCAGCGAAGTCGGTGTCTTGGAATACGTATATGGTCTTTCACATTAAGAATTTCGGCGACTTAATTGCCATGTTGTCATTGGTCTGCCCACGTCTTCTCTCATCCACATCCTCAATGCATCATCGTAGAATGTCCCAAACTGTCCAAAAAAGGCGCCATCCAAAGGCTGAAATTGGTCAGTCGTGTGTGGCGGAAGTGAGACCATGACCACACCAGCTTCCCGAGCCGTCCCAGTTGCTGCCAAATTCTTTGTGTGGTTCACGTGGCTATCGAGTCTGAGCACAATAGACTCCTTCATTGGTTTAACAAAATCTACGAAATGTCACAGCCAAGTAACAAACCCCTCACTGGACATCCAGCCTTTGCCATCGGAGGTCCACCATTTGTCAGTTCTATTTTCGTCCAATTCCGTTGATACATGATCATTGGCATCACATTTATGTAAGCCCTCATAAAGTCTTTGGAAGTCCGAAACAATGTAAATTTACCTGTGACCAAATGTGTTCTGTTACAAGTTCCCTCGACTGGACCACTTAGCAATTTCCTTTATTTGCTTTATTATAATTGCTCCCTTGTCTAATATTACTTTCTGATAATTAATAAACTTCATTGGGGTAATTACACACATATATTGATGATGTCGGGATAGTACGTGTGTCTCCGTTGTGTTAATGGAGCGGGATAGTACGTGTGTCCCCGTTGCGTTGGTGGAGCGGGATAGTGCGTGTGTCCCCGTCGTGTTAGTGGAGCGGGATAATACGTGTGTCTCCGTTGTGTTAATGGAGCGGGATAGTACGTGTGTCCCCGTTGCGTTAGTGGAGCGGGATAGTATGTGTGTCCCCGTCGTGTTAGTGGAGCGGGATTGTACGTGTGTCCCCGTGTGTGTTAGTGGAGCGGATAGTACGTGTGTCCCCGTTGTGATAATGGAGCGGGATAGTACGTGTGTCCCCGTCGTGTTAGTGGAGCGGGATAGTACGTGTGTCCCCGTGTGTGTTAGTGGAGCGGGATAGTACGTGTGTCTCCGTTGTGCTAATGGAGCGGGATAGTACGTGTGTCCCCGTTGCGTTAGTGGGGCGGGATAGTACGTGTGTCCCTGTCGTGTCAGTGGAGCGGGATAGTACGTGTGTCCTCGTGTGTGTTAGTGGAGCGGGATAGTACGTGTGTCCACGTCGTGTTAGTGGAACGGGATAGTACGTGTGTCCCCGTTGCGTTCGTGGAGCGGGATAGTACGTGTGTCCCCGTTGCGTTAGTGGAGCGGGATAGTACGTGTGTCCCAGTCGTGTTAGTTGAGCGGGATAGTACGTGTGTCCCCGTGTGTGTTAGTGGAGCGGGATAGTACGTGTGTCCCCGTCGTGTTAGTGGAGCGGGATAGTGCGTGTGTCCCCGTCGTGTTAGTGGAGCGGGATAGCACACGAGTGGGTTGTCGTTTGCTTTGAATGCCTAATGTATAAATGCTTGGCGTCCCATCTCCGAAATAACATTATGTTCACATAGTATTAGAATGTGACCAATATAATAAAATTCATGTGTATATAAAAAACTTCACACGAGTCGCAAGCCGTCAAGTGACACATTTCTCCTGGTAGCTGTACCGGCCCATATTGTGGCCGTACATTCATCCAGTGAGCCGACTATATGGTGTCATTGACATAGGGCGGGGCTAAACCGGGGTTGCGTCTTAGACATCTTAAAAGGCTGTTTCACTTTGAAGTGGCCATATTTATGGGTCTGTCCCATTTCATGACGGCTGGTATGTCTGTTTCAAGTACGGGTGAAGTTTAAATGGTTCCTTGGCTTGAACTCGCGTGTTTTGTTGGCATATATCTCAAGTGGTGCGTGCGTGCGTGCGTGCGTGCGTGCGTGCGTGCGTGCGTGCGTGCGTGCGTGCGTGCGTGCGTTTCATCTGCTCTACGTCTTCACAGTGGGTTCGTCTTTCATGATCAGCAAGTTGCCTTATGTATGACTTAATAGTTTAATGTTGCGAATTAATAAATATTCGAAATACGGCTCTTTGTTTGCTGGAGTCAACTTTGTAAAAGACAGAGGTTTCATTACTCATCCATTCACATGTTTCCACGCACGCACGCACGCACGAACACAATCACGCGAGCCCACTCACGCATGTATATACATTGAGATGTGTAACCGTGATCTCATAATTAAGAAACCATGTTAAAAACCTATCCGTCAAAAACCAACAGGCTAAACCACAATCGGTCACCCTTCCACAATCAACCCCATGGTCAAACTCGTGGTTACCCCCCCCCCGAAACCGAAGATCATCTTTAGTCAAAGGTTAAATATTATTATCATGCATTAATTGAATTTTGGTTGTGATATGTCTTGCTATAATAATGCAGAATGTCTATATTACTTTCTTAATAATATAATATTTTTCATAATCAATATAATAATATGTTTGACTTTTTGAAGTTCACAGCAATAACTATTAATAAGTATTTAGCATCATGCAGCTTCTTCCTTTCGACAATTTTTAAATACGAGTAATTATATCTGGGGCTTATGATAATGATTGAGGATGATTGATGTTGTATTAACAGACGATAAAATAACAGTTTGTGATTCTTTTCCTTTGACTAATCTATCAAGTGTTTATAGAATTACCCCAACGGTATTAAAAATAAAAACGAAAAACCTTCTAAAGTTCAAACAAATTTAATGTGTCTTTTCTTCTGTCTATGTGGGATTTTGAGCTACGGGGATTATGACCATACCCAAGTTACCCATACATAATGTTTACCGCGATTACATGAGTGGTTATTTGATACGGGCCCTCTGATACGGTCCCTGTAGCCCGTCCAACCAGCCAGGCTGTCTCCCGCAGCGTTGAGTGTCTGCCCAGCTCAGTAGATCAGTGTCCAGTGAGGAAGCAGCGTTCGGGGAGTCTCCGTCCCTAACTCCTTGCAACACGTCAACTGTAAGTAAAGTTGGAAACATTACATTCTAGGTTTTCGTGGAAACAGTTCGTTTTGTGAGCATACTGATCCACAGCACCGTTGATATCGTCGTCATCGTCATCATCATCATCATCGTCATCATCATCAACAACAACATCAATAAAACACAATCATACTCGTTTTTAGAATAGGCGCCGTTGTCATCTTCGCCATGATAATAGTCAATGTCATCGTTATCGCCGTTGTTGTTGTTGTCGTCGTTATTCTTATCGTTGTCATCATCGTTGCGTTGTCGCTGTCACCACCATCGTCGTCATCACCGTAACTTGTCATTCAGTGAGCACAAATTAGCGTCGACTGGTGACCTATTCCATCGTGTGACGGCTCATTACACAACCACATTATGTGTGCGCAACACTTCACATGTTACACACGGTATTTATTACAGACATTAGTAGATCGCTAGATGTAACTATAATGTTTTTTTCCACACATAATCGGGCCGACAAATGGTGCGCTGCCTTCTAATCACGTCTGGCATTCAGTTGGCCTGGTCGGGAAAAGGTAATCGCATTTGCGACACTACATTGTCATTTTATAAACGACAATCTAGACGCTGACTAATCAGTACAACAATTGTGTTTATGCTAGTTGTACGGATATGTCATTTAAAGTAGCGGTGTCAAAAATAGCTTTGGATATGTTATGCCGCCGCCGCCGCCGCCGCCGCCGCCGCCGCCGCCGCCGCCGCCGCCGCCGCCGCCGCCGCCGCCGCCGCCGCCGCCGCCGCCGCCGCCGCCGCCGCCGCCGCCGCCGCCGCCGCCGCCGCCGCCGCCGCCGCACATGTACTACAGGAATGAACATTCGTATTGCATAGCATCACAGACGGGCTTACAGGCTATAAAATTATGGTGCAAAACTCGGCGGCGACAATAAGGTAGCGGAAACTCTTGGGCATATTTTCTGTGTTTGTGAAGTTTTATTAGCTTCCCGTTCGCTGGCGGTTTTAAGGCCAGGTAACGTTACGTCACATATGCGTTTTCACACCCTTATGTGCACACATAGGTCGCTGCTCTTTCTCGTTACTACCTAGACACATAGAAACACTGAACCAATTGTCACCAGACTACATCAATTATCACGTTTTGTGACTGCTTATTCGCTCGTCTTGTAGGCCGCTATAATAGTGTTGCAGTGTCATTGGTTTATTTATTAAATGTTATTCTTTTAAATTATGATAATCTTGATGTGGTATTTTTACATTTATGTTAAACTAAATATTATTCATTTAATTTTTTTTCATTATGTGTATGCGACGCTTTATCGCTGTAAGACGTCATACAATAGGAGTATCGGTGTTGGATAGTAACACCATGACCAGCTAGCAGCAGCAGCTAGCAGCAGCAGCAGCAACAACAACAGCAGCAACAGCAGCAACAGTTGACAATCACAGTAATCTAGCTATTGACGTGTTGTTCTTTGAGTTCAGTCGGCCGTCAACAAGATTTTCCCCGCGGCCAGTATCGACGGTTCACATCACTACCTCGACGACCGACACTCGAGTGGACGACTGACACAGCATGAAGTGGACGAATGCCAGACACGGACTGTCTGCGCTCGTAATGGCGTTGACGCTCTCCCTCGGCCAGTCTGCCTGGATGATCTTCAGTGCGAAAGATATATGTGTCCGTCTGCAAACAAGGGTATGTAGTGGTCATATGAGAGAAACATTTGTAGAAAAATAATTGACACGCATGAAGGAGAACATTTCTAAATAATACTACAACTGAGAACTTTGCCACTTTGTAAAAATAATAATTTGTCACTAGTAAACTTCTCATCTGTTTAACATATTGTAAAGAACTCAACGTCTTCACATCTTCAAGTTATACCATTTGCCTATACAGTTAACCTGTTTGGCGTCTAGTTTCGTATATACATTGTAAACACGGCGACGTCTATGTCATCTCCCATTGTTGTCGTTGTCGTCGTTGTCGTCGTTGTTGTCGTTGTCGTCGTTGTTGTCGCTGTTGTCGTCGTTGTTGTTGCTGTTGTCGTTGTTGCCATTGTTGTCGTTGTTGTCGTTGTTGTCGTCGTTATTGTCGCTGTTGTTGCTGTTGTCGTTGTTGTCGTTGTTGTCTTTGTTGTTGCTGTTGTCGTTGTTGTTGTCGTCGTCGTCGTTGTTGTCGCTGATGTTGCTGTTATCGCTGTTGTTGTTGTTGCTGTTGTTGTCGTCGTCGATGTTGTAGCTGTTGTTGTTGTTGTTGTCGTTGTTGTCGTTGTTGTCGTTGTTGTCGTTGTTGTTGTTGGTGTCACTGTTGTCGTCGCCGTCGCCGCCACTGTTGCTGTTACTAATATTTGGCCGTCATTGTCCACAGGGAGAAGTGACCATTGGCCGGAGCAACCGGTCATTTCCTATTCCTGACCCAGACGACGACCCCAATCGCCTGATTGTCAAGATGAGATCATTGACGTTTCAAGGAAAGAAGGGAAATACACTAAAACGGGTGAACTGGGAAGGAAATGGGAAAAGTGCTTCCTTCCACCTGGACGCGTGGGAAGCCGACAAGTACGATGGAATCCTGGCCCAGGGACGGCGGATGTGGGATAATGTCCCAGAGATGGGATCGCGCTTTACCTTGAAGGCATACTTGTTTGCCCAATCAAGTGTCGTGACGTCACTTGGTGCCCTGCGAGTTGACAAAGGTGACGTCAAAATGGAATTTGAAATCGATGAACTTCAGTGTGAAGATTGCGAAGACGTTAACTTTGTTCAGGTATGTCAAAGACGTGAATTTTTTTCAGGTATGTCAAAGACGTGAATTTTGTTCAGGTCTGTCAAAGCGCGTTTGATATGCAGCTGACATTATGTTGCTTTTAAGATAATTATTTTGAAAAAAATTGCAGAAAATGTATTGTTCAATACACTGAAATTGAGTGTAACAATTACAGTTTTAAATGATGTATGATACATTATATAACTGACGGACTGATTATTCACACGCCAGGTGGAAGCAGCTGTCTTTGGAAATGGTCCCGTCGTCGTCCGAGACAAGAAGGCTTTCGGGAAGAAACTGCAATTTGGAGGCGGGACTTCTCTTTGGCTGCCAAACAAGGTACCGTAATTAACATACTGGGCGTGTCGATTTCTTCTCAACTCTAATTCACATAGAATAAAGTCGGGTATTATGAGCATAGTTTTGATTTTGGCCAATATTTTGTGAAATACATGTCCGAATTGCCTCATATATAGTGCATAGATTAGACCATCGCATACTGTTTCAAACTGTCACAATAAGTTCATTAGTGGGTTTATGACAAAATTGCATTAAAAAAGTGGTCCTAGAAAAATGCTTACATTACCAGAAGAGACAAATGGCATGTATGTATGTCTGTTTTATAAATACTGTGTAAAAGTAATGCCTAGTGCAAGTGAAAATATATCAACAATAATACAATTATGCTAGAAGATTAAAAATGTATTGTTTTATTTTAAAATGCAGATAAGCACAGAACTCTTACCTAGAAACCGAGTAGTGTCTAGACACACGATTGACAAGTGAAGCTGTCGTCGTCCAGAATGCCGCCCTCTTCAGCGCACGATTCGTGAAACCAAAAACAGCATGGTTTGCACTGAATCCAATCTTCGTTTCTTTTTGGATCAGCTCTGCTGCCAAAAGCCACATCTCTTGGCCGAACAGTTTCGATTCCATGTCAAATATAATTTCCCTCAGTTCGTCTTCCTGGTCCTGATATAAAATCGGTGTGCCTCCAAGATACTTTACGACGCCTTCTCCACGGCGAGCTTTCTTTACGTGTCGTCTCAGTGTTTCTCGTGGCGCATTGTTTTCTTCATCGGAACGTTTTTCTGAACGTTTATATATGATCACATCGCGTAGGCCGCTTGCATGTTCGACAACGTCCATTTTGTGCGTGGGAACTTCTCCTTTGCTTTTGGCATCTGAAAAAAATGTGAGTCTTTTATTAAAATAAAATACTAGTCAGCATATACCTAAATATAGACAAAAACGCTAAACAATAAAATAAATTTTCATATAGGGGCCTATACACCGAATGCGGAGTGCACGCAATTCAACACAAGGTAATATGAGCATCCCATCGGCCATTATGAGAACCCTGCTCATATTACCTCCACGTAGCATGCTCATATTAGCCTAACATATATGCTCTGCCGTAATATGACCATTTAGCAGAACCATCTTCGGCAAATGCTGTATTATCGCCATTCAGTAACGAAAAGCAACTCATCGTTTCAGTTAAGCCTCACGTGCACACCTCCACGATATGCATTTTGAATTAGAAGAGTTTCTTCGATAGGCTGATATTATAAGAAAATTGCACAAAAACTTCAATAGACCTCACCTTGGAAAATATTCACCAGATCGAAGGACTCAGTTGGCGCCCACGAGTTGCAGACGACGTCATAAATAACACAGATGGCACCACCTGACAATGTTGGCTTAGGCTAGAGGGTGGGTGCTCATAACAGTCGCTATGCTCATAATACCCGATTTTACCCTACGCTGCAGATTATGGGACGGTTTTTAGTTTGAATCTTATAATCGTAGCCAAACCTTTGTTCAGCGCTGTTATCAAAATATATCATTACACCTGCTTTAACCACCACTGATCAACCCCACCACTCGAAACTGAGTTGAGTTTGAAGGAGGTTGGTGAACGACGCCAGACGCTGTGGGTTCGATGTGGATAAACACAATTAAACAATGAGCGCTAATGGTTGTGTTATACTACAAACAGTCCTATTCCCTGGAATAACGCAGGATTGTTTTATTGTGTAGGCTTGTATAATACACAAGCCTACACAATGAATTTATCATATGAACGAACATAATGAAGCGATCAGGACTTAACTGAAAAAGCGCAAAAAAAACCCAACGTTTTAAAGCACAGAGTATTCTGTGATGTACTTTCTACGACAACCAGTACAAAAGAAAGCGCCTCCTTGCAGCCACCTGTTGCGGAAACCAGCCGTGTGTGTGTCTCGAGTGTTCACGGACAGAACGCTGCATCAATCCTCATCCGGTTTCACCAAGTGTGACTTACTGTTTCCGGAGCCGCTCTTTCTCAGTCACTGCTGCACACCGGGTGGTTAACAGAACAGCAGCTGTAAAACAAAACTACAACATCTGATAAAATACTTCTGCCAATCGGGCTTCAGTTGAGCCTAACCCACCGACCTGACGACGGTTACATTATTGCTTAATATGATATCTTGTCTCTGAAAACATTGAAACACATCGGAGGATTTTTTCGCAGTCCCTACGGAATCAAGAATGTGTTTTCTTCCATTCTTCCAATTCTTATTAATGACTTATGCAAGAACACAAATAATAATACATATAATAATAATAACAACGCTGCCTTCCCAAATTTAGATCGTGTATCCGCCAGTGTGTACGTGTATCCGCCAGCGTGTACGTGTATCCGCCAGCGTGTACGTGTATACACCAGGTCGATCACAGTTAACAGCGTATCACAATGCTGTACATAGCACCTCCATGGTTAGCCTGCTCGCATAAGCCGGTTTTAATTGTCAAAATATATAATTTCCTTTTTCATTGAAAGTAGAACGTTTCATTATGGCAACGTGACAATGTCAACAAAGTCATGTAGTGAAAGGGCGTTGTCATTTCTTTCGTAACACAACATGACACTGACATTGACACTGAACATTCCGCACCCTTAAGTAAAGAATCCATCCATGTCTATGTCGTTATTGTGAGACAGGTTGTCTCGCAATAAAACGCCTACTTACTCTGAGCTAGAGCCCACGCTGACATAACATGTTTTTCGATGAAGTCTCTCCGCAGCTAAGGCAAGACGCTTTTTGTTTGTGTGAGAGGGTCATGGATGTGACGAAATGGGTAACTCAAGAGACATGTCACAGTAAGAGCTCTGTAGCCGTGTGTCTGCCCCGCGCACGCCTCTATACATCATATGTTTTATTAACTGCCGCTACAACATCACATTGATGGCCTGGCTAGCAACTACTGCGGACGAGTGTGCGTGCGTGCGTGTGTGTATGTGTGCGTGCTTGCGTGTGTGCGTGAGTGCGTGCGTGCGTGTTGTACTGTTTGTAAACACTAGGGTGTTGCTAGAGTGTATATATGCTAGAGTGTATATATTCACACTACTAGCATTAACACAATCATTTGGCAGTTCGGTCCATTCATTTATCACCCTCTGTGTGAAAGAGTACTTTCTCATGTCCAACCTACACTGTTCCTTATCTAATGCTGCTTTGTGTCCTCTGGTTCTACTGCCTTTTTAAGTTAAGAAGAATATATTCCTATCAACATCCTCATAACCGTTCACTGTTTTAAACACATCTATTTGGTCTCCTCTTAGTCTCCTGGTCTCTAGTGTTGTCAGACCACATTGTAATAAGCGGCTTTCATAACTAAGGTCTCTTAATTCTGGATTAATTTTAGTTGCTCTTCGTTGTATTCTTTCTAGCTTGTCTATGTCCTTCTTATGATATGGCCTCCATGCTTGTATACAGTATTCCAAATGTGGACTAACTATTGCTTTGTACAGGGGTACAATTAGCTGTTTCTCCTTATACGTGATAGTTCTCCTAATTAGCCCTAGAATTTGATTTCCTTTCGAAGCAGCAATCCCGCATTGTTCTGAAACTTTCATGTCAGCACTAAATATTACACCTAAGTCCTTTTCTGTTGTGGTTCTATATAGTACAGCATCCCCCATTTTATATTCTTCGTCCATTTTTCCATGTCCTATGTGGTTTGACAACACTAGAGACCAGGAGACTAAGAGGAGATCAAATATAAATGTTTAAAATAGTGAACGGTTATGAGGATTTTGATAGGAATATGTTCTTCAAACTTAAAGAAGGCAGTAGAACCAGAAGACATAAAGCAGCATTAGTTAAGGAGCAGTGTAGGTTGGACATGAGAAAGTACTCTTTCTCACAGAGGGTTATAAATGAATGGAACAAACTGCCAAATGATTGTGTTAATGCTAGTAGTGTGAATATGTTTAAAAATAGAATTGACAGATATCTGATAAGGGCGGGCTACACATAGGTGAGAAAATTGTTGGACTCTCGATAAGCCAATGGCTTCCTTGTCCACTTGCCATCTGGAACTTGTTGTTTGAGATGGCAATCTTGTTAAATCTTGTTAAATTTTGTCTTGTTCTTCAGCAAGTTATTCCAATCTATATTTGCTAGATATGTTCTCATCTCTTTATATTTGCTTTTGTTGAAGTTCCTCCTCCAATGTTTTTTATATGCATTCCTTGTTTTTACTTTTATATTAAACTGGATTTGGTTATGGTCACTTGAACCCAAAGGTTCGGGTACTTTAACATTATCAACTAATTCATTTTGAGAAGACAAAATTAAACCTAACACATTCCAACCTCTGGTTGGTTCCAAGACATGTTGAGTAAGGAAACAATCCTGTGTTAGAAGTAGAAACTGATGGTCGTTACCTCCAGCACTCTCTAATGATTCCCATTGTATATGGTTATGGTTAAAATCACCCATTATAACACATTCCCCCTTGCTCACCTCCCTTATCGGCTTTTGTAATTTTACATCTTCCTCTTGTCCTATGTTAGGACTACAATAAACTACTCCTATTGTTAATGTTGAGTTCCTGGTAACTATGTTACACCAAATTATTTCCTCACAATCTGCTTCACTTTTCAGTGGTATTTCATATGCTTGGATAGATTCTTTAATGTATAAAATTACTCCACCTTTTCTTCTTTCTCGTATATCCTTCTTAAACATTACATAGCCTGTCAGTGCTAACTCAGCATCTACTATATCTTTATTTGCCCATGATTCTGTGATGCCTATTACATGAGGATCAATATCTGCTACCATAATGTCTAACTCACTTTTTTTATTTACTATGCTCCTGGCATTTAAGCATACACATTTAAATTCATTGTCTGAAATTGAGTTTTCTCTGTCAGTTCCCCCTGCGCATCTAGTTTAAATAATGTGTGGTACCTGTGCCCTCGTCGACAACTCTGACAAACTCACACCCAAGAACTGCAGAACCTTTTCCTGTCAGATGAAGTCCATCTCTCATGAAAAAGTAATCTCTTCCCAACAAAGTTTAACTATATGTCAACGAAGCCTACTCCCTCCTCCATACATACCTTCTGTACTTGTGTGTTGATCGCCATCCTCCAACAGTTCCTATATTCCTCACCCCTGCCTCCCATTATTGGTAATAATCCTCGATCATACAATCTGTCCAACTCATGCCTCTTTAAGTGTCCCGCCTTCTCGGCATTGTTCGTTCCCACATGCACGAGAACAGCACCTCCCGTGCCACCACACATGACGTGTCCTGCCTTCGCTGCTATATCCTCTATTTTTGCCCCTGGTAGGCATACTGTTATGTCATCTCCTCTGTTTACAATTTTATCCACTTTCCTAATGATGGAGTCCCCCACAAATACCCGGGCTTTCCTCGCCTTCCCCTGTGATACTACATCAGCAAAGCTCATTTCCTGTCGCACACTATGCCCCCTTTCTCTTCTATCATCAACCTTTACTATCTTACCACCTGGCAATCCCTCTCCACTCACCCGCTTACCTCTCTTTTGTTGCATACTCTGTCTCTTATCATCTTTCTTCTTCTTACCAGCTTTCTCCCTCACGTTGCCACTGCTCTCCTCGTTCTCACCGCCTCTGCTCTACATACTGGATGTCGAATGTGTTGCGAACATTAACCGCGTGATACGATACGCTGACTGGCTACACAGGTGGTGTTTGGCATTAACATGTTAGCTGTTATGTCAATTGGACACCACTGATAATTCAACAATACTGTTAAGTCAACAATACTGTTAAGGCAACAATACTGTTAAGTCAACAATATTGTCACGTCAACAATATTGTTAAGTCAACGATACTATTACGTCAACAATACTATTATTGTTAAGTCAATAATACTGTTACGTCAACAATATATTGTTAAGTCAACAATACGATTACGTCAACAATAATGTCACATCAACAATACTGTGAAGTAAACGATTCTTTGTGTATTCTGTTGCGTCAACAATTATGTTAAAACAATATTTTGTCCACTCACCATATTGCCAGTATATCATCCTTAAGATAAATTCCAGTTTTGTGGCTAGGTTTTCTGTGTCCAACGAACGTTAACGCACGCAACGCATGTAGGGCATCAAATCACATACCACACTTGTTGGATATGTGTCTAGACACCCTAAAACGTGCATACATTAATGGGTGTGCCGAATACTCGTAACACTATTACTCTATCACTGGCGTAGTAATGCGTCCACGATAATAGCATCAAACATTAACTATTACGTTACGTTTCTTTTAATATAATATAAATCACTAAAATTACAGTGTGGATTCAATCAAAGCCGCGTGCTTCACGCGATGCGTTCCATTGCGTGCCGGCAGCTCTCCCTGGCACCATTCACACAGACTGGTATAATCGAGTCAATATAACATTGCGATCTCGCCATATCATTTACTGCAACCAGCTGTCAGGAATACTTCCGTGTAGATCAACGTGTCCTTGTCAACTACTAAACTAACAGGGTCGACGTGTAAATATAAAATAACCGTTGTCTCAACGTATTAATTGGTTTAGACATCAACATCTTTCGCACACATTTCACCCGCATATTCGTTAAGTGGAGTGGCGTTTGAAACCGATACATCTCGACGTATTTGGTAATGTGAGGAATAGCTGGCACAGACGTTGACACTTGGAATGTCATTTGATAGAAAGTTACATGGATAAAAAATAAAGTAGGAACCAGGGAGTGAGAAAAAACAGGATTGGGAGAAAGGGCGCGCCTAGGGAAAGACAGGAGGCACAAGCCAGGTGCAATGGGGACGAAATAAGATCGACATCGGGAGTGTTGGGTAATATTTCCGAAAATTATATCGAAAATTATGTTCCAAATCAAGATCTTAAGGCCACTAATTGTGTTATGTTGAATTGATACACATGACATATGTCTTTGTGGAAAATTTCATTCACCAAAATAAAATTTATATTTTCGGACCGGGTAAAATATAATTTCAATAGCGGACTCTCAAGGAAACAGATATATATTTCGCTGAATGGAACACTTGGCAGGTATACAGCAGTATGCCCTATATCATAAGTTTCAGCGAGGACGTTTCGCTTAATTTTGCCCAGTCGACCAAGAGAATGCGTCCCTCCCACCGGTCAGTCCGTGGGGGCCCCTGGTGCCGCTTCGTTGTCTCATAGCGACTTCAGGCCTGTAACAAGTGGGGCAGGTGGTGCAGCGGTTAGAACAACGGACTCTAAATCGTGTTCGAGTCCCTCTTGCAGCCGTTTTAAAGCTTGGGCTATTTTGAATGTTCACTTCACGTTGCGTCAGTTCATTGAACTGTGTGAACGAGTGCCTGGCTGTAGGTGGTTGTGGATGTGTGAACGTTGTCGCGCAGTAATTGCATTATGGCTTCCCAGAGATGTCGAGTTGGCGTTGGAGTGAAAGGGGGGAGGTGAAGTGTGGGGGGGGTGAAGTGTAAAGCCATTTGGGCAGTCCCAAGTGTCCCATATTTCGTTTATGATAATAAATGTTATGTCCACAACATATTGTATCGCCATTCATAGGCAATAATTATACACAATTTGAAAAACGGTTTTATGAACACTAATACGTATCAAGTTGTAAATGAGTCCTGCGTTACTGCATTTTTTGCAGTGTTTTATTCTGTTCACGTAGCAAAAACAGGTTGTTGCCTTATCTCTTCTTCCATCGATAGATATTTACTGACGATGACGCCAAGACGAAGGTTGATGTTGAGACGGCCGAAGACTGGACCAACTCCATCATATTCACCGTGCGGCTACCGCTGCTCTCCACGCGACAGACCGTGTACAGCATCCTCGTCAAACCAACCCGCCCCGAGTCAGCCACCGAGGTCGCGCCAGACGCCGCCACACACAGACGTCGGACAGACAACGGCGCTCAACTCACCAACACTGTAGACAACTCGGCACTGGTCGGCTGTCTGTGTGCAACGACGGCGCTTCTTTGGTCTCGTCCGTGATTATTTTTGTTTCCCGCAGTCGTGTTTTATGGTTTAATATACGCTCGTGTGATACGGATATGTCAAGTTCTGTATAGCCGTCAGTTCGTCACGACTTTGGTATCATTGTTAATGAAGGATGTCGTGAACAGTTTATACAGTACTTGTTATTGCAAGCACGGCATCAACTGTTTGCTATTGATTGCATGTTATCGCACGTTCTCACACGCTCACACGCATGCACGCATGCATGCAAGCTCGATTTCCATATTAATGCAGCAATGCTGTGTCATTAGTGACATTTTCACCAACTTGGTTTATAACGACATCTAATTAATGACACATCATGTATTGTTTTATAAACCGTTCGCAGCAGTAGCAACTAGCGGACGTCAAAGTAACCATTAATTATATAATGGCGCCATCTAGTGAATGTCCACGTAATGTAATTCGCCCTAGCGGACTCCTGCCCATGACGGACATATTGTGCAGTTTCATTGTGTATATTGTATATGACCCGAAATTCCTTAACCTGCACATCACCAATAAAGTAGTCTCGGATGACTCTTGTGTTTGTGTGCGTGTGCGTGTGCGTGCGCGTGCGTGGGTGCGTGCGAGCGAGCATGCGTGCGTATGCTCGGGCGTGCGTGACAGTTATCAATGTCATCCTGAAACCAGGAATTGTGTTGTGGTCATTGCTGCATCGCTTAGTATGTTGTGGTCATTGCTGCATCGCTTAGTATGTTGTGGTCATTGCTGCATCGCTTAGTATGTTGTGGTCATTGCTGCATCGCTTAGTATGTTGTGGTCATTGCTGCATCGCTTAGTATGTTGTGGTCATTGCTGCATCGCTTAGTATGTTGTGGTCATTGCTGCATCGCTTAGTATGTTGTGGTCATTGCTGCATCGCTTAGTATGTTGTGGTCATTGCTGCATCGCTTAGTATGTTGTGGTCATTGCTGCATCGCTTAGTATGTTGTGGTCATTGCTGCATCGCTTAGTATGTCTTCACGGCTCTATAGTGAGTATCACGGTGACACACAGGTGGCGCTGCTGTGCCGGCTCATTCAACGATACGAATGCCGCCTCTGCTCTACACTCCTTGAAGTCAATCATATTTATGCTAACGATGATCATTACCAGGTGGTATTGCCGACAGTGTCATGCTGGTGACATTCGCAGGAAAGCCATCATTACTGAATGTCACAGTATTGCCAGTGATTCACTTTGGCACCTACTCTTCTGATGTATCGAACTATGTAGGAACGTGTTATGGCTTCAGTCATTCGTGGTGCTGAATATTTTATCGGTAAATTAAATTTGCCATTTAACATTTTATTGAATCAGTCAGCCCGTGTTTGTCTGCAGGCTAATAGTGTACGTTTATGTACGGATGTTTCTATACAGCAATAAGAAGCAAGCATCGCTGTTCGTGAGAGTGGATTTTTTTTCATGAACCAATGCCAATGAAGTGCGAGAGAAACAACGCCAAATTTGGCCTTCAATTTGTTGACAGTTTTTGTTGACCAACGTTCCAGCTATGTTTTATGATAAAAAAATATTCCAGCTGTGTCTAATGGTCAAGTCAAACAATGTTCCAATGTATTTTGGCTAAACAATGTTCAAGCAATATGCATTATGGTCAAACAATGTTCCAGAGCTTTATATGTTATGGAATAAATAATGTTCCAACAATGTTTTATAGTTAAACAACATTCCAGCTATGCACTATGGCTAAACATTGTTCCAGTTATGTATTTTGATTAAATCATGATTTACCTGTGTGGTTTGATTAACAAATGTCCCAACGATGTTTTGGTTTATGATAAATGCGTCTGTGAGATTGTGTTAGTGTGAAACGTCTTAGCTCACTCAATCTAATGTTGGAACATCTACTAAGTTTTATGTTTGTTGGTGTACGAGGAATGCGTTATCATGTTCGTTGCTGAATGTTACATGTTGGCATATCTGGCAGACGACACTTCAGTGATAAAGTTCTGTAGTACGCTGATTTTGACATGATTCTCTTCTTGTGTATTGATGTAGCATATATATAAGAAAAACACTATCTTACACGCGTTTCACTCTTTGGACAACCCCGAATGATATTTGAGAGCCTGCCATCTGTGTTATTTTGTCAGACATACTTTGTTCAGTTCGTCTTTTGATTAGTTCAGTCGTCCAGTCTACGTTGCGCGTTTTTCTTCCATACCTAGACTTGTTGACATTTATTTATCTACGATAGTTAGTCCTTTACGTGCGGTGAATCAGTGAACGCAATGGGTAGAATAGTTGTCAGGTTTCTTCCACCATTTTGGTAAGCAAACAGCAAATTTATATTCAAACAAACGTCGGAAGTAGGGCTTTCTCCGTTGCAGCTTCGGTAATGTGGATCTCATTTCCTGGAAATATAATGATATGTGGGCACCACCTTAAGTCCCATTGTCTCCTCACTTATCCTCCTTTACTCCTTAGCTTACTCATTCAACTGTTGAATAGTTTATGTAGTTTAAGTTTATGTAACGTTCGGCAGGTTATATATGAAACTGGGGTTGTTTAGTCCTGCAGTAATATTAGTGCACTGCAGGTGAATCAATTGTTATGCGTGAATCAATTCAGGAAACAGAAGAAACAATTTTCCAGGTTCAACTAGGGCTCGATTGGTATAACAAGGAGCACGTCTTCTTTTAGTGTGCCATTTAAATTGGCATTTCAATTAAGTGGGCTACATGCCATTTAAATTGGCATTTCAATTAAGTGGGCTACAAGGGATGCAATATTGGCCACAACGCACCACCCAACCATTCAATGTCATTAAAAAAACTAGATGTACATTTCTTCTATATCATGGCAACAACAATCCAAATACAGGTCCTGGCCGTCTCCTTACTAACATATGTATATACTACATTATAGTAAACGGTGGAACTGTGTGTTTGTGATAAACGTCTGTGTTTCTCACATAATGATCTACAATATTTGAAGCCTTCGTGATGCATGCCCAATTGTAATGTAAGGAATAAATCATTTGTCTAAAAATTTAGACCCTTTTATCAATTGAAGTGCAGTTTTTGGAGTGAAAGGAAATTACCTTTTATGAAACCCTGTGTCCGCGGTTACAATGAAAACGCCCTTGTGGGACTTTGTCGCTTGCTCTTTTATTGAACAATTTCTAATTTGTTTGAAAACGACTTTTCAACCAGTTAATTTCCATTTTAAGAAAAAAATTATTTGTTTGTCATTTCAGCACCTTCTTTCGTTCAAATGCAGTTTTAAGGAAATTTCATCCTTTGATAGCAAGAAAAGTACCCGTTTCTGATCTTGCTCCAGTTTGTCTTCTATGGAACAATTTCACATTGAAAATTACTATGGACTTTATTATCATGGAAATGGTCATTTGTGGGAACTTGCCCAAATGGAATGTTTCTAAGAAAGGGACCACCCAACAAAACGTAGATGCAAAGTTGTAGTAAAGCGAAATTTGAAGAAAAAGGTGTAGACTCAAAGTAGTAGAACATAATTACCCAAGATAGACTGACCTGAAGAGGACTCCAACAATTTGAACCAAGTGTGCAGTCGTAGTCGCAACCGCGACTCACTGCGAACGAGACAAGTACTAACACAAACTGCTCTTCATTTTAATATTTTATTGCATAATGCAAAATATATCGGATGAATGAATATAGTCGGAACTGGTTGATGATGCGAGTGTGCCTGCGTGTGGGTGCGTGCGTGTGTGCATGTGAGTGAACGTACGTACGCACGTATGTAGGCCCTATATGCTTGTATACACAAAATGTACATAATATCCATGGTAACACAGGTGTGCGTGAACGGACGCGGTCTTCCATTGCGGCACGACTCACGACTTTGGTCACGTCGTAGTCCTCGACGTGTTGGTCAGCGTGGCGTCTGCGACCGGTTGAAGGCTGGTCACTGTTGTCGTGCTGTAGCCGTTGGCCTTTCGTACTGCGAACAAATACAACGTTATCAGCTGATATAGCGACGCATAGCCATTTTGTAGGTATAAAACACTAAATCGAACATGTGCAATAGTGGGTCGTAGAGGCGTAGTGGTTGTGATACCGTAGTGGTTGTGTTATCGTAGTGGTTGTGATATAGGAGTCTCGATCGAGATGACAGGGATTCAAATTATTTGGGCTTCTTTCGAAGCATGATCAATACCGTTCGTTCCACGTTGCCTCGATTTACTTAGCTCTATAAATGATTACCTGGTTATAGACAGAGATGGATATGTGAAGCGTTTTGATCGGTTGTACGGACTGGATACCGCGCTATATACAAACGTGTGTGTGTGTGTGTGTGTGTGTGTGTGTGTGTGTGTGTGTGTGTGTGTGTGTGTGTGTGTGTGTGTGTGTGTGTGTGTGTGTGCGTGCGTGCGTGCGTGCGTGCGTGCGTGCGTGCGTGCGTGCGTGCGTGCGTGCGTGCGTGCGTGCGTGCGTGCGT
Source organism: Lamellibrachia columna (assembly GCA_963662155.1). Taxonomy (NCBI): domain Eukaryota; kingdom Metazoa; phylum Annelida; class Polychaeta; order Sabellida; family Siboglinidae; genus Lamellibrachia; species Lamellibrachia columna. The sequence goes on along the minus strand of OY759263.1, from coordinate 40,787,952 downwards.
GCGTGCGTGCGTGCGTGCGTGCGTGCGTGCGTGCGTGCGTGCGTGCGTGCGTGCGTGCGTGCGTGCGTGCGTGCGTGCGTGTGTGAACATGATGCGGCCAGTAAACATACACACTTCAACAATGCAGTCATCCACCTTTCAACCAACCAACAAACAGCGAATCGACCAGCAGCTCCCACGAATAAGCACGCAAGCTACTTACCATCCAACCAGTTACTATATATTATTATATTACGTCGGTCTTCTAGCCTCCACGTACCAGCCAATTACAGTGCCTACGAACAAGCCAATCAGCCGTGCTACTATCCCCAATGAACCAGCCAGCTAACTAGCCCCCACGAACCACCAGCCAACTAGCCCCCACGAACCACCAGCCAACTAGCCCCCACGAACCAGCCAGCCAGCCAGCCAAATATAACCCCACGACGCAGCCAGCCAACCAGCCACCAGAACCAGCCAGCAAGCCATCTACCCCCATCCCACCCCCGAGTGAGCCCAGTACCCAGCCAGCCACGAGAAGAAAGACAGCTAGATTGTTCTCGTCGCTCATTCACTTATTCATAAATGTAATTATTCATTCACATATTCATCCAGATGATGCAATTTGTTGTCACCCAGTCCCTCCCGTCGTCTTACAGTACTGTTAATCAAATCGCAACGAGCGAACGACGAGTCGCGACCCGGGTCTCATGTCCCGCACAAATATATATACTCCCTTCACGCCAACGCCGGATCAATAAAGACTCGATCAATGGAAGAACGAACCGCCCAGCGAATCTAGCGCGCAGCGCAAGTTGCGTAAGACAGGCGTAAAACGAAGAGCCTCAACTGAAAATCAACACAGTATTTTATAAATAGCTACAGCTGCTATTTCTACGCCCGTGGGAACGTCGCGGATTATCGGTGTAAATCAATCATGCATGCGTTCAGGAAGACGGCCCCTTTGGCAATTCCGTGAAGAGTATCAAATGAAGACTGTCCAGAATGTCCAAGGAAAAAAAACAAATCTGCAAAAACATAGGACCGTGCTTACGCAAGTGTGCGCGTGTGAAGCCAGGAGTGTATGGCAGGCCGATAGGGTTAAACGCGGTTATAGTTACGCGTTGAATTAGATAGTAACGCGTTGAAATATCAACCAATGAAAATTCGAAGATAGTTACGCTTTAAATTAGATAGTAACGCGTTGATATATTAACCAATGAAAACGTTAAGATAGTAACGCGTTGATATATCAACCAATGAACACGCGAGGACAGTTACGCGTTGAATTAGATAGTAACGCGTTAATATGTCAACCAATAACAACTTGCTTAGCTACGCCTCAGATGGTGAACCAATGAAAGTTCGTATTAATTACGCATTATAAACAACAAAAGTCGGTAATTTACAGTAATACGTACGAAAACAGATATATGCTGGCAACATACTGCTCAATGTAGGCCTACATTAAGACATGCATATTAACCCCCGTAGCTTCGGGCATGTTAATAGTACACAACGTTGCAAACACATACATACATGTCTGTCAATTGCTGCTATCTTTATTCAATGTAATATGGATACTGTACGTTTTATGTGAATAATCGTTATCTTAAAAAAACGTTAGGCTCTACAATTCAAGAATGCCCCCGTCCCCTAGTTACTATGTGTCATATTCGTATTGTCTGCTTGTTTTATATTGTTTAAAGTAATTCACACAATGGAATGCATTGAAGAGGGTATAACCATATTTGAAACTGATACCCTGAGCTCAGACTGGGTACGCGTTGGCAAGTTACAAACTGGCAAGTCATGTCAAATCTCAAGCCACTGGCATGCAAGTCAAGTCAAGTTACCAGTGTTGAACAATCGCCATGATTGTTGTGGATTTTCTGCAGTAATTGTTAGCGAGAAATGTTGGCGGATGCTGCCCGGCCACAATATTGGCGAATCATAACAAGTTGACGATAAATGTTGAATTCTGTGCGGCGCGTCACAACGACATTGTGTCGTTTTGGATTTGTGGGCAAGTCACAGACTGGCAAGTCAAATAAAGTCTCAGGTCAATGGCCTCCAAGTCCACGTCAAGTCTCGGGTCATCTCTCTGAAGTCCAAGTGAAGTCCCCCAAGTTACCAGTGTTGAACAATCGCCATGATTGTTGTGGATTTTCTGCAGTAATTTTTAGCGAGAAATGTTGGCGGATGCTGCCCGGACACAATATTGGTGAATCATAACAAGTTGTGAGTCTTACTCGAGTCAGCTTCTACGACTCGAATAGACCCGTCTGATAATTGGGAAAGAGAACGCACGAATCCCGCCCATTTGTGGCAACATGTGGAGATTAAAACAAAACAAACTAAGTTACCGTTCGCGTATGAGTAATTTCACATCGTTGGGCACATGTTGTGATGGTTAGTTAAACACAATTGCCACTAGGGGCGCAATCAACAACACCTAGATTAGCAGAATCTGGTAATGCGGTTTACCGCTTGCAGCGTCGCAACCTTTGGTTCTCGTTCTATTATCGTGGTTGTGTTAACCCTGATGACGGCACATGAATGAAAACTGCAAGTGTTCCGTGTTTACATGTTCTTCATCCAGGGATGTTAACAAAGTCTTGTTTTATGCGATATGTGAATTAACTGTGACCTACACTAATGCCAACATGTCAGGGATGTAAATAAGCAGGAACCTCAGTGTAGACGAAATGAAACATTCACGTTGGGTAGAATAGGTAAATAGGTAAAGGTAAAAGTAATTTAAACTGCGTAGAAACCGGCCCACGGGCAGCTCTGGCAGACCTGTCCATTACGTCACCATCACCAGCTCTGGCAGGCCTGTCCATTAAGTCACCATCACCAGCTCTGGCAGACCTGTCCATTACGTCACCACCACTAACTCTGGCAGGCCTGTCGATTACGTCACCATCACCAGCTCTGGCACGCCTGTCCATTAAGTCACCATCACCAGCTCTGGCAGACCTGTCCATTAAGTCACCATCACCAGCTCTGGCACACCTGTCCATTACGTCGCCATCACCAGCTCTGGCAGGCCTGTCCATTAAGTCACCATCACCAGCTCTGGCAGGCCTGTCCATTAAGTCACCATCACCAGCTCTGGCAGACCTGTCCATTACGTCACCATCACCACCTCTGGCAGGCCTGTCCATTAAGTCACCATCACCAGCTCTGGCAGACCTGTCCATTACGTCACCATCACTAACTCTGGCAGGCCTGTCCATTACGTCACCATCACCAGCTCTGGCAGACCTGTCCATTACGTCACCATCACCAGCTCTGGCAGGCCTGTCCATTAAGTCACCATCACCAGCTCTGGCAGAGCTGTCCATTACGTCACCATCACCAGCTCTGGCAGGCCTGTCCATTATTTCACCTTCACCAACTCGACTGGAGAATAGTAAAAAAAAAACTCAAGACAAAAGTGTTGAAGGCCCGTGTATTGCCAGATTGAATGCATCGATTGGAGTATCTGGCACACATAAGAGAGACAGGGGAGAGGACAGATATAGCAAGAGAACACGACATAGGCCTACGTACATATATTTAATTTTCATGAGCAGGCTTCCGTTTGCATCGCTGACAAGGTTCAGTCTGAGTTTTTCTTCGGGCAATTAGACTGGAATAAGACGAGTTGCCCTTCAGACGCACTGTGACGACAGATTGAATGGTACTAGAACTGGTTGCGACATATCAGCTGACATTTGCTGTCCAACGTCTTCTACAACCAGTTTTCACTGTGTTCCCAATAACAGCTGGGAACACATTCATTTGTGTCATTTACTTTGATACACACTCGGGTGCACACGCACACGCAAGTCACACACAATATTATCATTATTATTTATTACTATGAATCTCTTATTAATTAAGATGTCAGTGGTTGGTATATATATATATATATATATATATATATATATATATATATATATATATATATATATATATATATATATATATATGTATATATATATATATATATATATTGCCTGTCTAAACATTGAATAGGTTTGAATCGAATGAAATGCATTTGATGGCTATACATGCATGTATATATACAATAAAACATAGTGTAAGTATTAACATAAAATAAATTACGCAAATTTGCATATATATATATATATATATCTAAATCTCGTATATATTATATATATAATATATATATATATATATATATATATATATATATAATATATATATATATATATATATATATATATATATATATATATATATATATATATTACAATTATATATTACTATGAATCTCTTGTTAATTAAAATATCATGACATATGTCTAGTAGTATATATATATATATATATATATATATATATATATATATATATATATATATACCACTAGACATACGTCATGATATTTTAATTAACAAGAGATTCATAGTAATATATAATTGTAATATATATATATATATATATATATATATATATATATATATACATATATATATATATATATATATATATATATATATATATATGCAAATTTATACGAGATTTATATATATATATGCAAATCTCGTATTGTATATATATATATATATATATATATATATATATATATATATATATATATAATATATATATATATATATATATATATATATATATATATATATATATATATATATATATATATATATATATATATATATATATATATATATATGCAAATTTATACGAAATTTATATATATATATATATATATATATATATATATATATATATATATATATGCAAATTTGCGTAATTTATTTTATATTAATACTTACACTATGGTTTATTGTATATATACATGCATGTATAGCCATCAAATGCATTTCATTCAATTCAAACCTATTCAGTGTTTAGACGGGCAAGGAGATATGTTGAACATCCATCAGAAATCAAGTTCAACGCACACGGTAGAGTTGTGAACCACGAGTCACGACACAGTAACGCTGCCCGTTGTCTCTTCTTAGAAAATGTAATAGGCCTTCTTCGATGTTTCTGACTATCCATTGATTTCAACCTGCACGAAGCATCAAAAAGGACCTATTAAAGTGTTTTAGGATGGGAATTCGTGACTATAGTTGGTTGACGCTGTCCACTGCGGGGACAACGTGGAGGCGATATATGCACTGAGTAATCCGTAGCAATCACGCGTAGAGGAAGCTGACGCGTTGGTTCGTGATTTGGACAATAGGAAGTGCTTCTACGCGTCACGGCACGCTCATCTAGTTCTACCGTCGTCACTATTAGTGTTGACCTTTTAGCGGATCAGTCAAGTTTCGCACAGTTTGAAAGACCTATTTATATGTGCTGTGTATATGCATATTAGCTGTATATGTTGGCGATATGCGATTTATAATTCATTATTTGTCATTTCTGTCAATGGCTTAAGCCTGATAAATATCAAAGTATGCACCATTCGCGACATTTGCAAACCGCATGTCATGCCAATAGGTGCATACTTTCAATAACAAGAGAATACCCGATTATAAAAGTGTTTTTTCTAATTTAGCTTTGAACATTATGCTATTGCATGGTACATGTATTTAATTTGAACATACCTTACTGTAAATTGTGCTTATTTCGGCTTGCTGGAGTTAAACAAATCCTGTTTTAAAAACATTGTTTCTACCAGGTATATGACAGACACACGCACGCACGCACGCACGCGCGCGCACGCACGCACGCTCACACACACACACACACACACACACACACACACACACACACACACACACACATTTACACATCTCGTCATTGACGTCTATGTCAATCACAACACAACTCACCCGTCTCGTCAATGTGGTCAATGCCAATCAAAACACACTCACCGGTTTTGTCAATGTGGTCAATGCCAATCACAATACACTCACCCATCTCGTCAGTGTGGTCAATGCCAATCACAACACACTCACTCATCTCGTCAATGTGGTCAATGCCAATCACAATACACTCACCCATCTCGTCAGTGTGGTCAATGCCAATCACAACACACTCACTCATCTCGTCAATGTGGTCAATGCCAATCACAATACACACACTCATCTCGTCAATGTGGTCAATGCCAATCAAAACACACTCACCCATCTCGTCAGTGTGGTCAATGCAATCACAATACACTCACTCATCTCGTCAGTGTGGTCAATGCCAATCAAAACACACTCACCGGTTTTGTCAATGTGGTCAATGCCAATCACAATACACTCACCCATCTCGTCAGTGTGGTCAATGCCAATCACAACACACTCACCCATCTCGTCAATGTGGTCTATGACAATCATAACACACTCACTCATCTCGTCAATGTGGTCAATGCCAATCAAAACACACTCACCCATCTCGTCAGTGTGGTCAATGCAATCACAATACACTCACTCATCTCGTCAGTGTGGTCAATGCCAATCAAAACACACTCACCCATCTCGTCAATGTGGTCAATGCCAATCAAAACACACTCACCCGTTTCGTCAATGTGGTCAATGCCAATCAAAACACACTCACCCATCTCATCAATGTGGTCAATGCCAAACGCAACACACTCACTCATCTCGTCAATGTGGTCAATGCCAATCACAACACACTCACCCATCTAGTCAATGTGGTCAATGCCAATCAAAACACACTCACTCATCTCGTCAGTGTGGTCAATGCCAATCACAACACACTCACCCATCTAGTCAATGTGGTCAATGCAATCACAACACACTCACCCATCTCGTCAATGTGGTCAATGCCAATCACAACACACTCACCCATCTAGTCAATGTGGTTAATGCAATCACAACACACTCACTCATCTCGTCAGTGTGGTCAATGCCAATCACAACACACTCACCCATCTAGTCAATGTGGTCAATGCAATCACAACACACTCACCCATCTCGTCAATGTGGTCTATGACAATCATAACACACTCACTCATCTCGTCAATGTGGTCAATGCTAATCACAACACACGCACCCATCTCGTCAATGTGGTCTATGACAATCATAACACACTCACCCATCTAGTCAATGTGGTCAATGCCAATCACAACACACTCACCCATCTAGTCAATGTGGTCAATGCCGAACACGACACACTCACCCATCTAGTCAATGTGGTCAATGCAATCACAACACACTCACTCATCTCGTCAATGTGGTCAATGCCAATCACAACACGCTCACCCATCTCGTCAGTGTGGTCAATGCCAATCACAACACACTCACCCATCTAGTCAATGTGGTCAATGCCAATCACAACACACTCACCCATCTAGTCAATGTGGTCAATGCCAATCACAACACACTCACTCACCTCGTCAATGTGGTCAATGCCAATCACAACACACTCACCCATCTCGTCAATGTGGTCAATGACAATCATAACACACTCACCCATCTCGTCAATGTGGTCTATGCCAATCACAACACACTCACCCATCTAGTCAATGTGGTCAATGCCAATCACAACACACTCACCCATCTAGTCAATGTGGTCAATGCCAATCACAACACACTCACTCATCTCGTCAATGTGATCAATGCCAATCAAAACACACTCACCCATCTCGTCAATGTGGTCAATGCCAATCACAACACACTCACCCATCTCGTCAATGTGGTCTATGCCAATCACAACACACTCACCCATCTCGTCAATGTGGTCAATGACAATCATAACGCACTCACCCATCTCGTCAATGTGGTCTATGCCAATCACAACACACTCACCCATCTAGTCAATGTGGTCAATGCCAATCACAACACACTCACCCATCTAGTCAATGTGGTCAATGCCGAACACGACACACTCACCCATCTAGTCAATGTGGTCAATGCAATCACAACACACTCACTCATCTCGTCAATGTGGTCAATGCCAATCACAACACGCTCACCCATCTCGTCAGTGTGGTCAATGCCAATCACAACACACTCACCCATCTAGTCAATGTGGTCAATGCCAATCACAACACACTCACCCATCTAGTCAATGTGGTCAATGCCAATCACAACACACTCACTCACCTCGTCAATGTGGTCAATGCCAATCACAACACACTCACCCATCTCGTCAATGTGGTCAATGACAATCATAACACACTCACCCATCTCGTCAATGTGGTCTATGCCAATCACAACACACTCACCCATCTAGTTAATGTGGTCAATGCCAATCACAACACACTCACCCATCTAGTCAATGTGGTCAATGCCAATCACAACACACTCACTCATCTCGTCAATGTGGTCAATGCCAATCAAAACACACTCACCCATCTCGTCAATGTGGTCAATGCCAATCACAACACACTCACCCATCTCGTCAATGTGGTCTATGCCAATCACAACACACTCACCCATCTCGTCAATGTGGTCAATGACAATCATAACGCACTCACCCATCTCGTCAATGTGATCTATGCCAATCACAACACACTCACCCATCTAGTCAATGTGGTCAATGCCAATCACAACACACTCACCCATCTAGTCAATGTGGTCAATGCCAATCACAACACACTCACTCATCTCGTCAATATGGTCAATGCCAATCAAAACACACTCACCCATCTCGTCAATGTGGTCAATGACAATCATAACACACTCACCCATCTCGTCAATGTGGTCTATGCCAATCACAACACACTCACCCATCTCGTCAATGTGGTCTGTGACAATCACAACACACTCACCCATCTCGTCAATGTGGTCAATGCCAATCACAACACACTCACAAATCTCGTCAATATGGTCTATGCCAATCACAACACACTCACCCATCTCATCAATGTGGTCTATGCCAATCACAACACACTCACCCATCTCGTCAATGTGGTCTATGACAATCACAGCACACTCACCCATCTCGTCAATGTGGTCTATGCCAATCACAACACACTCACCCATCTCGTCAATGTGGTCCGACATTGACAGCGTGACACCGACCAACACTACGCTGAGGATGATCAGTGTCCCAGCCACCAACATCACTACCCTCGCTATCCTTTTCTCCTCCTTCGTCTGCCTCTCCTTCTCTTGTCTCCCAGCCCGTCGCAAGGTGGCGCTATACAACCTCGTTCCCGGAATCCTTGCGTCGTTTGTATTGTCCGTGAGTGTGACGTAGTCGGAACTAGTTGATATGACCTCGATTCCGTCGTCGTGGGAAAGTGACGTCATCGTGCACGACGTCACTGTATATCACGTGGTCGCACGGGTTGTTTGTCGCAGCATATTTGCTAGGCTATAGTTCGGCAGGATTAATACTAATGAGTAGCTGCGTGAGACAATTATCGTGTTCACTTACATGAGAACTAACATTTCTGTTCACTAACTTGAATTAATGTCGTTACACATTACACTTTCTTGTCGATTCCCGCACGTGTGATATCACATCTCGTATGCACATAAGTACCTGATTGCGGTGTCATCGGTTCCAATGTTCCTGGCAACATCCACCCCTGTGTTTAAGATAATATAGTCCGGTGTCTTCTCCTGCCAACAACAACATAAGCAACACAGAAACTCCACTAAATTCTTGCTATATCAACGTAGACTTGTCGAAGTCAAGACCACAAGGCGACACCGCAGACGTAACAATATCGGCGCTTCAGTTGTCTTCAGCGGCTCTCAAGGCACACCCAACGACGGCAATCGATGGCGAGTGTGCCGCGGCCTGTGGCGGTGTGTGGTGCCGCGACCTGTGGCGGTGTGTGGTGCCGCGGCCTGTGGCGGTGTGTGGTGCCGCGACCTGTGGCGGTGTGTGGTGCCGCGACCTGTGGCGGTGTGTGGTGCCGCGACCTGTGGCGGTGTGTGGTGCCGCGACCTTTGGCGGTGTATGGTCACGCCGCGGCATCGGCGGCTCAATGGTCGCTCTCAGTCGATGCTGGCAACTCTCTGGATCCCGCCTTTACGGAGTCGGGTGGACGGGTGATGCCTGAACGATCATTAGATGTTTAACTGAAACAAACAGTCACACTAATGAGGTTGCGTGCTGCACTTTCACAGACCTAAGCGGGAAACAACGAACGGTTGGGAATTAGTTTTAATAATTATTATTTTTAATATTTCGATTTTATGTGGTACAGTTTTATGTTCTTCTATGCTCGGTAGCTTTACGATGGAAGCATAAACGACTTGCTTAAAAAGAAAGTAGGGGAGACCATTAGTGTTTTAGTCGAAGTGACTGAGTAATTTCGAACACTGCGCAAAAGTTGAAAAGACGTCTTATGCTTGACATAACGGTTGCTCTTATCATACATAACATGAACTTGGTGCCATCGACTAAAATGTGATAATACGAATATCAATTTGACAGCGTCGTTACAGGATACGTTCGACACCCCAATCACACCAACTTCAAATGATCCATAACTATTGCATATTGATCTGCGTTTCAGTAATGAATACGCCGCATGCCCATCGTCTAGCGATGTTATCCAAACACGGCGTCATAGATGTGTCGTGTTGTTGTTCTTTTGTTTATGTTACCCCAGAGACAGGGAAACATGAACGAATAAAGACATGACGTCAGCGAAGGTAATAACAGGGAATGTACAACAAGTTTCATGGGTTAACTGTTGGAACATTGCGACACTTAGTTGTTACGGCACACATATAGAGATCGTTATACGGCAATAAAACAGACACATCTTGATTTGAAAGTGCAATATTTTATCGGATGAGTCATTGGTCCGTCAAATTTCCGTTTCATGCCATTTCTGGCAGTAAATATTCTACGGCAATAAAGATTAAAACTTGAAGAAGAACATTGTTAATTTAAATGATAACTTTGCGATCGAAAAAGAGTCTGATTATATATTGGCATTTTAATTATACACGAAACTCCCGCCTAGCTGCGTAACAGTTAACCAACGAAAATGAACGTATTTCCTTTAAAGGTTCCTCCTCAAGTCTCATTTCAGATTAATTTTGCGAAACATCAAACCTACCTGGTATCCACTGCAACATGCTAGCTCGCGTGTGCAACTTTTATATGTAATTTTTGTGTGAAATTATCAAAATTGTATGGTCAAACCGTAATTGAAGTGACCATGGAAACACTGAAAACTAGCTAATTTGACCATTGGTGAAATTTCGTAACTGTGTCATGTGATCGGCGAGCAGATGGAAGTTAAGCCCACGATCTGCATTGACCCACAAAGCGTTTACTATTTTGGATATCCAGTATTTTTAGCTTTGAGGTGTAACGGCTAAAGTTAGTTATTTCGACGATTTGAACAAAACTGTGCATGTTTTATTAAATCGACTGCGGATGTTACATAAAATATTCACGGACTACATATTTGGATATCAACGAACCTGATTTGCGAAAGACTAAACCAGTTGAGGATGGCGTTGTAAACAAGTCTTCCCGAAACCATTGCTTTATTCCCTGCGTAACACGCTTACATCAAAGATACATGGTGTTGTTTTGAAGCGTCACGGGATAAGCAGGGTTTCGATTTAGCACACGGGACACGAACTGGCGATCAAGTGCGTGCACCTATTGGTGATCCCAGGGAGACTGCAGCCGTGAGGGACGGCGGCACCTCGCTCACTCCTGGCTACGCACCAACGTAGTCGGCGGTGCCGCAGAGGTTATTGACAACAACCTGTTTATAGAGGTATATCGATATAACCTTGATGCTTTCATTTGTGTTCGCAACAGCAGCAGCAGCAGCATTTGCTATGATTTAAAACATTTTACAAGTATACATGTTTGTAGTAGCATTTAGGCTACTTTTGTGTTTAAGAAAGAAAATGTATAAATAGTCGTATTTGAATCAATCAATCCTTTATTCCAACACACAAGTTGGAAATGGGGTGAACAGAAGTGCAATGCTTATCTATGGTTCACCCCGTGGCCGGTTAAGCCAAATTAAGTCAAATGATAAGTAATTATATATTTGCATTACTTTCAACATGTAACAAATGAAAATCGTTGTTACATAAATTGTGACTATTACGTTGCAATAATATCTAGCACTTTTTAAATTCTTGTATGGTTCTACAAGTGGTGTTGTTTCCATTAAGGGAGTTCCATAATCTCGCTCCATATATGGAGATGCACATTGATTTTGCATTAGTGCGAAAGCGAGTTATGCAGAATGAATCGTTCTGTCTAGTACCTATACAGACACATACAGTTTAATTTTTTGTTTTAATTACGTGGTAATTAATTATGAAAAGCCCTAAACATAATAATAGCCGTCTTGACCTTAACTAAATCTACACATTTTAGAACGCCAAATTGTCGAAAAAGAGTGCTCGTATGTTCCAGAGGTTTTACTCCACAAACTAACTGAATTACTCATTTCTGTAATATAGTAATGCCATGAATGTTTGTGGTGTAGGTGTTTCCCCACATTTCACAGCAATAGCTTAAATGTGTGTGGTGTAGGTGTTTCCCCACATTTCGTAGCAATAACTTAAATGTTGTAAAAACAAAGAACAGTATAATATATACATTCCATTTCGATCAATGAGACCATTTGCCTTATACATGACTGCTGTAACTTTCGACAGTTTTAATCTGACCGTATTTATTTGATATTTCCAGTGTGGAGATTCATCAATACATACACATAGAAATTTCGGTACATGTACTCTGGTTATTTGTTGATTATCAATGAACATATTAATTTCAATATCAGGCGGACGGTTCCGGAATAACATGGAATTTGTTTTTGACAGGTTCAATGATAATTTGTTCACAGCAAACCATTTAGCCAATTTGGCAAGTACTCCATTTATCATACCTTGAAGTTCTTTTTAATTATTACCAGCGCAATATTGGGACCTAATATGGATCCCTGGGGCACCCCACGTGTTACATTTAACAGGTCCGAGGCGCACCCATTTATTTAAACAAATTGCTTCCTGTTGGTGAGGTAATTTTTTATCCAGTCATTTCCAACTCCACGCACGCCATAGAAATTCAACTTGTTGATAAGTATTTCATGGCGCACTGTACCGAAGGCCTTCATAGGACCAATGAATTCACCAATGGCGTGTTTCTTATTGTTCGTTGCATTTGAAATGTGCTCTGTTTTTTATTCTCAAGTTCAGGGGCCTGGTGATACCACCAAAAGATGAAAAGTGGCCCAAAGCAAAGCTTAGCAACATTGCACTAAAAAACATCGGAGGACTTGAACTTAATGTGTCCTTAGCGTTGATAAAGTTGTCTAACCTAGTGAGGAACAGTTACTCAAAAAAATGTAATTGAGTATTTGGTAAAAGAGAAATTGGCTTATACTTTCTTATGTCCGTTTTGGCACCACTTTTGAATATAGGTTTTATCTTGGTATCTTCATTCTAGAGGGGAACACACCAGTCTTAAACGAATTATTACTAATGTGCGTGAGAGGTTTGGATATAAAGGGTATGACACTGGCTACCATATCCATGCTTACTTACTTACTTACTTACTTACTTACTTACTTACTTACTTACTTACTTACTTACTTACTTACTTACTTACTTACTTACTTAATCCTCTTGGCCCCTTCAGGAGCATAGGGCGTCAACCATGTTTCTCCACCTCACTCTCTTCCGGGCTAGAGCTTTGGCCTCTTGCCAGGTGACCCCCACTTTATCAAGATCTTGTAGAATGGAGATGGGTTAGAAATATCTGGTATTGACTTTCACCTTTGTCTTTCCCACATTGAGCTCAATACCCAGTTGGCTGCTTTTTTCTTGAAGCCTTTCTGTTTTTTGTTGCATGTGTTTATGGGTTTCTGAGAGTAGTGCTAGATCATCTGCAAAATCCAGGTCTACTAGTTGTGAGAACAAGTTCAATGATGGTGTTCTGTAGATCTTTTCATTGTCCAGTGGAGATAGCAAGCAGCCCTGTCGTACTCCAGTTCCAATCTGGAAGCCTTCTGAAACTTGTCCATTAAAGATGACATGACCAGTGAAACCTTCGTACATGTTCTTTATTAGGTTTACAATTGTTGCAGGTAAACCATAGTGCCTACGGAGCTTCCAAAGAACTGTCCTGTCTATACTATCGAATGCTTTTTCGAAGTCCACAAAGTTTATGTAAAGGGAACTCTGCCATTAAATGCATTGTTCAATAATAATCCGTAGTGTAGCAATATGATCTGTGCAGGATTTATCCTTTCTAAAGCCAGCTTGTTCCTTTTTTAGCTTCTTGTCAACTGTTTTTTGTATCCGATCCAGGATGATACGGCAGATACTTTTTCTGTGCACTGATAGAAGCATGATCCCTCTCCAGTTGTCACATATCCTTGCTAATATCTTCAAAATCTGTAGATTCTTTTCGTGTACTCGCTTTTACAGTATTAATAACCTCTTCCTCATCAGTGGGTTTTAAATACAGACAGTTCCCGATCCTGCCTCCTACATAATCATAAATAGAGAAATTTCCATCAGAATTTGTAATGTTTTTTTTTGCTAAATTGGAACCAATAGTTGTGAAGAACTTATTGAATTCATTTGCCATATCTTTATTGGTGGAAATGTCTTTGTCTCAACACTTTACATGGATAGGATACTTGATCGATGGGCGTTGTTTACGAATTACAGTGTTCAATACTACACATGTTTCTTTAATGTCTCCACTCTTTTCTGCTAGCAATTTACTGTAACACGCCTTTTCGGTGGATCTTAATATAGAAGTAAATTTGTTTTTGCACGTTTTGTATCGATATTCAGAGATTTCGGTTCTACCCCGAAGAAATCATCTGTAAAGATTATTCTTCTTACGACATGCGTTTTTAAGCCATTGGACAACCAAGGTGTTTTATACAAGTGTTCTTAATCTTTACTTTCTTAACTGGGCAATAAAGGTTGTACAATGTATTGAATGTATTGATAAAATTATCATACGCGATGTTAACATCATCCGAACGCAACACGCTTTCCCACTGTTCTTACTTCAAACTTTCCATAAACATAAGTACATTGTCCTCTTTCAAGCTTCTTACATTTCTAAACGTCTTAGAATTATGTTTTTCAAGTTCATATTTACATTATACAAATATTGGCAAGT
The DNA here is from genome assembly GCA_963662155.1 of Lamellibrachia columna. Classification (NCBI taxonomy): domain Eukaryota; kingdom Metazoa; phylum Annelida; class Polychaeta; order Sabellida; family Siboglinidae; genus Lamellibrachia; species Lamellibrachia columna. The sequence goes on along the minus strand of OY759263.1, from coordinate 40,772,945 downwards.
GGTCACGAATGTCAGTTATTGGTAACTCACTATCAGCAGAGTAATTAATTTGGTTGGTAAATATATTATCTATTAGGGTGCACGAGTTGATGGTAATTCAGCTCGGTCTTACTATTAAAGGATCATTGACCATACATACATTCTAGAAACCGCTTTGTTCCGGTGTGTGTTTTCTGTTTAAGTAAATCAATATTAAAGTCACCACAAACAAATTTGGTTTTACTCGGGTTGGCATATGTAAGTAACTGGTCCATGTACTCACAGAATCTGTCTATGTCTGAACGCGGAGTTTTATACACACAGGTCACAATTATATTTTTGTGTTTTTGCAGGTCTAATTCGATAATTCAAAGAGATTCTTAATTTCAGAATATTTTGCTGTGCGGAGTGCGCAATTAAACATGTGATTTACGAATAGTGCGACACATCCTCCTTTTTTGTTTGCCCCAGCGACGTGAAAAACTTCATGTCTGTTTAATAAAATGTATTCAGTTGTGTTCGGTTCAGCCCAAATCTCCCAAACGGCTATTACGTCAAACGATAGTTTAAGATCATCAAAATACTCCTTAATTTTCTGGAAATTCTTATTTCAACTTCTAGCATTGAAATTGATAAGTGAAAAGTCACTATCGGATTGGACATTGCATACAAATTGTCGATGACACTATTTACAATTAGTATGCGCGCTCTGGTTACCACTATTGTCTGGCTCAACATTGTACAAGGCATCGCTGGGCCACAAATCGTCGTAATCATACAATTCATATTATTATTATTTATATCTGAATGTGTGTCATGTAATATAGGTAATTCTAAAGTAGCATTAAATGTAATATCGTTATTATCGGAATTATCAAATAATAGTTCATCATCATTACTGTAAGTTGGCATTAGCCATTGTCACTGTTCGTCAACATATAATGTTCATATATGTTGTAGGCGTGTGTTACCTCGGGTGCGATTGTCCAATGCATTTAATACATTTAGATACTAAATAGCAGATTACCATTTTTCACATTTGAATGGTTCGATAAATGCTTAGCATAACTATAAAATAACATAACTATAAAATAACATAACTATAAAATAACATAACTATAAAATGGGCATCGGTAGGAATACGTTAAACAGTATTTCCATTGCTACCCCTGTCGACGCTACTAGTTACTAGTAACACCAGGGTTAATACTGCGGGGCTCTGGTCACTACGTTTACTGCCAGACCCTATCAAATATGTGGATATGGGAGCCCAGCCTGTTCCGAAATATTTTTATTATATAGCAGTGCGCTACATTTCTCCAGAAATCGACCGCATTTGAGGGAATGATTGATAATAAAACGCTTTCAGCTGTTCGACACAATCACGTTGTTTACCAAGATTGCAGCGTTAACCTGTGTGATAAAAATCATCAACCGTTAGCCGGTAGCATATCGTTTACACAAAATATCTACAAAAACGTTTATTTATGCAAAAGGTTTTAGGTTCTTAATCTGAATAACCGTTCCTTCCTGACACACGACAGGCCGACGAACGTACGCTGGGCGTTCATTCTAAGGCTAAACTACGTCGGCCCTATGCGCGATATCAACGTTACGTGGTTTGCACACGCGTAAAAGAACTTAGATGCTATGTAATTGACTAGTACCTTTTTGACAACAAAACGATATTTCAGTGTTGGCTACTGTCCTTTAAACATTTGTCCTGTTGTGTGGATGCTAGTTCAATCGACCTTGTTAGGTTGCTATTTTGAGCGTAGGATAACGGCAACCACGAAGCACCCATCATACGTTGAAAGGTCAATGTCTGGATACTTGGCGTAGATGGTCTCACTTACCTCAGTAACGTATCGTAACATCGCCAACCTGACCAACGCGAGCTGACATCGGACAAAGCGCGACCGCAAAAGTGCTCGAATGAACACCGTCTGCCGATTGATTAAGCGTTCGAAGTTGTCTGCGGCTAGCCGGCACGAAAAATCAATCCATTACAGGGGCGTATTGATACATCGGCGCGTGGAACCGCCACAGCGTCCACGGTGTGGCGTACTTCCTCAGCTAAAAGTAGTTACCGCCGCCGCTAATGATTGCAGCCAGTGCGTGCGACCAGTCGATTGTGAATTTGCGACACGGATAATCAACTGCTTTTAAATATTAATTATTAATATCGATTAGCTGATTAATACACCCGGTCACTTTGATTGGCAGCGGTTCGTTAATAAATAATGAACGGCGTAAGTAGTGACGAGAGGCTGTCATGATCCGTCTATGACTGTCGTATGTCCTGGAGTTGTCTTTGGGGGACAACTTGACGACAGATCACCAACCGACGTCTATTAGCCTACATGGTAATACCATGCGTTGGTTGAGCGATAACAACACCGTTATTCCAAGAAACATTTAGCTGAATCAAGATATGAAACAGTTCTAACCATGACCCTTTTCTTAATCATAACTCTCGAAACGTTTTGTTTTATTGTATGCATGCTATACATTTATCTCTCTCCGATGTAAGCCGACCAAGTGTTATTATTTCCGCGCGTGCCTATCAATACACGTAAATTGCAATAATAGGTTTCTTGGTTATTTTTTAAATGTTTGAAACGACTTAGATACCACGCTTGTAATATATCCGCAATATGGAACGCGGTGGCACAGTGGTAGAACGTCCGACTCTCATTTGAGAGGAATGGGTTTCAAAACCACTTGCTTTCTTTCGAAGCTTAGGCAGTTTCGTTCGCGAAGTTTACCATAGCGCAGCACATGGAAACGGGTGTTTAACACCATTTCCGTGTTCAAATTTACACGTTCGTCGAACATGCGTGGAGGTAGTTTTTTTTCTGAACAACCGTAGAATACTGGAATTATCTACAGCCTTTATACCGTTACTAATTCAGTCAGTTTAGTGTCTTGAAAGAAACTATTCTGGAAGCTGTTTCAAAAATAGTCTTTATCAAGATATTAAGCTGACTAAATCACTACCATCGCACACATATCGAGAGGCGTATATAGACACAAAGAGAGGGGCGTCAACTAAGCCGATTAAAACACTATCATCATGTGCGCGCACGCATGCACACACACACGCTCGCACACACGCACGTACTCACGCACGCATTCGTTTTCCTCTTAAATACTACACGCCAGCCTTTAGCAAAACGTATGTGTGTGTTAGTCATTTAGATTTCTGAATATGTAATAGTAATATATAGTAATAATATAGTATTAGGTAATCGGGTATTATGAGCACAGCGACTATTATGAGCACCCGCCCTGTGGTCTAAGCCAACATTGTCAGGATGTAAGATACATGCCACCTTCTTTTTGTCTTCTTCGGGGCCGCACGCAATGGTCCAGGAGGCATTTCTCACAACCAAAGATATTTTGATTGTCCGTCGTTTTTGCGCTCGCCAGGTCGAGATTTATAACAGTATTTGTACTCACTCGACCAATGAGTACATGGAGTACTACAGAAGTGTAGTCAACGCATTGTTCTCCAGGTTCGAAACGATTTTAATCTTGTACATCAGACGGCTACGTACATAGTAGCAATATAATCACTCACGATGACAATGAAAATAACAGTGAAGACATCTATCACTGTAAACCGCAAAGAAAAGTAGTGAATGTAAACATCACTTAAAATGTATACAGACTCTTAAAGTCTAGAAGATTTAACAAGAAAATTCTGGCCGGAAATTTTGAATTCTAATGCTAAAGCAGGTATGGTCCGCCAGGACCACCCTTACTGAAAATTTGGATGCCTAAAATTCGGCATGACTACACACCTCAGTGTGAATTTAAAATAGTGTTGCCGCCCCCTTGTAAACGCTCCTCCGGGGTATTTATACTCCCAGTTTTCCAAAATCAGACGCAGTCACTAGAGGCGCTGTGATTGCTTAAATACCCAATACGCTTTACTATTGGTCAACTTGTTAAATCCACCCACCCTCTGAACCACTGGACAATGACGTCTGCCAGTCTTCCTTTCCCAATTTTGCAAGTTAAAATTTTGAACTCTTGGAGCTGAGCCAAATCCAGGGTTGCCATGGCTCCTTCTCGGTTCCCCAATTACGTTAACCCTCGGGTCAGAGCAATTTAACAAATGTCAGGATTAAAGGGAAGGCTGAAGTGTCTAAACAGTATCGTCAATCTTTGACACCATATGGAGTTTGTCCATATCCACTTGGGTGGTTTAACGATAAACTTTAACGATAAACTTTTAGAAACCTGTTTTTCTGTTGCTAATCTAGGCTTAATACATCGAATAAACTTCCAAATGACTTACTAACATTAGCGCATAAAAACTAATTAAATCACACTGGCCTATACTTTACATTGTGGTGCCATCGGTGTGTTTTTAATGACGTCGTCTGAAACTCGTGCGCATCAACGAGTTGCAGACCAGTCCTTCGATCTGGTGAATATGTTCCAGTGTACTGAAGTTTTTTTGCTATTTTTTATAATATCAGCCTGTCGAAGAAACTCTTCTAATTCAAAATGCATATCGTGGCGGTGCGCACGTGAGGCTGAACTGAAACGATGAGTTGTTTTTCGTTATTGAATGGCGATAATACAGCATTTGCCGAAGATGGTTATGCTAAATGGTCATATTACAGCAGAACATATCTGCTAGGCTAATATGAGCATGCTATGTGGAGGTAATATGAGCAGGGTGCTCATATTGGCCGGTGGGGTGCTCAGATTACCTTGTGTTGAATTAAGTGCACTCCGCATTCGGTGTATAGGCATCGGACAATTATCTACAGCCATTATCACTATCACTACATTAAAAATTTACTTTATTGGTTAGCGTTATAACTTTTTGTCTATATTTAGGTATATGTTGACTAGTATTTTATTTCAATAATAAGCCAAGATTTTTTTTCAGATGCCAAAGGCAAAGGAGAAGGTCCCACGCGCAAAATGGACGTTGTCGAACATGCAAGCGGCCGTACGCGATGTGATCATATCATATATAAACGTTCAATAAAGAAAACAATGTGCCACGAGAAACGTCATAAAGTGTCTTGGACGCAAACCGATTTTATCCAAGAATCAGGAAGACGAACTGAAGGAAACTGTATTCGACATGGATTCGAAACTGTTCGGCCTGACAAGAGATGACGTGAGATAATATGTCTATCAGTATTGCGAACAAAGGATGATCAAGCATCCCTTCAATCATGAAATAAAAAAAACAGGAAATGATGGGTTGAAAAGGCACTCGGATATCAGCCTGCCAATTCTAGAACCAACGTCCTGTCGGCTTCAACAGGGCAAAGGTTGACCGATACATGCAGCTGCTAGAGACGAGCCTCTTAGACGGGGATGTGAAGAGAGTGATTCCTGAAGGAAACATCTTTAACGTCGATGAATCAATGTTCACATATTGTCATAAACCTGGAAAGGTCTTGGCCAAGAAGGTGAAGAGGGGCATCGGAGCGCTGACTAGCGCCGAGTAGGGGTAGAATGTTGCCATTGTGGCATGCGTGTCAGCGACTGGCTGTGGTGATATTTCCCAGAGTCCGGATGAAGCCGGAACTACTTGACGGGGCGCCTCCTGGTGGCATTGGTCACGCGAACAAAAGTAGTTGGATTACTGTTGGAGTGCTGGTTCGACCATTTCGTTGAAACGGTAAGGCCAAGTCATCGCACCGAAAAGGTGTTGCTCATCATAGATGGCCACAGTAGCCATACCAAGAATATGAAAGTAACAGATAAGGCAAGAGACAATAACACAGAAGCGCAGATTTGGTTGCGCCAACACCCTGGCCGCTCGGTTACAGAGTTCCAAATAGCAACCCTCTTTGGATCGGCACACACCAACGCTGCTACTGTGAGCAATGCAGTCGGTGGCTTCCGGAAGTGTGGGATAAATCCCTTCAACCCGCACATCTTCTCTGATGACGATTTTGTCGCGGCCGATGTGACGGACAAACCAGATCCCGCTGCTGACCTGCCTCATCTACAGCAGAATAATATGTCTGCTGGTGACCTGTCTGATCCACAGCGGAATGCTACGTCTGCTGGTAACCTGCCTAATCCACAAACGAATGTTATGTCTTCTGGTGACCTGCCTGATCCACAGCCAAATGCAACGTCTGCTTGTGACCTGCCTGGTCCACAGCTAAATGCTACGTCTGCTGGTGGCCAAACTTAAAGAAGGCAGTAGAACCAGAGGACACAAAGCAGCATTAGTTAAGGAGCAGTGTAGGTTGGACATGAGAAAGTACTCTTTCTCACAGAGGGTGATAAATGAATGGAACAAACTGCCAAATGATTGTGTTAATGCTAGTAGTGTGAATATGTTTAAAAATAGAATTGACAGATATCTGATAAGGGCGGGCTACACATAGATGAGAAAATTGTTGGACTCTCGATAAGCCAATGGCTTCCTTGTCCACTTGCCATCTGGAACTTGTTGTTCGAGATGGCAATCTTGTTAAATCTTGTTAAATCTACTGTTGACCTGCTTGATCCACAGCCAAATGCTACGTATGCAGGTGGCCTGCTGATGACCTGTCTGATCCACGCCCAACCAAATGCTACGTCTGCTGGTGGCTTGCTGGTTGCCTGCCCAATCCAGAACCACCAACGAGTGTTCAGTACGTAAATTGTACCGTATAACCCGTCGGTCGGTACGCCACTTATTCCTTAGAAGCCTTCTATCCCGCCAGAAATAAAGTTTAACTCGATTTCAGCTGTTCACACGATGCTTTCTTTTACAGCTGATGTTCACTAAAAATATTACAGACAAACACACAGGCTCACATAGTCGACCGCCGTTTGTATTCTATAGATGGGTTAATTGTTAAGATATGGGATCAGAAATTGTATTGAAGTTTTGGCGCTTCGTACGAATGCGATGATGCAATTTCATATCGGTATAATAAATAACAAATTATATTGATTGCATATTTTGTTCAGCGTCATCGCCAATGTTCACTTTGGTGTTCGCCGATGTTCACTTTGGTGTTCGCCGATGTTCACTCTCCGTTGTTCAGACTGACCCATGAGCGTATGCAAGGACACAGGCGAAGCTTTCAACACCCGGCGATCCAGAAGTTGTTGGTTTATCTTTTAAAGATCTCATTGGTTCACCAAGAGTTACCAGGCCAAAGTTTACAGGTAGGGATGAAGCAGCCAGAAAATGGAGAGTTTCGCACTCAGAAATAGTAACAAGTTCGCCGTATAAAAAAAACATTGATGGAAAGTGATGCCAAAAGCACAACAAAGAAGCCACCGAAGATGAAGAACATGGTCAATAGAACAAATTGTAAAATTAGGAAAGCTAGCTAAAACAACATTTGAATCAAAGAATTGGTGCCATAAATATGGCTTGGATTATGGCAACAGAACTTGTCCAAAAAGAAACGAAGAATGGATTCAGTGCAAACCATGCTGTTTTTGGTTTCACGAATCGTGCGCCGAAGAGTGCGGCATTCTGGACGACGACAGCTTCACTTGTCAATCTTGTGTCTAGGCAATACTAGGTTTCTAGTTAATGGTTCTGTGCTTATCTATATTTTTATATAAAACAATAAATTGTTAATCTTCTAGCAAAATTGCACGCATATCCAATAATTTTAAATACCAACAAGCACTAGGCATTACTTTTACACAGTATTTATAAAACATATATACATACAGTTTACACAAATGCTCATATTGCCCGTCTGTTCGGGTAACATGAGCATTTTTCTAGGATTACGTTTTTCAATAATGCATTTTTTTCATAAACCCACTAATGAACTTATTGTGACCGTTTGAAACAGTATGCGATGGTATATTCCATGCACTATATATAGGAGACAATTCGGACATGTATTTCACAAAAGATTGGCCAAAAACAAAACTATACTCATAATACCCGACTTTGCCCTATATATTGGCGATCCATCATATATACACGGCATTACACGTTCATCCAAAATATATTATTATTAAAGTTTAATGTTGCTGTCTTGTTCTTTAGTAAGTATTCCATTGTGTTTTTCCTAAACATGTTCTTATATCTTCATATATTTACCTGTGTGGACATTGTATTAACGAAATAACTTACTGAAATAACCTAATTAACGATGTTCTAAACGTATATGAACAACCTGTCTTTCTCTCAGCTCCTAAGTTATGGAAATACAATAGTCTGACCACAATGGAAAGGTAAATTTGTCTACAGACGTAGTCCTGTTTTCTTACCACGGAGATGACGCTTAGAATGAAGACTAATAAAGTTTCCATGCCCTTCAAAACAGCCTCACAAGCCGGGTTTTCACCACATGAATGGGTCGGGTCGAGCGTTGAATGGAAGTCCCATGCAACTACTACAACTACCCGGGCAATGTTGCCGTAGCCTCCGTCCGCCTGCACGGCCAGCGCCTGCGAGCCACACAATCAACGTGCTTCCACGCATGCTCACGCATATTAATGAAGGTAATTATTCAACGCGAGTGCGTCTGATTTCGATTAGCCGTAATAATTGTCGCAAAAATCGACATTGTTCTAACGATTTTTCAATGTCTTCACAAATCTGGTACCAATTTAATTCAAGTTCATGCATGTAGAAAAAAGATTATTTATGGATCGTAGACATTAACGAGGATGTACAGGCCACACACTGGCAACCCAGCTGATATCACCGCCGGAGATGAGATATTCGACTGTCAACCATCCGTTGGACGTGACAGAAGTCACCAATCTTAACATCGTGCATGTTGCAGGAAATAAAATTTGACAAGTTAATGTACAAAAGTGGTCTGTAAAATGGCAAATGTTATTACATTTTGCGAAATGCAAAATGCCTACGCATACGACACAATAACGTGGATGAAGAATTTATATGTGCGGAAACTATAATAGATAGAATCAGCAATTAGGAGTAACAGTTAGTGATGACATGAACGTTTCAGAGCCGCTTCAAAGGATAAATCAAATTATAATGCTAATTAGGATAAACATTACATTTAAAGAGGAAAGCTAATTATATCCCTGTACAAAGTAATAGTTAAGTCCCATTTGGAATATTGCATACAAGCATGGGATCATACCGTAAGAAGTACATATATTGAAGCCAGAAAGAATACAACGAAGAGCAACAAGCTGATTCCAGAACTGAACTTAGTTATGAACAATGCCTACTAGCATTAGAGACTAGGACGAGACCAAATAGACATGTTTTTTAATATTGAATGGTTATAGAGATATTGATAGAAATACTTTCTTCAAACTTAAAAAAACAGTAGAGTTGGAAGGCACAAACAATGATCTAGGATCACGCAAAAGGGGGAGGCCGGGGAGCCACATCGCACAGTCATTTACCATGCGCAATAGGTTACATACGAAAAAAAGAAAAAAATTAAGCC
>OY759263.1:40653583-40761083 GCA_963662155.1 Lamellibrachia columna | reverse complement strand
GAACCTTACTTTGTTTCATCTTCCACCGTTTCAAACTGCTTCAAGCAGTGCACCTTGCCATCTTTCGGCGGCGTCATGTGTCCCGTGTTGCCAAACCAGAAGCCGGTGTTCTTGAGACCGTCGTTTGGCAATACACCCCATACCGAACCCTCCCGCTTCTCAAAGCCGCCTTGGTTGGTCCATAACGCAAGCCAGGTCGTGCTGCAGGTAACCATAACATGATGAATTTTCATGATAAATGTACGCGAATTACAGCTTTGGCATCCACCTGATTTCGTAGTGAATGTCATCGGTTGACTCCAATGTTTTATTATATTTTTCAGCAATAACCGTAGAAACATAATTGATATACATGCATGATAATTAAACGTATGTAGCAGTAGCGGAACGACATTACATTGTCTGAAGTATACAACATATGCAAGCCAGCACATTCATATGAAATAAAGTAACTAGTCTTGGCAAGTGATGATAATGCAATCCCGATTAAGTTTCACTTCACGTCCGTAAAACCAGAGATGATTTAATTGACACAATCACACAAATTTAACAATATTGCCTTGAAGCATTCCTAGAGGCAGTAGTCAATACGTACTAAGTCTGAGACTTATTTTACTACGAAAAAGTATAATTTTCCGCGGGTCTTACGGACGGTTCCGAGAAGAAACAACGATCGCTCCCGAAGTGATGCTACGCCGACAAAAATTGTGTGCTTGTCAGATATTTTGCATTACATATTTCACTGATCTATAAGGAAAATATCGTGAATGTGGCGTTTTGGACCGCTTACAATAACTTGTTCGAATACTCGTTGACAACAGGGTTGGCTAAAAACAACATAAACAGCATAGACGGTAATACTTGCCCGCATTCCTCGACGAAGTCTTCGTGTACGCAGCGCATGCGCGCTCTGTAAGCTTCCGGTCGGGGCCAGCCACACCAGTTGCACGCGAAGACTATATCACTGAGAGCTTTGTAACCTGCAAACGGACATATCATATCCTGAGCCGTAATGCTTCGGGTAGCAACATAATGCACTTCCAAAGATGCCCGCTTTAGCATTATACTGGTGAGCCACAAAATGTTACATAATGCATATTTGTGTACTTTTTGGACTCTCTATTTGAGATTATTTTCACAATATGTGATAGGGAATTTGTGTTTGAATGTAGACATAATGATATACGATTACCAAGGTGTTTCTTTTTATTGAAGCCAATAACATAATTGGTATGTGCTTTTGCTGGAAAAATTTTAATAAACCATAATATTATGTTGACGTGTGTGGTTTGTATAAATTGTATTTCTTGTTAGCATGGATTATCCAGGCGTTCGCCTTCCAGTCGACAAGCAGGTGACGTCAGTCATCACTATAGCTAAACCCACCCAGAACGTTTCTCACCTGCGGGGCACATCATTCTCCAGAATGCAACGTCCATTTTTCCAGTTCCTCCCTCATCTCGCCACACTTCCTGCATCCCGACAGGATCGACGAGGATCGCACTGCGTTCGTTTCCTGTGATGTCTTTCACGACGGGGATGGCTGCGGCCATGTAGTGCCAGTCAGGCTGGAAGAGATGAACAGTAGCTTACGGTCATAATCGGTACATGTAATTAAGTTTTAATGACTCGTGCAAAATGCAATCCATATATATATATATATATATATATATATATATATATATATATATATATATATATATATATATATATATATATATATATATATATATATATATATATATATATATATATATTGCATGTGTCTTTTGGAAGAAGCATTAAAAACCATGTGTTCTCTCTATCTTGTGAATATGCTAGATAAAGTAAAATATGTAAATATATAACCTGTCGAGCGTTAGCTGGAGTGCACACTTTGAGATGAGAGAACATCACACCGCGTATGAAATGTGTTATGATGTTCTGATACTCTGTTTCCTCTGATCGGTAGAACGAGATTTACACGCACGCACGCACGCACGCACGCACGCACGCACGCACGCACGCACGCACGCACGCACGCACGCACGCACAGCTGCCGACCTCTCTCTTTGGTAACAGCAGGCATGTATTTGTAGTACTATATTGCATAGTTTGGTAAACCCCTGTTTACTACTCTTTCCACTAAGCATTCGGCATTCGTAGCGGTTAAACCGCATGGGATCATAATGGCTCTTGTTCACCTTGTTACTTGTCCAGGCCGTGTCACTGTTACGGTGGTGTTATCAACACGTTGTCGTTCTTCTTTACGGTTGGGGACAAGACGCTATTTTACTTCTGGGTTTTACATTTTTAAAAGGAATTTTTTAATCGTAGCGGTTAAACCGCATGGGATTGTGGTGGCTAAATTCAAGTCGGGATTTAGAAAACGACGACGAATGGTGGTAACGAATAATGAGATGTTTGACTGGTTGATTTGAAAGATGCGACTTAGCACAAACAAACTTGTGCTTCGTCAATTCGTCGCACGTTTTCGTGACAATACTGATTGCATCTGAGAAATCAAAACTGAGACTGAAGCCACCATTTCATTATTCATTAAAACATAAAAGTTTACACAAATATTGCAAAAAAGTTTTCGTTAATGCTGTTAGGCCACATGGTTGCTTAAATACTTCACTGCAATATGAAAAAAAAAGATTTAAAAAGATATTAGTTTTGCACTTTGAAGCGGCGAGCATCAGGCATGACTGGCTTACTCCTTGCGTTGCAACATGCTATGGCTGAGATTGGCGCTAATACACCGCATTACGCAATTGTTGGACGGCCTTGAAACACCGCTAGATTTATTTTACTCCGTAGACAGCATAACAGAAATACAATTAGTTATCTCTGGCACATGAATACCTACATCACATATATAATTCGCTGTTTTAGTTCTCAGAATGCCTGGTTAGTTTCTATGTATCTATGCACTTGAGTAGCATTGCTATATATTGTGCAACCCACTGATCTGCAACTGGACATCATTAGGACTACGATTTGCCCAGTCTTAGAGCCCAGTCAGTGTCGTAGTACACACCTGTGCGCGCTGTCCGATCATCTGGAAGCCTCCAGTCGGTTGGGGCTCCCATATCGTCACGTAGTCCGTCGCACCAGTGTATTTGTCTTGGTATCGCTGCACTGCGTCTTTCTCTAACCGCACCTCGAGTGCTGGTTTCTGGCAAACAAAGGTAAATATTGGTTTAAACCGGCATACACAAGTATACTGGTGTCTATTGCAAAAAAAACCTTGACGGCATGTGAACAAGGAACCCATTGGCTTACCGAGAGTCTCACAAAATGTAACAACTCCAGCGCTCTACCGCAGCGTTACGCAACCATGACCTAGTCAAATCACGAGCTGAACAAACTGCTAGAACAGTGGTAGGCTTCATGTCAGACAATGTAAGAACGTGTTACTTGTTCAGACCGTATCACTGTTACGGTGTGGGGTGCACCTTATCGTAACAGTCCTTGCAGGGTCGTGTAATAGTATCGTACTGTTGCACATTTATCGCAACACTAATAATTGGTATCACATCTCGTCGTGTCAGTACCTCAGCCGTTGCACCGACCTGCGATCTCTTGTCGACACTATGTCGCTCTTCTTTACGTTTGGGTACATGACACTATTTTACTTCTGGGTTCCACATTTTTAAAAGGACACATTTTATGTTGATGTTACAGAAAGAGCATAAAGTAATTTAGTGCATGTGTATGATATATCAGAATAACCGTATAATGTTTCACATGCAATCAAGCACTTACCCCGTCCTTGTCCCGGATAATGTTTATCGCCTGCGTGAAAGTCACACAACACAGCAAGAGGACGATGGCGTGAGTCGCCATTTTGTTCACGTGATTCGTTTTGAGATATTTGCTAAATGGCGTTCGTTGGAAGCCGCTGGACAACTGTATTCGTATTTATACGTGTCGATAATCAATCGGTCAATCAATTGTTATCTGTAGATAAAGAAAGTCAATGTTTGTCTTCCGATTAGCGCGCCGATACGATATCCCCAAAGTGGTACGACTTTCTAGAATTGTCCGTCTGTTCGTAATCGTTTATTTACCTACAGTGCGTGGGTTGGTTTTGTAAAATGTGTATATCTACACCAGTGTGTCCACTTTACGAAGCATAAGCATACGTAATAACATTGTCAAAATAATAAAAATATTTGGTCACAATCATTTACTGTATAATCATATTTTAAAATTTTCTCTTGCATACTTACTTATTTACTAACTTATTCCGCTTCCCTCCGATTGGAGAATAGGGCCAAAGCAGTACTTCTCAAACGCTGTTTGACTGATTTGCTTCATTTCTTTCACCTCCTCCAGCTATTCGTGGTTTTCTCGACTTTCTTTTCCCTTGTGACTTCAACTTCAGGGCCTGTTTCGTGACATTGGTACATTATGGCAAAGTTGAGATATAAGTGTATAGTTAGCGACGGGGATAGTGATCTACCGCGGTGCTAGTGCACTATTTGAGTTGGTGGCTCAACAGGCTGACATGAAAGTTGTTCCTGGTGGCGGACTTGACCTGTCTTTCGATAATGTTGACATTACTTCGACGGAATGGTTGGCACGGATAAATGTTTTTGTCCCTATGCCAGGTCACACGCGTTATCAGGGTGTTTACTAAAAGGTTAATCGAGCGACCTATTTTTAAACCGACTTGCGCAATATCTTAAGCTGTATATCACATTTTCATATCACCAGATTCCATTTAGTGTTATTATTAGCAAACACTCCTTGTTTGTGACATTAAATTAGTCAATTCTTGATGCATGCGTGCACTGCTCAGAGCAGGCAGATAAAGAGCGGGCAAGTTCAGAGCAGGCAGAGAACGAGCGGTCAAGGTCGTAATCTACCACTTCTGCCGTGTACATTCTAATTGTTGTGTCAAGTCCGTTCTTATTTATGACGACATAATCGCTACAACAAAACATGACACCATGGTTTAGTCCACTTCTCCAAGCCCTTACTCGTGATAACAGTCGTAATGTTCGATGAATGTGATGAATCCCACTGATGTCTGAACCAGCAGAGATGTTGAAGACACTACCCTTCGCTGTGTTCCCGTTATTGATAAATGTCAAAGCGCTCGCCAGAAGGCTTTTCCTCTTTTTGTAATGTTAAGTTCCCATAACCTAGTTAGCCCAGCGCACGGGCGTGTGGTTATATACTATCTTAGTCAATAACGTAATAACAAATACTAATTGTTCTAATTAAAGAATTGCAATATGTGAGTCCGTGCAAATACAATTAAGTAAATGCAAGTAAAGTAAAGGAAGATTCGGTAATATGAGCCACTTTTTTCACATTGATATTCTGGAACTGTGTCACTAGACATTTGCTGCGTGTAAAGTTGACGTAAAAGTTCTTGTGCTATGGGCATTATTGCACCCGTAGATTGTTTGCTTTTTGCTTTTTCATGCTCATCGGAAATATGAGCATGGCCCGTGGATACTATGGGCATGAGTTACCATATTACCAAAGATCATCTTAGACACACCAGAGTCACAGCACACACGAATCATTACTCAACATGGGCATACACTCACATACACACAGGAGGCATTGCCCACATACACTCATTACATCAACACATACACACACGCATATGCACACAGACATATTCCATGGTTTACATGTGGCTTATATTACCCAGAAAGTAATCCAGTTCTCTTTTTGCCTCCAGGTGGGAAATTTACACTAAGTGCTTATGTAATCGCCTGTGACACAGGTAAACAGAATAATGAACTCATAAAAAAAACGCAATTTAAGTGAGTGTAGATTAATATATATGATCTACATGCATTCATCCAACATGCGAAAATCGTAAGAAATGTTAAATACTATTCACGTACATATTTCTAAATTGTGTTGTCTTACCATTGCTAATAGTCCCTGCGTGGTCTGCCACATTCCTTAACCCAGCAAGTAATTGCCAGCTGACGACATATGGTGTACCATTTCTGAGTTACGGAAGTGGCCCATATTACCAATATGCTCATATTACCGAACCTTCCGCTATATTAATTGATATTCAAATGTAAGTAGACCAAAATAACCAAGACATTTCAAAATTACCACACACGCAAAGACGCACACTGCATAAAGTCCTCAAAATGGCATGCAATATCAACATTAATGTACAGATCAGATGAACCGAATTCGTGTAATTGGATTTGACCGCATTGTACGTGAGAACTACCAGCCTACAAGGTTCACATGCGACATATGCTTTTATCGGAGTGCTCGTGAACATCTTGGTGTGATGGTATCATTGTAAATAGCATGCACCTTTCAATTCATCCCGTCTGTGTCCAATACTGATAAATTCCTGTGTGAAATATCTGCCTCTTTTAGGAACTTCTTCGTTGGTGATAAACATATTCCATTTGAAGTTTTAAAGCCTGCGCAAGCATTTGTTCTGGAAACTTCTAGTTTAGGTTCAATCGTTTCGTTTGTTTCGAAGCAATAAAGTTACACAGATATAACGTTGCTGATGAACATTCTCAATTTTGTGTATGTGTTTGTGACTTTTGATCTGCGATTCTTTGTGAGTTTTTGAAATGCTCATCATGCCTTCCCTTGACTCAATAAAAACAGCCTCCTTCGTTGGCTATCACACTACAAATTATATGAAACTATCAATGTCTGCAATGACCTTGTCGTTCAGCAAATGTGGTATTCTGCCACAATTAACTTTCATAATTTTTATTTTGGAGGCATTGATGAAGAATTCGTCTTTGCTTGCATTGCTTGACACACTGTTTGTCTTGGTTTGCATATCTTCAATAAAACCGTTTAATGTCATTATTAAATGTTTTCATCTATCCAGCCAATTCATGATTTCGCACCCTCGGTCTGTCTCATTACAAAATCTAAGACAATTCCAAACAAAGCGGGTGAAAGTGTACAGCCTTGTCTTACTCCGATGATGACGTTTAAGGTTTCTGTTTTGTTCTGTTCATTTTGCTAGCACTGCGCATCTACATATGAGCATTTAATAATCATTATTGAACTTTGAAGGCATTCCATAAATGCGTAAATTTCCCAAAGTGAATACCTGTCAATAGAGTTCAAATTCTTTTTGGAAGTCTACAAAATTCATCATCAAAGGGGACTGCCTTTTGTTGGGCTGTTCCACGATGTTCCCGAGGTTGAATATGGCAAGATCTCCCCAGTTGGAATCCAGCCGGTTCTTCCCTGAGTCTCGAATCCACCGCTTTCCTTGTGTGTTGTAATAATTATGATGGAACAGAACAGTTTTCCTGGGGCTGAATGTAAGGTTATGCATCTCCAATGATTACAATTTCTCAAGGCCCACCTTTTAAGGTAATTTTATTATCAAGCCGTTTACGAATCTTTGGGAATGCTTTCATGTTTACATGTTTGGTTGAAGAGCTTTACGAGGATATCAATATATATCAATATATTCTTCTTTTTCGCATTTCAGCCGTGATTTTGTCCCCACTTGCTGTCTTGTTGTTCTTCGTGTTTCTCATAGGATGCATAACTTCAGTTGTCATTTATCATACTAATGTCCATGTCACCTGGTGGAGCAGGTTTATTCAGAATCTCTTGGAATTGTTCGATGCATCTGTTTTCGTCTCTTCTAGTGTTATTACCATGCGTCCATTTTTTTACTTGATGGAAACCTCCAAACAGCTTCCAAACAGCTTCCAAAATTATGCCTTCGTTGGGACTTCTTTGTTTTGGTAATCCGTCTTTTCGTGTTTTCGTCTTCTGCATAGAATAACTTCAATTTTAGAAACTTTTCATTCTTCTGTTTCTTCCTATGTTTCTCTTACGCTTATTCACTGTCTTCTAAATATCGCTCAGAGCCTCAAAATTATTTGTCAGTTCCTATTTAAAAGATGTTTTTATTACTGGGTTCTTCAGTATCGCAACACCATTTTTGGACATGACACATTGGTCTTTTTGGGCTTTCATTTTAGCGTGGCTATACAAAGATTATGATCACTGGCCACACGTGTACCACTGAATATGCGTACATGAATTAGAGATTATTAAAATATCTTCCTGAAGTAATTTGGTTCGTAGTGACGCCGTCCGGAGAGTTCCAGGTAATCTCTTGGGTATTTTATGAGGAATCATTGATCTTCAGATGACCAGGTTTCATACTGAGTTGACACATCTCTACGAGTATCTCTCCTGTTTTATTAAAGGTTCCCATACGATGATTTCCCGTGACTTTACCCCCTTATTGTTATGCCCAACTGTTACATTCATGTCTACCCTTAGTGCAAGCAGATCGTGCTTCGGGATATCTGCAAGTAGACTGCTCAACGTGTCGTAAACGCGATCTTTGACTGCTTCCTTTAAGTTCCTTGTGGTCGTAGTTGGCGCATAGCACTGAACTAGTGTAAATTTGAAGCATCGGGTCTCGACTCTTATGTTTATTCCCATTACAGTAGGGATCTATTAATAATTTTACTTTCTCTCCCAGTAACCACCAGCACAAGCCAAAGTTCGGCCTTGTTTATCATCTCGGATGTTGCCTTCTGCATTGAGCCATTCATGTAAACATATTCTAAACACATCCAATTTGTAACTTTGAAATACGAAAACATAGTTGCAGATATATACTTCTAATGCCTTCCTTAAACAATCTAGTGGCTACGTTTAAAAAACTTCAATTATACATTATAGTAAGTGTGGTCAGGAAATGCTTATGCTTTACCGGTAGAATACAAATCATCGGTTCGTGATTTGTGTTCACATATAAATATTCAAAGTATCAGCGCCTCTTTACACCGACATTAGGGTGCTCCCCGAGCACACGTTTAGTACTCATAAGACAGATTATCTCTCAAGTATTGCAACCGACATAACAAGGTTAAGTTGCCAGACAGCTACATGGACCAATGATTTTACCATTTGATTTTTAGAAAGCCGCTTGACTTAATTAACTTAAACGCATAGGCCATGTTAACCTGTTGCTGTCCTCCGGGATGTTGAACCCGTCCGTCCTGCTTTGTTCATTGTATGCTGCTGTGCTGTCAACAGCGGCAGCCCAATATCATTTCTGATCTAGTTACTCTACTTTTTCAATTGTCTTCCTCTCGTCCGCTGTCTGTTGAAGTCTTGCTTGAATACGTGACTAACAGTGTTATCTTATGGCATACGACAAACGTGCCAAAACCACAAGAGTCTTCGGTGTGTGATGACGTGTGTGATGGACTCATGACGAATGTGTACTACTGTGTAACATGTCTGCCTGCTAACAATATCTATCTATCCTGGTAGAATGTGGAAACCATCATAAACATAACAGAGGCCGTGCTATTTGGTTTTAACATTTGGAATAAACAGCACACACTCGATCGATGTATGACAACATTTTTTTTCAAATTTTATATTACATTTTATTCCAACCAATTACACAATCAGCCGTGTGCATTTTCTTAATTGTCCACTTTCTCGAATTGCTTCAAGCAGTATCCCCGACCGCTGTAAGGTGGCACACGGTGACCTTGACTGCCGTACCAGAACCCCGTGTTCCTGACGCCGTTGGTCGCTTCAACCCCCCACACGGATCCTGGGATCCGCTCGAATCCGCCGTAGTTAGTCCATATCGGGGCAATGGTCGTTAAACATTCCTCGACGAAGTCTCGTCGCACACACTTCATGAAAGCCTTGTACCAGTCCGGCTTGGGCCAACCACAGAAGCGGCTGCAGGCATACGCGAGGTCAGACAGCGCGACGAAACCTGCACCGAAGAACATTCAACATTTAGCAACCACATTTACCCCGCATTCTGCTGTGCTATATTTTAGGTGATATTCAGTGTAGTCACTAGACATGTTATCAACATGTGAGAAAATCGATTATAATATGGGCGACATGCAAACATTTGAATGTGGTCACAACACTAACAAGAGTCCAGTTTCTGATCGACGCCAATTGTACCGTGTGATAAATAGTACTCATATTTATATAGACACCGCAGCCAATTTTCCTAAATAAATTATACTTAAAGGATAATTTATTCTGGAACGTTGGCTACGTTGGCAGTGCTGCGGTCGCTCGGCCTGCTCATGAAAAATACATGTCGCTAGGCTGTGGTTAAACAAGTATTACTATACATAAAAATAATATACAGCCGTTCAGCGCTTTATAACTCTACGAGTTTCCCCGCCGCATTATATTTTGTAAAATGCATGATGACAAATGGGGGATATGCTACATTTGCTTCCTAGAACTGATGACAATTTTAATGACACAGTAATACTTAAAACGTGCAGATGACATTCGCCGGTAACAATAAACAACAGTAAAACGACAATTTCTATCTTTACTATATTGCATAATTACACGTCGCTCTTTTCCGCCTCGTCCCAACTATTCTTCCCTCACCTTCCGGACATTTCGCCTTCCAGAACGCCACGTCCATGTCTCCAGTACCTCCTTGGTCTCTCCAGATTTCCGTGAAGTCCTCAGGGTCGACCAGAATCCGACTGGGAAGTTCTCCTGAGATGTCCTTCGCCATCAAGATTGGCGCCGACAGGTCCTTCCAGTTGGGCTGCGCGCGCTGCCCTGTAACAACGCCATTCAGTTTCCGATTCCGGAACTTTCGAATACAGATATTATGCTGCAGTACATAGTACATTTTAAAAACTGGGGACAATAATATTAACATTCTTAGCCATTATAAATACAGCGATTTTTTTCATAACCAGTTCCGTTGTACCTTAATAAAGGCTATGAACATTAGATAAACGACGTTTTAGAAGATTTTTATATAGACGATAAATATTATTTTTAATTTGCATTAAAACTTATCTCGCCTTTGAGAAGCAGCACCAGCCACCGACGCATTAATGTACTTTCATAAATGTGTGTACATTCCTACAGTGTGTATTTAATTGACTTACACTTTTTTCTATATGTGCTTATAATAAAACATGCGACTACGAAACGTAACCTGTTCGCATAGCAGAGGTACAGATCACTCACATTCTACAAATTATCTCACAAACCTAAAAATTTGAAGCCGGACGGACTGATGTTTGGTTCATATATACTGATGTAATCATGGGCACCCGTGTACTGGTCCCTATACCGCAAGGTGGCGTTTTGGCTGAAAACAATCTCCAACGCCGGAGTCTGTAACACATCATATAAAGCTTACATGACGCTTGACAAACCTATTGCTTGCAGAACGCAATATGTTTGAATTGAAGGCAAATATATAAATTTACAACAATTAAAATATATGGAAACTGTTACCCCTGACCCGTCCGCATTTCACACCGACCAGCGGAACATCTTTATTGAAATACCACTGGGGAGGGGCAATGTCCAGATAGGGCACTTTGAAAGTGTCCTTTTAATACCTTGACCCAGTTTCAAATTAAAGTGGTCTGATAATGCAGGATGGGGAGAGGCATGTTGACTGGATGGTGTAAATGAAACGGCTAGGCAATGCCCCCAACTTTGTAAGTAAAAAAACCGCCATGCCATTCAGCCTACCTTACTTTGTCAGCGCCACACCGAACTCTCATAATATATTATATATTGGTCCTAATTGGGAAAGTCTGATAATGGTTAATCACTGACTCCAAGAATGTCAGATTAGCGAGTAATGCCAAGGCCAATTTAGGCGTCTGATGCCATTCCTGAAGAAGCGAAACATCCGCTCTTTCTCGGAATGTGTCAGGCATCTACCAATTAAGACTTATAAATAAAACACAGCACGCTACGAAGACACAAGATTTTAAATATAGAATACCACCTGCAACTTCTACGAATAACCAATACACGTACATTAGTGTTAATTGCATGCGCAGTCCAATTATATAAATTATTAAATGTCACAAGCTGGATCGTGCAACTGATGTCGCAGGTTGGCGGGTCGACTGCAATAGCATACACCATACACCATACACCATACATTTTATCGCGTTACTGTTAAAGTATTTTATGATGGCTACCCGATCTTCCAGGCATCAGTTTGGTGAATATGTCGGCGCTGGGGTGAATGCCCCACCCCAAGTGAGCCAAGCCAACTGTTTGCTCAAATCAACATTACGACGAGTTTGCAATACGAGTCAATTGTCACGTGATCAGACGACTATGATCAATACAATTGTCGTTATGTGAGGAATTTAACTATATGGATTAATGTTACTGCCTACCACGTACGGTAATGAAATACCAACCCCTTTGTCGTCTCGAATAATCATCTTCGCTGTTGTCATCGCGAACAGACCGCACACGAGAAGACCCAGAGAACATTGTTGAGCCATATTGTCTTCTTCGTCAACACAATGTGACACGATGAACAGCGAACGCAGCACAGTTTTATATGTGTCTGTACTTAACATGCTAAACACTATTCATTACTCGCTTATCGGGTGTTTTCTGTCGGTCAGGGATATCGCATTTGCTATGTTTGTGTTGATAACGAAGCGATAAGACGATAAGTGACTTAAATACCGAACATCTCCGGATCGTGCTGGTGAGGTTGCGATTGCCAAATAAATACAATAATTCTTTAACACACAACTTTCGTCCGAATTTATAATTAAACTATCTTGTAACTATGTAAAATAGCGTGGTGGCCTGGCGGTGTTTACCCCAGGTCAGGTACACCACCATGCCAACTACATTTTAACAAAAATCTAATAGGATTTCTATCTCAAACAACAAACTTTATATTTCGTGTAGACGTAGAAGCCGTTGGCTCATCGAAATGTTTCATCTGTTTGTTCTATTTATTTTCTTCTATTCACTTATTGTCTTTTGTGAGAATTAGTAATTTCTATATCCAATATACGCTGTCATTAATAGTTCATATGTGGGGTCTGATGTTGCGACCCTCGTAATGTTACGTTTGAAGAAAATAGTTATATCAATATTTTATAACCATAAAATAAAAATTATTAAATTTAATTGGTGCCCTCTTAATATTGTTTCACATTGTTGTTTCAGATGCTACAGGAAACAAAGGCATGGTTTGGGGAAGACATAACCATTTGCTACTAAATTTAAGAAAATCACGCCAATGGTTTACTAAAAAAAACATTGCTGAACACACAACATTCCAACCAATTTTTAGGACCTACCTCGTACCCCGTGTCCGCTATAAAGAAAAGCTGTTCACGTGGTGCCACCAGGCGGATATGTTTTCGTCGTTATCGAAACTTCCACGAATGTAGGGGGCTTTACAAATATAAAAAAAACAATAACAAAGATAGTTGGATGTGGGTGGGTAGGTGAAGGGTCCACTTGGATTATCACAAAACAATTGAGTATTTTCCAGGTTGATTTTTTTTTAATAATCGGCTTTTTTAAATCGGCCTATAATTATTATAGGTATACCATATTAGTTTTGGGATAGTGTGTCGGCGTGTCGGTATGTGGTGTCATTCTTATCCAAAACGTTTTCAGAATTGTTTCTATTTACTTATGCTAAATGATTCGGTGTCATAAATAATTGCATACCATCTGCTTTGAGTTCCACATATAAGTACCATGGATATTTATAGAATAATTAATTGTTTACGTAACAAAACAACGTAGAACCAGCAAATTGTTGCGATGTGGACAAATAATTAGGCAACTCCAGCGAGTCAAATCTACACTGCAGAAACGCCTCTCTATGAGAAAACGTGGTGTCACCGAATGGGAACTAGTACAGTGGATATGTGAAAATATCGGAGAAGGCTAACAAAGGGGGAGAGGGGCGGGGAGGGGCTTTGGAGGGGCGGGGGATAGGCAGAAATGGGAAGACAAAATAAAAGGGCCACATGATGAATGATGGTACGGCAGGTAGGGGTTATATGAGAGGAGGGTGGAAAAGAAGAGTAAAGAAGAAGGCTCAGGGGAAGGCATAGAAAGGTGAAATAGGAGTTATGAAAGTCCATGGGAAGAGTGGAGAATGGGAAAGACTGAAGTGTCGAGGTGTTTGAGGAGGGGGCGTAAATGGGCTGAAGAAGTTCATCAAACAGGGCAATCATCTGGGATAGCTGGAGCCAGTGAGAAACCAACCTAGACTTGTATGTACAAAAAGCCTTGTTATAGTAGCATTTCTTAATATTTTATGTGTAACGTTCATTAATCATTTGTACACAATAACATCTCAGCATGTATAGCGCTGTTTACTACATTAGCAACACAGTAAAATGTTACTAATATTATCACATCAGTACATTGACAATATGTAGACGTTGACACCACAACCAATATCACATTGAACCATCAACTGTGCACAGTGTTGAGAACACGTTGTGCCAATTACAGAACATTCTACAATTAACCTTCTCTCTTTTGTGTACAAGACCAAGTTGCTTCCTGGTAATAATTCTGCACTAAGAAACAGAGCTATGTCAAGACATCACATAAATTAAACAGTTGTGTTACCTCACACAGAAGGTGGTGTTAAACCCATGTCGCAAAGCACCATCTTTATCTCAACTTGTACAGCTGCAACCTTTCCTTGCCATGTTTTTTTGCAAAACGTAAACTGGATCTAACACCAACTGTCAAATTTACTGATTCTAATTTCAAAATATATTGTGGATTTTTGACATGGACTAAAACATGTAGGTTTCTGATTTGTTGAGGGTTATATAGAGGTGAAATTACATCATTTGCTGGACAGCCTCACTCAATCCCATCTATGCATATACATATCTATGCATATACAGGTTTTTTCCTTCTACAATTTGTGCCTTCTTGAATACATGCTGCGAGGTTAAACTCGTGTGTAAAGACATCCAAAAACCCTAGTTTCAACTCTATATGTGCAAACACATAACACTGATACACTGTTTTCAAGGACATATTTCGGAGTTTTTTTCTTTATAATATTATATACATACATTTTACTGTAGATGAAACTCTAGCGATTACCTGAAATACACATACCAAAATAGTTACTTAGCATTCATATCAATGATTTGTTAATAACAAGGAACTGTAATTTTTCTTCTCTTTGTCATTCACTATGATAATATTGTAGACTATGCTAAGCAGAGTCAACTGTATATTGTTCCATAGCAATCCTTAAATAACATTTATGAAGTAGATGGCAATATAAAGTTAACTTCTATCTAAAGATTTCCTCTTAGCAGGGTTTCTAATCAGAAATTTTATATCTCTGTTTAGACATGTTATGGTTGTGTTCAGTATCAAAGCAAGTCGTATTTTATGGTGCACATTACTGGCACTGCCTATTTTCCGGACCCAGAATAGACACAGAACTGGTATGTGTACATAGATAATGGTATAACACAACTTTTCACCAAATGGGAAGCAGTTCTATGTAGACTAAAGTACGTTTTTATGCTGCAGAACAAGATGGAATGGTCACCAACGGCCATGTTTTGGTTATTCAACCAGTGATTGGTAGTAGGTGGCAACATCAGTCAATCAGTGCTGGTTGAATAGACAAAAAACATGGCTGCCGATTACGTTCTGGGCCGTTCTGCAACACAAAAACATACCTTAATATATAGGTATATATAATTGCTTCAAATTTTGAGAAAAGGTGCATTATGCTATTATCTGTGTATATATATATATGCAAGTAACGTCATCAGATGGAGCACCCTCTGAACACTATTTGTCATTGCACCCTATTCTGGCACTGTTCCATGTCCATTACGGAAAATAGGCAGGCTCCACATTACTTCAACAATATTTACACACACAACCACTTACCCACAGCACACTGGCTTCATGACCAGTAGGAATCAGCAACTCAGTAATTGTAATAAATATTACAACAACAAACTGAATACAACATGCTCTGTCACTTTTTGATGACAGCAGATCTTTGTTCAACATTTAATTTTGCTTATGATTAATATAATATTTCAATTCTCAACTGTTTTCCAGCACCCTTTTCATATATATAGTTACGTAATACCATATATAATACCAACTTTAATTTAATCCATATAAATGGATGTGGGTTGGTGGGTCAAGGGTCCACTTAGATTAGGAAAAAAAATTGGAAAGGTATATTTTTCGCTTTTTCCTGGTTGAAATTATAAAATAACCGGTTTTCCAATCACTGCACTGATCAACACTGGACATGAGGCATTATATATGTATGTATGTATGTATGTATGTATGTATATATATATAATTATATATATATAAATATATATATATATATATAATTGTATTTGGATACAGTGTGTTGGGGTCAATCCTATCCAAATTTATCTTGGAATATTTGATTTTTATATTTACAAAGCATACACATGACTTATTCCTTCATAAATTGCAAATTATGTTAAAAAAAAAAAGCTATATGTAATATTGACACATAACAAACTATATGCGAACATATAACATTTTCATCACGGATACTGTTTAGACTGACATACTGCTTTGAACAAATCATGTATATATTACAAAATATGTGAAAACTACAATAAATATCAAGCACACATATATTCATGTGATCAGTGCTGATTGAATATATATGCTGCTTGTCAGTGGAGGGAACAAAGATAGGCTTTATCAGTCACATTATCAGTCATACAATTCAGTTCATCCTTTGGAACGCCATTCCATATGTGAACATGATTACATACTCAGTCTGCAAGAACATGTGTCAGATAACATGTCTATGATTAGTCATTTTATAATTATTCAATATCATGAAATCATTATTATGTCACTTTAGTTTTGATATGGGTTAATTAATCAAAGACAATCTTGCCTCAGGTATAAATCGTCAGTCATCGTTAGACTGTTAGAACCTGCGATTGCTTACATGTAGTTTTAACAGAAAATGTCAAACATTTCAAATACCATCTTTACCATAACTCTCTAAAACTGCCTATCAGATCAGGGGCAAATGTGATCAGCAGACTTTGCTTAACAGGATCACTTCGGGCCAGAGCAAATTGATTTTGTTATGTGGCAGACATGATTCTATTAAACGGCACATTTTAACACAGTGGTCGCATCAGAGGGAACAGTGGTCACATCAGAGGGAGCAGTGGTCGCATCAGAGGGAACAGGGAATGATTCTGTCTCAGCCATTTTTATTTTACTAAACAGCTGATTCCCTTATGTGTGATTCTGTTAAGTGAAGTCCACTATATATGGCTGTCACCTCGAGTGGCTCAAGCAATAACCAACTTTAGAACTGATAGTCACATGATATTTGACACAATCACTTTCTGGTAATGATCTCAATTAACTGCGATCATTGTGACCAAGTGACTGGTCACATGGCTACCTCATCAATTGCATCATCACCAAACTGCAGTGAAACAAACATACAGACAGCAAAGACAAGCGTCATAGCAACGAGACAGAATGTTGACACGGCACTGAAGTAGATGTGATAGCTGAAGCGACAGTACCAGACAAGGAGGAGAAGCATGGCTAAGAGAGGCAGCACAAGACAGCCAAAGTCCAGCTGTGTCGCCGCCGCCGCTGCCGCCACCGACGATGACCCAGTCCCTGCTGCACTGGCTGAAGGGGCGGGACGCGACAACCAGCAGTGGATGACACTCTTGTCAACAACATTGAAGGATCGCAGCGTCGCAGTGTCACCGCGCAGTTCTTGGCCGTTGTGGACAAACCGCACTGTGCAGTTGGCGGACAACTCTGCAGCAAAGTGCTGTCTGTAAGAAAGAACACAGACAGCTGTTAGAACAATAGCACTAAAACTTCTATCATGTCTAAATCCTCAGGAACCCGAACTCAGAGGTACAATAAACCAGAATAGTTAAATATTTTTAAAGTGATGGGAAGTTTAAGATATTTGGGGGCAGCTAAGGAGAAAGCACACATCATAATGACATGCCTAGGTTGAGCTTAGTTCTAGGAACAAAACATCATGAGACTGATGATCTGATCTAAGAGTGGACAGTTTAAATTTGATTCAATCAGTAACCAGAAGCCAGTGTAACTGTTTAAGTAGCCTAAGGGTACTGATGGTGAGAAAAAATGTAACTTAATACTAACAGGTTTATTATGCAGATTTATGCTTAATTAAGTTTGCTGGATGTTTTACTTGACTCAACAGACAATGAGGGACTACCACATAAAATTTAATAATATGAATATGACTAGTGTGGTACTTATTAAAAAGTAAAAATTTGCACTTAGTGAAATGAAAGAGGAATAATTGTAATGTACCGTTTGAAGTCAGCTACTGTGTCCTCAAGTCGTGTCTGTACGTCTCGCTGTTGGTCGTCCAGGTACTTGAGTCGCACAGTCACGTAACCAGCCTGTACTTGTCTCGTTCGCAGGACGTTTCTTGTCAGTACTGCATCTGCTGGATTACTGCAACCTACAGCAATGCTCTCTCCTGTTGCTAGCAAACTTTCTGAAGATGTCACAGATGCAACATTCTCCTCAAAAGCTTTGTTCATGTCAGTAAACTCCCCACATTCGCGCAGTTCATGATTATATATTTTTGAAGCGGTGTTTGTATTTTGATCTCTAGAAGATACACTAGAGGCACCAGGTAGATTGAGGCACGCTCGGCATGACGTAGTGTTCTGTTGGACATTGTTATCATCTGACTGTGCGGCCTCAAGTGTGTCGTCTACACCACCATGTCCTCCACTCAGGATATGGCCATCTTCATCACTTTCCCCTTCATGGTTTTCATGAACATTTCTCGATGCCTGTGCTAAATATGAAGATGAACCAATGTCTGTAATGTCTGTGTTATGATGCAAGTGTTGTCTATTAGTTATTGGATTCGTTGGTTGTTGGATTGTCTGCACCACCGAATTAGCTCTTTCATCATCTACCTGATCCATGCTAGCTTCAGTCCACCAACCATCAACCATTCTACTGTCCATGTGAGTGCATCCCTCCAGAACCATGCCACGTGGTGTAGAGTGCAGCGTACCTAAGTCAGTGCAGCTCTCACTGTGCAGGTGAGACCCGGCTGTCTGCGCATCCACACAAACATCCCTGCTTGTCGTTACACTACACTCCTGCAGATGGCTCGACCTGGTGTCATCTTGGGCATCGACACTTTGATCTGAGCAGCCACCTGGGACAGACGATGTCTCATCTCGCTTGACGTCCACGGACGTGGGAGGAGTGTCATGTATGGGGTCGCTACTTGCAGGAACCGACCGTGCCACTGACAGGGCATCCACGCTGTCACTGTTGTGATCCACAGATGGGGTGAGGAAAGTTGCAGAATGTCCAGGGGCTGGAGCTGGTGTCTGACGCAGGTGTTGCAGTAGCCTGTTGAAATGTGATGTACTCAAGTAGATTACTCCAACCACTCTCGTCTCAGCTACATTCGTTGACCACCACGCGAATACAATCACTACTAGCGCCACAAGAATGCCAATAAATATGACAACCCCATCACCCAAGCCTTGCAGCACTGGCAGAGACATTGCATCTGTTCTGTGCTGCCCCTGTCACCCAGTTATGTCTGTCTCCTCTCGAAGCTCTGCAACACAAAGTTTAAATTGAAAGCAAATATAAAAATTTACAACATTTAAAATATATGGAAACTGTTACTGCTGACCTGCCCGCATTTTTACACCAACCAGCAGCACATTTTTATTTTTTAAAGTAAGTTTTCTGTACAGAGACGTTTCTGTGTTGATATGTATAAAGATTGAGAGGCATGGTAGTTTAGTAGTTAGCACATTCGCTTTAAATGACACAGTTCTGAGTTCAAGACCTGGGCCAGGCATGGGTATGTTTGGCTCCAAACATTGAGGACTGTGTATCTCTCATGACTCAGTCCCGTTAATGTCGGTCCCATCTCATTAGGGATGTAAAAGAAATATTGAGGATGACATTCACCGTGGCAGTGACCACCCTTGATGACAGCATATAAAGGTCGGCTTGGCGATAAAAAGAAAGAAAAACAGTCAGACCAAGACAAGTAACACAGGTATTGTACATCATGTTATGTACCACAACACACAGACTGGTCAGACCAAAACAAGTAACACAGGTATTGTACATCATGTTATGTACCACAACACACAGACTGGTCAGATCAAAACAAGTAACACAGGTATTGTACATCATGTTATGTACCACAACACACAGACTGGTCAGACCAAGACAAGTAACACAGGTATTGTACATCATGTTATGTACCATTATACACACACAAGTATGTAATATATATTTTGAAGTCATTAACTGCAGAATTATTGATAGTTAAAGAATGTTTGAAAGAAAATATTTGCATCATAGTTAACACATTTGCAACTATTCTGATACATGCATGTTCTACCCTCTGTCACTGAGTGACACAGTGAAAGCATCATATGTATATATATTGTTTTTCAACAGCCTCAATAAAGTCTTTGTAAATTTCTTCCTGCATCAGTCCGCAGTTATAATTTTATATTTATTATTAATATAACGCATATGTATGTCTGGTTTGCAAACATACAGCAATTGCCGTGATAACAAAGTACGGACAAAGCCAAACAGCATGGTGTTTGTCTGATCAGGAACTACCAACATAGCTCAATAGTACGGTGTCTGTCTGTGATCAGGAAGTACTTACTGACATAGCCCAACAGTATGGTGTTTTTCTGTGATCAGGAAGTACCGACAGCATGGTGTTTGTCTGTGAACAGGAAGTACCGACAGCATGGTGTTTGTCTGTGAACAGGAAGTACCGACATAGCCCAACAGTATGGTGTTTGTCTGTGATCAAGAAGTACCGACATAGCCCAACAGTATGGTGTTTGTCTGTGATCAGGAAGTACCGACATAGCCCAACAATATGGTGTTAGTCTGTGATCAGGAAGTACCGACATAGCCCAACAGTATGGCGTTTGTCTGTGATCAGGAAGTACCGACATAGCCCAACAGTATGGTGTTAGTCTGTGATCAGGAAGTACCGACATAGCCCAACAGTATGGTGTTTGTCTGTGATCAGGAAGTACCGACATAGCTCAACAGTATGGTGTTTGTCTGTGATCAGGAAGTACCGACATAGCCCAACACTATGGTGTTTGTCTGTGACCAGGAAGTACCGACATAGCCCAACAGTATGGTGTTTGTCTGCGATCAGGAAGCACTGACATAGCCCAACAGCATGGTGTTTGTCTGTGATCAGGAAGTACCGACATAGCCCAAGAGTATGGTGCTTGTCTGTGATCAGGACATACTGACATAGCCCAACAGTATGGTGTTTGTCTGTGATCAGGAAGTACTGACATAGCCCAACAGTATGGTGTTTGTCTGGATCAGGAAGTACTGATATCTAGCCCAACAGCATGGTGTTTGTTTTGTGATTAGGAAATACTGACAATACGACATAGCCGTAAAGCTCAACAGCATAATGTTTGTCTGTGATATGTGAGCAAATACTAGTAATGGCATATTTTTTAGAAACCCTTCATGTACCATGTTTCCAGACATGGGGTCAAATACATTGAAATGTATTTAAAAACAAATACTCTTGAGGTGTTCAAATACAAGTATTATGAAATGCCAATGTATTTAAAAACAAATACATTTCAATGTATTTAAAAACAAATACTTGTTTACAATGCAGCCAATAGCACATAGTAACAAGTCTCATCAGAAGTATTATCTTATCAGGAGTATTGTTTATATTGGATAATTAATGAGAGATCACAACATCAAGTAATGTCAGTTTAATTACAGAACTAAATGAATGATAATTGACAAGACACAACCTGTCTTTGCATCAACCTCTTCCACTGAGATATGGGAGGTGCTAGATTATAGAACAGGATAGGGTTCGGTTGGATCCGACTATCTAGATGGTCAATTCAGCACTAGTTGTGGGCATTTGGCCTTTCGCAGACACTGGTCAGGGGTAAGGGTGAAGATTCAGGCTAGCAGTTCTTGGCACTGTCCCTAGTAAGATTAACAAACACATTTTATGTACAGGTGATGATGACATTTGGCTTGTGAAGCCCCCCCCCACCTTCCACTCAGTCCATTGTCTTATCAGCTCACACAAACTTTGAGACAATGGCAGGCTTTAGCAGCTAGCTGGGTTGGTTAGCCCCAGCATAAATAGCATGATCAAAAGACAAGTGCAACAGAGACTGCTGTTTTGTTTTCAATGAAGCGTCCTGACATGGGCCAGTGTAAATAAGGCATAAATAAGATCAGGGGTTTCTGACTGGGAAAAGATGCCAGTCAGAAATGGAAGTTTATATAAATTCTTTACTCTGTGGGGCGCGATGGCATACCGGTTAGAAGGCCGGACTCTCAATCGAGAGAACCTGGTTTAAAATCCAACTGCGGTCGCTTCGAACCTTTGGCAAGTATGATCACCCCACGTTGCCACAGTTCACTCAGCTGTATAAATGAGTACCTGGCAATACAGACAGTGGTGGAAATGTGAACGAATAGTCTATGTGCAATTGCAGCGTGGCTGAATGCTTCCCACAGAAGTTGAGATGGCCTTGGAATGAACAGGTCTGCCAGGGAGGGGGTGAAGTGTAAAGCGGTTTGAGCGGTCATACGGACAGGATACCGCACTATATAAGAACGTACCTTTTTACTCTCCAGAAGCTAAACAAAATCTAACTTGCTATTAATTTTATTGATACCCATGCACAAAGTATTTTGAAAAGCATTTTAAAGTACACTTACAAGTAATGGGCACTCGCAAGGCTACTGATTAGCCTTTTATAATTTGCCCACATCTTACACCAGTCTTTATTGATTAAATTTTTTTTAATGTTCATTTAGGGTGCAGATGTAATATTGTTGGGCAATGAATTCCAAACATCTACCACTCTTTGACTGAAAAATCGATGTCTACATAGCTCCATACATCGTTGTGTGTTTAATGTTTTACTGCGGCCTCTGAGGTTATTTAGATTAATGTTAAAAAACTTGTCTGGGTTTATGTTCGCCTTCCCAGATAACAACTTAAAAAACTCAAATAAATATCCTTGTAATCTCCGTTTTTCTAGTCTATATAGTTTTAGTCGTGTTAATCTTTCCTTAAATGTCAATTCCTTAAATTCTATTACCAGTTTTGTTGCCATATGCTGCAATTTCTCAAGCATTATAATATCTTTAGCATAATAAGGTGACCACGCTTGTACGCAATATTCTAGATTTGGTCTAATTTACGTGTTATAAGCAATATTGAACATTTCTTTGTCAAAGTGAATAAATGCTGTCTTTACTGAATGCAGAACCACCATAGCTTGTTGGGATGCAGCGACAACTTCAATTTGGATGTCACATAAATTTAAATGTGAGAACAAGACTTGTCTCACATTTAAAATTATTTTAAATCCAAACACCTAGATCCTTCTCCTGAACAGTTTCTATTAAAACCATATCATGTGCTGACATTTTTTATTCTCTCTGCCTCCTTTTACATGTACTTGTGTTGAAAGTTAGACACAATTTATTACTCCACTCAATTAAATTATCTAAATCAACTTGTAAGATTTCACAGTCAGACTTGTTTTTAGTGTTCTGAATAATCTGATGTCACCAGCAAATTTTTTTACATTACTATTTACTGTCTCTGGTATATCATTTACATAAATTAAAAAGAGAATAGGTCACAATACTGATCCTTGCGGAACCCCACTGATGACATCAAACCATTCAGAATATCCACCTTTTATTATAATTTGCATTTTTCTATCCGACAAAAATCAGCTATCCATTCTAAAACTACACCTTTCATTCCATAGGCAGATAGTTTCTGCAAAAACCTCTTTTTCGGGACTTTGTCAAATACTTTTTGAAATCCAAATCCTTCGACAAGAACGACGCTTTGTAAAACTGTATATGGGGTACTTAAATCGTTTTCTAATAACTGTTTTAACCTTGCATCCCTCACACAAGATTCCATTAGTTTGTTGGCTAGACAAGTTAAACTAACTGGTTTATGATTACTAGCC
This sequence comes from Lamellibrachia columna, assembly GCA_963662155.1. Lineage (NCBI taxonomy): Eukaryota > Metazoa > Annelida > Polychaeta > Sabellida > Siboglinidae > Lamellibrachia > Lamellibrachia columna. The sequence continues at coordinate 40,737,234 of OY759263.1, read as the reverse complement.
ATAGACCGGTATCCTTTCTTATAAAGTGGAGAAATATTTGCTAATTTCCAATCTAATGGAACTACAGAGTAGTTGAAAATTTCAAATACTTTAGGGAAGTATTTAAATAGAAATACTTTCATTTCATTAAGTGCAAATACAAAAAAGTATTAAAATACTTTCAAACACAAATGTATTTGACCCCATATATATATATATATGTATATATATATATATATATATATATATATATTTGTATTTGTATTTGAAAGTATTTTAATACTTTTTGTATTTGTACTTAATGAAATGAAAGTATTTATATATATATATATATATATATATATATATATATATATATATATATATATATATATATATATATATATATATATATATATATATATACATGTATATATATAACCGATCAACTTTTTTGCACAAACGTTTTGTCCTTGACTTGAAAAAATCCTTTGGATTAAGAAATATGTCATATGCCATTTTATATACAGGTGTATATTATATTTCTTAATCCAAGGCAAAGGATTTTTTCAAGTCAAGAACAAAACGTTTGTGCAAAACAGTTGATCGGATTTTTTCAATATATCATATTCTTCTTGGCATAAACAAATCTACCCTAATTAGTATCTGAGAATGACAACATAAGTTGAAGAGCCAGAACTCAGAAGAGACAGAGGACAGTCACAGTAATTGAGTAAATAGTCTAAATACCCAAATACGAAGGGTGCACATTAACCGAGAAGACAAAGTCAAAGGTGTTGTTATGCTGGAGACTACATGCGGATTTCCACTGGTAGTGCGCTTAGTTTGAACAGAACAGAGCAGAACAACATATTTAATAAAATTAATATCATATATTTTTCTGACTGTCTGTTTGGTTTCGTAAATGTCAAAATGAATAACCGTACACATCTTCCGTTTCTATTATGCAATATACTGTCACATGATATGGCGAAGATTAAAAGGATAGGAAAAATAAATTGATAGGTTCTAAATGAAAAGACAAAATAATCGTTATGATCAGACTAAAGCTAGGTCTTCGGAAAATAAGATAAATTCTCACAACTGTTCATCTTTCGCCTTGTTGATGGTGTCACGTCCGCTCTTCCGGCTTCGTTTACTATTTTACCTGTGGAACATGAAATATGTTCCGGCGGAACTAATCCCGACGGCACGTGAAACAGGTAATTGTAAATAAAGCACGCATTTCTAAAGCTTCGTTACAAGTTTGTGTATAAGAAACGTTTTACAATATAACATTAGCATGAAGCCACGGTGCTTTGCTTACAATTAAAAATAAACGTTGCCTGTAATACTAAAACACACACGACACATCAAAGGAAAACATATTATTGTTATGTCGATTTGAAACTTTATTAGTATTTTAAACTATACATAGTGCATTTAATTTAGTATACATTAATTAAAAAGTCATACACCCAATCATGGATCCACGCCTCGCTTCAACTGCAAAATAATGTTTTCTTTCCAGTGGCAGTGACACTTTTAACCAAACAGCCACTGACCCTCTAGCGACAATCCCTTTAACTATTTTGTATTGGTTGTTTGATGCACGTGCGCTTGGTGTTTACGTGTTAAGCTCCGCCCACTCGGTAGGCTTTTATAAACGCTTGATCAATTGCTGCATCTTAGCTATTTGTAAAATGTCTTGTATGCGGTGATATAATGATTAATTGATCACACAGGAATCAAACTTTTGTAATTAAGGGTTGATAATATTGCTTTATGCGACACACGTTCCAAGTATGTCACATGATCAACCACTTCCGGGTGACTGTGACAGATCCAAGGACAGTGAATTTGACATCTTGCATCGTTTTACCGAATTATCAATCTTGTGAATACTGCTTGACAAGCTTGTATTTGGACAAAAATATCTGATCGGTCGTGCTCCATTTGAATCGGCAAGCATGGCTTTGACGGCTGGGAAGTTGCTGGCGATAATAGGAGATGAAGTGAGTGTGTCGGTGACAGCGAGACAGCGACACTGAGTCGGATTTTGTCATTTTTTATTTATTTGCAATTACATAAATGTCAAATGATGACTTTCTGCTATATTCAAAGGGGCAAACTTTCATTGCTTCTTAACGTTACATACATGCAGTTTAAATATTTGTTGAACTAATAATTTTTTGTCAAGTAAAATAATTAAAAGAGGTTGACATTCAGTTCAGATACAACTTCACAAGTCGATTGTTTTTACATTTTACCATATGATATTTGGAATTGCTTTATTTTCATATTCATACTCGGTAATGAATTTATGTGGGTTAAAGTAATTATTCTCTTATTTGCTGACCAAACTTATCTGCTCAGTTTTCAGGAGAGATACCATACAAAGGTTACAGTGCCATAGTAGATAGACCGGCATGCTCAGTGATGCTTTTTTTCACTTTACTGTTACCAGCTTTCAAATCTACAATGATCTTTACTCCATCTAAATTATCCATCAGTAAACATTGCCGTCAAGTCAACTTGAAGGTTTCTCACATTATTATTATTAGGACATTCGGTTGTTACACAACATAAATTCCTAGGATTTGGAATCATACATCTATAGTCATGAAAAGAACATGAAGAATTGACATTGTTTTTTATAGGACACCTGCACAGGCTTCCTCCTAGGTGGCGTTGGTGAATTGGACAAACACAGACGGCCGAACTTCCTCGTTGTTGATGCAAGTAAGTTTGTTAGCTGGATGTCATGTGTAATGCAAGTCAGAAATTCATCCCAAATTTAATTGAAAACCCCTTTTTTCATCTAATCTAATGAGGCTTTATTATAGATGTGAGCTGTTTTTTGGTTTATTTGGAAATTACTTACAACATTTTGAATGCTTGGTGATTATGATTTACACTTTAGAAATTCGATAGAATGTCAATCTTCAGAAGTTCAGTGGCAATTTACAGCAATGCTTTAGAGTGGTTGAAGTTGTCAAAATGTACATAATAACTATTATGTATCAAAACAAGGAACATCTTAGTCTTTTTTCAGCATTGAATTCATTCTGTTTGCTGTCTAATCATTGAATATGAAATCATAAATGAGTCTGAGACTATTAACCAATGCATAATCATATACAGCAAAGTAGATTATATTGTAAGTGTTATTACAAATTTGATGTTATAAAATGGTGGAAACTCATAAGAAAAATACAGTAATAATAAAATTATATTCTAATAACATTAAATTGGTGCAAGTTTCATTTTCTTTCAATTGTTTCTTTAATGATTTGCCCACAATAGGTTTTAAAATTAATAAGTTAGCAAACTTGTGGTGCTCAAAGATTGCAAAGCCGGCAGAATGCAAATGCTATGTCTTGATTAAGAACGATTAATTTCAGGGTTACTCATCTCATTAATTCTCATGCATAATTACTACAAATATTAGTTAAGTTACAATATCTTGAAACTAGCTAATATTTAACAGACCTGTGTGTTGTTTGTGAACACTGTCACATATTAGAGTTATTCATTTGCAATGTTAGTGAACAAATGGTAATGTTTACAACAAAACTCGATGAGTCTGTAAACCATTCGGTATGTTGGATGATTTTACTTGAAATTAAGGTTGTTCTAGTGCAGGACAAATTGAAAATCCTAAATACGTTTAACAAAGCATTATCAACACTTACAAAATATGTCACGCTTATAATAACTATGTATTATTATGTTAAAATATGAACACGCACCCGTATTATATTTATAACAACTTAACAAGACAATCAATAATTTCATATGGTGTTGCACAATGTAACAAACACCTTGAGGGGAACACATGTTGGTCAAAGATAATTATTATAATATTATGTCTAATGATTGTGTTAATTGGCAAATTTTATTTGTTGGAGTGTTGTTATTGACTCTCTATAATATTACTGTTTAAGATGTCGTGATAGGGAAGGCGTTGCATCAGTGGTTCACTATGTGTCATATTTTCAGGAAAAGTTAGCTGAGTGAGCAGCAATCATATTGCCATTAATATAGTGGTTATTGTAATACTGAGAAAAGAATTGACAAAATAAAAGTGTGTGCTTTTTACAATTTTGCACTAGAAAACGTTCCTAACTTTGTTGAGATGCATGTAAGAACATTTTACCTTTTCTTGGTGTTATATTCATATATATCATATGTTAAAAAGGAAATAAAAACAATGGTGATTTAAATTTGTATAATTTGCTGCAGCAACGACTGTGAGTGAGATCGAGGAGTCGTTCACAAACTTCAGCAAGCGTGACGACATTGCAATCATCCTCATCAATCAGAACGTGAGAGACTTCCTGTGGCTGTAACTGTGTTAGACATTACAAGATTGAACAAAATTGCCATCCAAGACAAAACACCCAGATGCCAGTTACACTCATGTATTCTGCAGCCCCAGCAGCCTGGGTGTTCAGCAGACTACACATTATCTAAATTGGAACACATTCTAATGCATATCCCATTAGGCTAATATATTTAGACATGAAAATTCATCAAATACATTTGGGAATAGTTTCTTCCCATCCACAATAAGAGTGGAATTCTCTACCTCCAAGCATCATTTCTCTACCTCCAAGCATCATTTCATGTCATTCACTATATACTTTCCAGAGCAGTGTGTAAGTTGGGGTAATAAACCAGGCAGACTTACAGTTAGTCACCATGCATACTGGCGTGATGTGTCAAAAGGACAAATCTTGCTTGTATCAGTACCAACAATTAAAGAATTGAAAGAAACATGTTAGTGTAACCAGCATTGATTACAAGAGTACAGTTATGATTATAGCACCTCCGAATATGTTGATTAAGATTATGACCATGTATGTTTCACTAATATTACGTTAACTTATACTGACTTTTCTTGTAAAGCTGGCAGTAAAATTACAATTAATTCCAATACTAATTCAGACTAGTTGTGGGCTGTTCCAACATTGGCCCTTGATGGAATTGCCTACAGTCTCCTACAGTACCTCCTGCCATAAACTGCTGTTTATGGCAGGAGGTACATCCTTGGAGTTCATTGCTCGGAACAGACTATGAGCAGTTGTTGGTCTCTTTATCCCTGTAGTCCAGGGTGAGGCTGGCACTGATACTGGTCGTAGATTTTTGTTTCCCCTTCTTATTCATCACTAGTTCCGTTTCACTGCCATTTCCACCAACCGTCTCAACTTCCCCATCCCGCGCTCTCATTTCGTCCCTCCCACTCCCGCCAAATCTCTCTTCACGCAATCCTCCCGTCTCAGTCTTCCTCTTCTCCTTCTACCCTCCACTCTAAGCGCATACGCTTATAATCTTATATCTACATCTGACTGGTCAGGTTATATTATTTTATATACCTGATTGGTCTGAGTACGCTTCTAACATTTGTAACAGGTTTTGAATGTTCCTTCATTGATGTGACCCACTGGAGTCTGTTGCCAGGTCGCTGAGATGATTCGACACATCCTTGACAACTACACTGCCCCAATTCCTGCCGTCCTTGAAATCCCGAGCAAGAACCATCCGTACGATGCAAACAAGGACTCGATTCTCCGCCGAGCGAAGGTCAGTGGGTGCAACTTCTTACACTGTTAGATAGATTTTTGCCAACTACCCAGTCAATCCCCGTTTACTGCATGTGTAGACAACAGACATGTGAATGAATAGTAATTGCAGTGTGGCAGAATGCTTCCCAGAGAAGTCGAGTTGGTGTTTGAGAGGTCTGCTGGGGGGGAAGTGTAAAATGCCTTGAATGGTCCCAAGGACTGGTTACAGTGGTATATAAAAACTTAACTTTATGCTAAAATAAAAGTTTTGTACATTCTGTGCAGTCAAATTACACTGAACATTTTATTCAACTATCAACTGATAATTATGTATGCAATTACCTTTCAACTGAAGATAATTATGTATGCAATTACCTTTGACTAGTCAATGCACAAAAGGGTGTGCCTCTTCAACAAGATTTTGCATAGCAGTCCACATTTTGTCTGTGTGCTCATGCATATTGTTCTGCACTGGAATGTTCTAGTAAATCCAACTAGAATAAGCTGGAGCTATAACTTGTTTCATGTTGTAGGGTATGTTCAGCGCTGATGAACTGACATAAATGCAGTGCCCCCTACTGATGAAAGACAATGGACAACATTCCAAGCATGTTATACAACTGGGCATACTCTTTCACTTGGCTTTATTAATCATATTTAGCACTGCCACAAAGTAGCATGTCTACGTAACATAAATTAAACAAATCTAGTTAGTTTAACATTGGAACATCGTTCCACAGTGGATGGATGGAGCACTGGTCTGTCACATGGGAACCTACGTTGGAAACTTATTGACCACTGTTAGAAGACTTGGCTACGCCATGTCAATCGAGTTGTCTACCAAAAGAATTGTATTTGAAGAGGAAGGCAATTTGCCGTTCGCTTGTACCAACAAATCCAAGATGTATGTATATATATATATATATATATATATCTCAGTGTATTATATACAACTGCGTCAGCTGAAGTAACTTGTGGACATTCTGTAATGCGTAACAGATGTTTTATTTCTCCACAGTTGCTATTGTCAAGGTCAGCTTTTATTCAAATGTGGGATGTCTACACGTACATGCTGTTGTGGAAATGATTGTTAGCTAAGCAAGAGATGACTGCTAAACATGGACATTTCTGGAGTTCACAGTTCAACCATGTTGCTTCCCTTGTGTATATATGTATGTACATATACTCCAGGCTTTGTGCAAAAGCATTTATGACTAGATGGGGGGAGGGCAGGATGGTGAAGTAATGGTTTTACTGATGATGATGTAGTAGTTTTGTTGTAATGCGATACTAATAAACAAATTAGATCATACACAGAGCATTTGTTTGTTGCATTTTCCTGTTGTTATTTTTGTATGAGGCTAGCAAGGCTAGACTTAGGACAGTGTATAGAATCTCATCTAATCGTTGCTACTTTTCAAGTTCTAAATATAGCATCCTTGCAACATCTTTTAAAATGGCTTTATTATTGCCACCTTAAGTTGTTCCAATTATAAAATGATTCTTGAGAATGGGTTAAAATTATGTAAGAGAAAGTGATCTGCAGGCCACAAAATACCTTTCAATGCCTTTGATGAAGTGTCAATTATCCAAAAGGACATAATGGGATGTCACTAAAAATGTACTTCACTATAATGTGTATACAGCCATTTAATGTGTCATTCTATTGGTTATTGACGAACAACTTTAGCAGTTTTTCCTATAATGTTTTACTAAACATATTCTCACTGGTTAAAATAACCAGGATAGCATGAGACATGGCATGAGGCACAGTTTTCGCACAACAATTGTGTCCTAGCAACTACTATATTACTGCAAAAAGACGATGCGAGATTCTAAAAAAATACTACAATGAAATCTATATTTCATTTTCCTGATTTAAAAAAATCCACAATCAACAAACAATTCATTATTCAGATGGCAAATAAAATTTCTATATACCGGTTTGCACTCTTGTCAGTAAACCAGATCACGTAACTACATAAAAAAAGTTCATAAACAAGGTGTCTATATACTTACAGCGAACTCACTTTTATGAACTTAGGATGACAAAATAGTAGAATAGTCCATTATGCTGGCCATATAGAAGGCGTTAGAAATTACCTGTCTCTTCACAGGAGATATTTGGTGCTTAGTTGGAATTGAACCACCTTTACGACAGCGATTGTATCGTACAAACATTCTTGAATATTACAATTGAATCAACTGGTTATGACGAGACAGCTAATAGTTATAGACAGTTTTGTGAGTAAACACATATCTAGAAAACATCCCAGATTCTCCAGACCCATGCATCAAATCCAAGCTGATCACAAGTAAATAATAACTGCCACTCGGTACAAGTCACCATAAAATACTGATACACATAATTATGATTATGTCATTGACAACTAATGATCAACTACACGGAGGTGGGGTACAATGAATTAATGAATAAAGAATGTAAGCAGTGGTGTAGCTATCACAGTCCAGTGCTAACTACAGTCCATGAAGCACGTACAGACGTGATGATGGAGATGGATTCTCCAACATGTAATACACGCACAGTGGACTCTGCGTAATATAATCATATCAGGCTAGAGCAATTTGATTTTACTAAGCAGCTGATTCACCAAAACAACGCATTTTAATACAACATGAATAGGGAATAATTCCTTCCCAGCCAATATACCTGATACTACTAAACGGCCGATTCTGTTATGCATCCGTGATTCTGCTAATGAGAGCCCAGTACAAGCCTCCAGGAAGGAACTACCTGGACTGGCTTGGTGCAATCAAATAAACATGGCCAGCATGTGATGAGGCATTCAACGCAACTATTACAGGGTCAGTGTATGTCCACAAAACGTGACCAGTCACGTAGCTGCAGTTCAACATGTGACAATCAGAGTTTTTAATTATGTATCTGAATCATTGGGGAGCGTCCATATATTCATTATTACTAAAGGCTGATACTAGACTGAACAACACAAACATATCCTCAGTTACAGACCTATAGGAACACTAGTTCCTAGTTTTCCATTCAACTTCATCAAGAATTTCTGAACACTTTTTTTGACAAGGGTGTTCAGCCAGTTGACACTCCTCAGCACACCAAGACTATGTGGTTATGTTCAATGCCATTTAGTACATTCATTTTATTGAACTTTCCTGCAATACAGTAAAATACATTTTGACAGTAAATAATGCACAACAATTCCTGATGTTTATTATTTCATAAATTGCACTGGTTCAAGACAATTCCAAACATTTAATTTGCATGAAAACTGTGTCTACACATTAATAAATGAAATTACAACACCACTGCACTGATAGTCATGAGGGTTATTTATAAATACAAGTTATACTATCTTTTGCAGGTTCTGTTAAAGTTCATATTTGATGCCCAACATGTTAACCAGTTTAGTTATGTCAAATTTCATGTGAAAGATGTACTTATTCAATCACAGAAACTAAATTTATTCTAAAGGCAACAAGCATCCACGTAGCCACTATGATACATTAATGCAAAAATAAATTAGTGCACGATGCCAAAAGGTGTTCTTCATAACATTTAAAATTGACTACCACTATGAGAGGTACTTCACAATAAACTGTTTGTCACTAACATCTCCCAGTATTAGCATTATATTTTCTTTAAACGGGATACAAAACCATTGTAATCTTTACTAATACAATGCTAATATATAATACATGTTTGTATACACAGATATTTCAATCTACCAGTTGAAAAAAACAGTTTACCCACAATGTGTTTTCAACACTGAGAATGCATACCAACAGAAAGCTGTTCCAGTTGCACCATGACTTCTTGTAGGCACCGACACAAACATGACTTCTTGTAGGCACCGACACAGATATGACTTTCAAATGTGAATTTAGCTCCTATCAGAACATGTGAAAACACTTGCATTGTCAGCTTAGAACTTATGTTTAGAAACACCCGAAGAACGACGTATGTCATCGCACAATTCCAACTGTACTAATCTCTTTGCAATTATGCGATAGCATACTTCATTCTTCGGGTGTTTCTCAACACAAGTTCTAAGCTGAAAGTGCCATTGTACTAATCTCGTTAGAGTAAGATTTGTCAAGTTCCAAAAAAATATCGTCATGTTTAGTTGTTGGTCTGTCACATCTAGCTCCATCAGCTCTATTCAGCCTTGCCGGACTTCTTAGTGGCTTGCAGTTTTGCCCGCTTGGCGTAGTATTCTTTGTACTGCCAGTCAGTGCCAAACATGCGGTCCCACCAGGTGAATGTGGATGCGTAGTTGCCCAAGAAGTTGTAGTGGTGGAAGTCATGGAACTTGGCACCTACAGACAACGCCAGATCTTACTGTCAACTAAAGACACCAAGTTGACATCAAGCACTGGTGATACAAACAATTCGGTGTCTTGAAACTGTACAACCAAGATATCTTTGTGTTGTGTTATAATTGCATCGATATTGTCATTTCGTATTTACCTTATTATCTATAGTGTTGATCATTAACTCAAAAATGGAAAAAATATATATTTGGTGTGAAGGAGTAGACAGGTGTGAGTGTATTACTTCAACTGACTTATATTGTATTCATAAATCATTTATTAAATGTATGTATATATGGGTCATTCCAATGGTCAAAAAGTTGATGTCTCAGAGTTTGCTTAAATTTCAACTAATGAATAAGCAGCTATACTTGAGCACTTCTGCAAAAAAACTAAGGATTTGCATGCAAATTGTATCTGTAATGCCCTATAATGTAAACATAGGGTAAGCGGCCAAAAACAAACAATTATTTTATTAACATTTCAGGATGGTGTTTTGCCACTTTTATTTTGAATATTTTTGGCCAAATTAGAAGAAATTTAGGAGAAAAATGTCATTGGGCACAACAGTAACTTTTATCTGCAATATAAATGAAACCAGACAGAACACCATCCTGAAATTTTAATGTAGTTTACCTAATAAAGAACCATGCACAGTTAAAAAATGGTAGTCATATGACTTGTCCCACATTCTCATTTTGGGTGCTGAAATTCGTAAAGTATAAAAAAGTTAAAGTTTAACCATTTCAGTACGACAGGCCGAATTTTCGGCCACGCGGTGTGCGACGCTACAGTACCACAGGCCGAAATTTCAGCATTGGTTATGTTCACCATTTAAATCGCTTTTACTCATAATTATCCACTATGTGGAGCCACTTGTTATATAGGTTGTCAAGGCGAATGAATCGGCTATTTAGTAGCAGCAATCGTAGATTATCGCTCCATATCATTTTATGTAGATTTTCGTGGTTTTTAATGACGGATTATCAAAATCTACGATGGCCACAACAGCGGAAGGCATTATTTCAACTGGCGATTTACCGCTGTATGTTTTGGACAGATTATTTGATAGTTTTAGTGATGAATCTTTTTCAGATGTTGACAATCGAAACAATGATGTTGGTGAACTTAGCGACCGAGCCAGAGACAAAATGGATACTGACAGCGGGAGTATTTTCGATCGCTACTCGGACGTTAGTGTAAACCATGAGGAAGAGCTGCGCACTGTACTATCAATGCTGGATGATGTGTAGTTTGATTTTTGTAAGAAGGAAAAGGTGTCTGTGAATCCGTCAACATACAAAGTTTGACTGGAATCGGTCCAGTAGCGATGGATGTGTTCAGCAACTGCAAAAATGTTGAAATCGTGGTGGCCATCTTGGATTTCTGGTTACCATGACAAAATGTAAAATGATATGGCTCGTTTTGCTCGATGATTATCGTACTTTCAGAATAATATTCCTATTCATAAAATGCATTTTTGTTGCTGAATTTTTTACTTGAAGTGATGCAGTAAATTTTCTTGCATATTAAATGTTAAGATTTTCTGAAAATTTGTTAATTTAACACGGAATGACCCATGTGCATATGTATGCATGCATGTATGTATGTATAAGAAATGAGCTTCCACTGCAATGACTGCTACACGTCCAGACAGTGAGTATGGTAGACCATGCTTATGTTTGTATGCATCATCCACATTAATACTAGTGTTACTAGTTGTAATTACCTCCGTATCCAGGGATGAGGTGGAAGATGTTGACGTAGGGGATGTCATAGCCGCTGTGGACGTCTATTGTCTCGAGGAGACGGACTGCGACCCAGGCCCACAGCATCACGACATGGTTGGAGAAGAGCAGGATGCCCCAGAAGAAACCCATGCCAAGTACTGGAAGATGGCATAGAACAAACACGTCACGCTCATGATGTAGTGCCACTTTCAACTACGTAATACTCATTAATCTCTCAGAAATTTGTCATAAAGGTCCATAAGGCTGTGCCATGACTGTGCCAATGTTGTCTATCAGTATGTATCGTAACACAGTAAGCACACAATAGGGCAGGGACTGCAAGAAAAGCACCACAAGAGCATTCAATGAATAAGGATCTGGATAAACAATTTTTTACTCACTGTTTTCAACATTTTGTATTAATTATTAATGAATAAGGTAAACAACATTCTTTATTATGTAAAATCAATTCACATTGTAATCAAAATTGATGTTAAACTATTTGTTAATGTTGATGACTGTGTTATTGTTCCAACATGTCTGACCCTGTATTTGGTATGTATAACTTACTGAGGGTCTCAAAGGGATGAGCATACTCTGCCGTCATTCCGAAGGGTGACTGGTAGTAATGGTGCACCTTGTGGACGTATTTGTAGAAGCGTTTGTCATGTGCGAGTCGGTGGATCCAGTAATGCCAGGTGTCCTCAATGACAGCACACAGGAAGACACGACCCCCAATGTCATACCTGTGATGCACAAATACAACATCTAATGTCCTCATGCCCGTGAAATACATGTCAAATACAGTGGCAGTGTTAACACAGCTAGTTTATGCTGGAAGAAAATCTATTTTAATGCATTAAATGTTTCTAGTAATGTCTAACTGGCAAATGACTCGGTCGTGCAACGTGAACCAAGTGTAAAATTCATTTCACTGATAGATCTGGATACTTACAAGGTGTATTTTTTCCAGATTTTTTTAAAGATCACTTTGTTATGTCATACTTTTTATAGACATGGACATTAATTTATTAAAGATTGCTTGGACACTCATAACGACATATTCAAAGAAATTTTTTGAAATGTCAGATGTCAGAAATAAAAAATGTCTGATCTAATGTCTTGCAATGACCCACCATCGAGGCATCTCCTCCCAGCTATAGGGAATACCAAACATCTCGGTGTACATGTAGGTGCTCGCAATCATAGGCAGCTACAACAACAACATATGTAGGAGTCAGATCGCAGTTGTTCAATTGCAAGATTAATAATAGCAATGATAATAGGTGTATCATGTCTGCACAGGATTATATCAATTGTCTTTACAAAAGGAACATTAGATACATCGCCAGAGTGGCAACCAAAATGTTTGTGGTAGCAGTCCCAGAAATGTCTTGTGATGGCAGCTCCAGAAATGTTTTGACAATGTAATGTTTTGAGAGTAGTGGCAGGCTGGTAGCCCCATACAAGCGGCTGCCCAGAAATGTTTTGAGAGTAGTGGCAGGCTGGTAGCACCATACAAGTGGCAGCCCAGAAATATTTAGAAGTTGTGTTTCATGACAATTGTACCCCTGTATGTGTGACCACGGTAGAAAGACATTATTAATATTCTGTGATGCGACAACAAGGGGTAAGATTTAGCGGTCACCTGGTCGCCAGAACTGGCTTAAATTTTTGACTACAGTAGCCCGCATGGCAACTCGAAATATTTACGGAGCTGCAATATTTTAGACCTAGCAAAAATAAGCGGAATGTTAATAAACATCTCAGAAGTGTTGTCCTGGCTATATGTTAACCATAAATTGTTTGTGACACGTTTGACATTGCAAGAAATGTTGCCAAACCGTAGCCGAAGCGATATCAATAGGGAGAATTCATTGTATTTTTAATCAACCACATCGACGCTCAACATGTAACTGAACGGTCATTCTACACTGAAATAATAACAGGTCATGTTAACAGTCTTCACGCCGCGTGGCACCAGTTTTATATATACTACAAAAAATGCCCGTCCCCAGGACAGGATTACATGGTAGTTTATAAGTGACAGTCATGGTAGCAATGTTTACCAAATGCATCAGGCCAATATGCCATCAAAACACTCAAACGTATTACCAGAAACAACCGCATCACACAGCTTGTTCAAAATGTAGAAAGTCGCGTGAATTTAGACCTATGGTGCAGAATATCTGCTTTCTACTGTCTTTTTTATTGTGTATTGGCCCGAGGTCACAGACCTCGGGCCAATATGTGGGTGCATGCTTTCAACTATAATAATATAAACCCCCCATATGATGATACATACTCTCAAACGATTTACGTACCGAAGTATTCACTGCGGCGTATGTGGTTTCTGCGATTGTTGGAAGCTAACGTTTTACGCAGCGTACATTTGATTTACCATAAAAACCACTATATGGGGTATTTCGAAAAAATAAAGGCGTTATGTTTCATTAGTGGGGTCATAGATTAATCCCTGAAAGTTAGGCGCCCGAGGTGCAAGCCGTCTAGGAGGAAAACATTAACATAACCACATACAAACATACGCTATCTCGATTATAGTTATATAATTATCTCCATGGTGCGTGGTGAATTAATCGGGAACCTGGTTAGTTTCTCTAGGCTAGGGTAAAATTAGGTCCGGTAAAAATCAGCAAAACTGTGATGCTTGGAGACTTTTCGCGTAGACTGTTGGTGTACCATGTTATGAAAGAAAAACAACCTGTGTATAATTGTATACTGTATTTTATTCAGTATTATGTATCCCATTCTATTGATCCTGCCTTGAAAATGTTTCAAAACTGTTTGTTTTTGATGTTTTTTATTTGTCGTTGATGTTGATTCATACATTTTATCTTCAAAGTATTTACTTTCTATCATCAAAGTATCGATTAGCAAGTGGGCTACCTAAGAAGCTGTCGGGCTACTTCACTTTGCAAGGTTGGTAGCTCGACTGGCTACCTTCCTCGACTTGCTAAATCTCAGACCTGGACAACCAACCTGAATACAGAAGTGGCTGAACATGAGCAGCTTGAAGCACTTCCACTGTTTCTCAAACGTCTCAGGAGCGTTCTGTAAATATGTACAGGACTTGACTACATAGTAACACTTAGGAAACATCTGTAAAACAATGCTGGCTAGACAATAGAAAACAACAGTGACCCGCTATGTTCAGTTAGTGTCAAACGTAATAATAATATGCTAGTAAACATTTACAAAATGCAACTCAGACATGTGTAAGATTTTTTGCTTACCAGATCACGTTTAAAACTTTGCAAACATTTTGCAAGACATAATAATGTGAATTCTGGCACAGGCAAGAATCTCAGAAACCAGTTACATTTAGTTTTCTACACAAAACAAGCATAGAAAGGTAAAAATGCTACCTGCTGGATCTTGAATCTCGTCATGAAAGGGATGAACTGGAACATGAAGGCTGGCAAACACATCCCGAAGTACAGCAGCTGAAAAATAATACTGACACATATTTACAAGTAAAAATATCATAAAATATTTTTTTTCCACACTGCAACTGTGATAAGTCTTATATTAATTGGCACACATTTTATTTTGAGATTACATAACCATTTTGTACCTCTGAGCTCAGGTTTCCAAAGAGTTAGGTAAAACATGTTTTTGTATTATTTTTTATAACTAGTACAAACATCATCAATATATCATTATTTTACTACTATTTATTGGGCACACCTAAATATTTGCTTAGTCAGGAGACCATGTCACCTGATTCTGGCATGAGTCATCATGATCAGTCACGTACTGTGTAGGTCAGGTGTCTCCACTTGGCTTCGTAATGTGGGGCTCTGTTGCTAGGCACTAGTAATATTTATGTGATTGTCCAGGACTCTGTGACCAGTGAATATTTCAGGAATCTTACAAAAAAATTTAATGTACCAGAATGTCCAGAAATATAACTGCAGGTGTATCAGAGTTTAAAACAGTAAATAAGTTTTATCATTTTAGTTTCTGTATACAAAATTTAATTCCCAAAGTCAAGAGCTAGTATACTGAAAAGTGGAATGACTTAGGTTAACGTAACATCTAACATTTGGACAATCTGGTCTCTGGAAATTACACAAAAACAAAGGAAAACATGTCTGTATGTAGTTCTTTGACTTTGCAGGGCCTTTCATTGAAAATTAGTGGTTCAAGGATCAACAATGTCGTGTCCCGCTACAATACAAACTTCATATACATGCTTGCTGTGAGATAAATACGCCAAACTGAGATGGCTAAATAATTCAATATTTATAACAGACAGTGTAATAAGCTTCCAGTGATTTGTCAGCACCAGGTACTTCAGGATCTATGCATACATTTCTAGATGCATTACTATTAGTGATGAAATCACTTTAAAAGTCCTTAACAAAGATAATACGCATATATGATGACATTGGGAATTACCACAACGATATCGAAAATAAATATGTTTAAATCAACAATTAATTATTTATTTTAATATCCACATATATATGTATAAAAATTATTATTATATATATTTAATTTTTAAAATGGAACACATTTCGATTACTTTTTAATAACAATTTGTTAGCGTTATGGTACTACGAACTGCTCATGTGTAGACAGGAAAATAGTTTTTTGAGTGGTAACAACCAACTGTCTATTAAATTGAATACCTCGTGAATTAGCAGCGATCCCCATGTCGCGATCTGGAACTTCGTGTAGCTGTCAGTCATCCACATCCAGAGTTTTGAGATTGGATCCTCCAGCGGGTTTTCAGGAAAGTAATCCAGCACATTTTCCACGTACTGGATTGCGACGTTTGACGGCGATGTAACTGCTTGGGTTTCCATGCTTGCTTGTTAGGAACGCTCAGTGTTTCACGAAAACATAACAGAAATGAATGAGCAACCAAGTTTACATCACCTGGTTGAGCGACAACGATCGTCGCTTGGAGGAAACCAGTTTTGTAAACACACTTCTCATTGGCTGCAGCCAATGGTCTGATAGAGTGCACCAATCACAGGAAGTATTACATCAGCGCGTGGTTCGGCTGTGCGTTGACGAACATCACGTACGATACACGCGAAGAATGGGACCATGAATTATTAGGAACCACCAGCCCGTCAGGGCTGTACGAGATTACCATTAAAAGCAAATAGCTTCAGTTGGCGCGCGGACAAGGAACCACAAACATTGACAAACTCGCGTGATACTTCGCGTGACACTAACTGATACTTGTATAAATAATATTAATACAGTTATTATAATGTATATATTTTTGACTGACTACATGGTATATCATGGTATACTATGGTATACCAGTCAGTCAATCAGTCAGTCACTTAGTCAGTCAGTCACTTAGTCAGTTAGTCATCGGTCAATCAATCATTCAATCAATCAGTCAGTCAATCAACCAATTAATCAATATATATATATATATATATATATATATATATATAATATATATATATATATATTTATATATATATATATATATATATATATATATAATATATATATATATATATATATATATATATATATATATATATATATATATATATATATATATATATACCTTGTAATTCCATATTTCTGTGATTGTTGGAAGCTAACGTTTTACGCAGCGTACATTTGATTTACCATAAAAACCACTATGTGGGGTATTTCGAAAAAATAAAGTCGTTATATGTTTCATTAGTGGGTCATAGATTAATCCCTGAAAGTTAGGCGCCAGGTCGATATTTATAAATGAACGTGTACTCACTCGACAATGAGTACATAGATTACTACAGAAGTGTAGTCAAGGCATTGTACTCAGGTTCGAAGCGATTTTAATCGTGTACATCAAACGCTTACATACATAGTAGCAATATAATAACTTATACCATGTAATTCTATGGTATGCCATGCAATTCCATGGTATGTTTTCATAAGGAAACGTCTTAATATTCATTCTATTATCTACAATTCATGTATTAATTAATGTTTTAATATTGTAATGCGCCCTTGAATGCCCAAACCGGCCAGATTCACGGCGCAGACAAATGTTGGGCGCCACACGGCGTGTCGAGAACCAGACAACTTGCCACTAACCACCTGTCGGGACTGGTGCAGTCGCCATCTAACGGGTACTTTTGCGTCGTTTCAATAAGACGTCTAACGGCAGAGAGAATCACTGTGGATGCGCCCACTGATTGCGTGCTGTGTCACTGCAATGTTGGAGAAAACAACTTATGAGATACCAGTCCCCCAACTTCGCCGTACTAGTTAGAACTTTTTGTGCTCTTCAAGGATATAATTATGACATACGCATGCATCTTCCACAACATAACATCTCTATGTGTAAACGTACGTTAGCTTGTTGTTTGTTATATGAAGCTGCATAGCGCATATTTTAAGGCCCATTTTTCATAAAATTAGAATCAGTTACAAAAGAGTTTAACTTAAAATTGTAACAATTAGCCCCGGTCTCCTCTGATTTTATTAGAACAAAATGTGCCGCGACAAAAACAAAACCGTCTGTCACACGGCACGTAAACACCTGCCAAGTGTGGTGTCACCCTGACATCTTTTCGGAATGACGTGGTTGCGAGAGATGCGTATAAAGCATGTCATCAAGCGAGGGAAAGGACAGCACGCCACCTACCAGGACAGGACGCCATCGACCAGGACAGGGCGCCATCGACCAGGACAGGACATTGTTATCATTAGCGATATGATATAATAATTGTTATTTGAATTCCCCTTAATTTCGCAGTACCAATAGTAAATTGAGGACACTTCTGACACTTGGGACGTTGCAACAATCATTACCACATGTCCCCAGTCATCCTGATGTGCCCCTCCCCAATCCTGCTTTATCCCCGCAGTGCCCAATAATAAACGCAAATGGATTCTTGTTAGTGCATTTTAGTACATGTCCACTGTTGTGAGGCCTGCAAACGAGTGGGAGAGACAAACACCTTAAGCTGCAGCCTATGTTAAAGACGGTTATATTTTGTGGATAGCATAGTATTGCCACCGCCATGACGCCACCCATATTGACACTGGTGAGAATTATAAGGATGTGGTTATAGAGATGCATTTGGCGACACAAAATAGCAGTGCAATACACCAAACATACGATGGTTTGTGAATATGGCATGTGAGGCGAATACTGTGGCTGCTTTATCAATAACGTCAAAAGCGGTGCAAACAATTATGTACTGAACATGCGCATCGCGGTGAGTTGCAAAGTGACAGAGCTACCATGATTTCACCTTGTAAGATATATGCCTCCTTCTTCTCACCTCTTTTGGGGCCGCCGAATTTCTCACAGATGTAGATGTGTTTCAATTGGCCGTCTTCTTTGCGCTCGGCAGGTCGATATTTATAAATGAATGTGTACTCACTCGACCAATGAGTACATAGATTACTACAGAAGTGTAGTCAAGGCATTGTACTCCAGGTTCGAAGCGATTTTAATCGTGTACATCAAACGCTTACATACATAGTAGCAATATAATAACTCATGATGACAATTAAAAGAACAGTCAAGATATATATCACCGTAAACCGTAAAGAAAAGTAATGAATATAAACATCACTTAAAATGTATAATTTATAGACGCTTAAAGTGTATAGGATTTGACAAGTAAATTCTGACCGGAAGTTCGGCATGACTACACACCTCAGTGTGAATTAAAATAGTCTTGCCCGCCCTTTGGAAACGCTCCTCCGGGGTATTTATACTCTCAGCTTACCAAATTCAGACGCCGTCACTAGAGGCGCGGTGATTTTTTAAATACCAAATACACTTTACCATTGATCAACCTGTTAAACCACCCATCGTCTCAACCGCTGGACAGTGAGATCTCCCATCGGTTTCCTTGCCCAGTTTGCCAATTAAGTTTTTGGAGCTGTGCCAATCCAAGGTTCCCAGGGCTCTTTCAGTTCCCTAATTACGTTGACCTCCGAGGTCAGAGCAATTTAGCAACTGTCAGAATTAAAGGGTGGTGTTTATGTTCCATTAAGGGAGGACTGGTCTAAATATTACCATCAATCTTTGGCACCATATGGATTTTGGAATGGAATGACTTAATAACATTAGTTATTAAAAACTATTTAAATCAAACTGGCATATACTTTACAAACTGTTATAACAGTGCAGAACGAACTTCTTTTTTATCCCAAAAGTGGCAAGGAGAGCCCCAAAGCATAAGCACACAGTTGGTGTCCGAAGCAAAACAATTCGCAAAGTAGTTGCATCTTTGCTATAGTTGAACAGCTTGCCATCAGTCATGTAAACATACATCTTCTGACGATTACGCGAATGCATCGGAAAACATGTCAGTAACAGCAAGGATAAACAACATTATCACAAAAATATCCATCTATGCGTTGGTACTTGGTGCTGCCAGTCAATATATTGGTGGCCTTTTGGAATCTAACTCTTGAAAACGCGGCGTAACACTGGACGTTATAGTAGCGTCTAGAGACGTTCTGCGTAACTTGTAGCCCTGAAAGCGTCTAGGAGGAGTAGCATAACAAACATACACTAGGAGGAGTAGCATAAAAAACATACACTAGGAGGAGTAGCATAACAAACATACTCTAGGAGGAGTAGCATAACAAACATACACTAGGAGGAGTAGCATAATAAACATACACTAGGAGGAGTAGCATAAAAAACATACACTAGGAGGAGTAGCATAACAAACATACTCTAGGAGGAGTAGCATAAAAAACATACACTAGGAGGAGTAGCATAACAAACATACACTAGGAGGAGTAGCATAACAAACATACTCTAGGAGGAGTAGCATAACAAACATACTCTAGGAGGAGTAGCATAAAAAACATACACTAGGAGGAGTAGCATAACAAACATACACTAGGAGGAGTAGCATAACAAACATACTCTAGGAGGAGTAGCATAACAAACATACACTAGGAGGTGTAGCATAACAAACATACTCTAGGAGGAGTAGCATAACAAACATACTCTAGGAGGAGTAGCATAACAAACATACTCTAGGAGGAGTAGCATAACAAACATACTCTAGGAGGAGTAGCATAATAAAAATACTCTAGGAGGAGTAGCATAGCAAACATACTCTAGGAGGAGTAGCATAGCAAACATACTCTAGGAGGAGTAGCATAACAAACATACTCTAGGAGGAGTAGCATAACAAACATACTCTAGGAGGAATAGCATAGCAAACATACTCTTGGAGGAGTAACATAACAAACGTACTCTCGCTCGATTATAGTAAGATCTAAGTACAACAATTAACAATCCTTCCAATTTCCATCTTCGACTGTATTGTTTCTGCACAACCAGCAACTTAACAAGAATTTGCCTACCTACGTCTAATAAAAGATGCATCATTATGATCGATCATCTCGGATTTTCCCAGTTCTTCAAGCGTGGATTGTTTAGGTCATACATATACTAATATAATTGCCACGGTCATCCTGACACGAGCTTCTTATAGACTAGTAGAAATGTCAAGCAGGTCTTGAAACATTTATGAGCATGTGATGGACAAGTGGCGACTGACAGATGACAGTAACCTTTAGGCGATGCGCTGGCTATATGGTTGGGCGGTTCACTTCGGGACAAGGAGGCAGTTAATACAAATGGCTTGCTGCACGCTCATATCTAAGAGACTGGGTGTGTGTTTAATGTCTATGTCAGATGAATCAATGACCTCACAGGGGGTAAATGACCTCACAGGGGGGTAAATGCATAAACTACTGGATACGCTGTTGCCATTTTTTTCTGACCAGTTTCTGACACATCGCTCTTAATTTTTGTTTGACCCAATGATTTGCCCTTCATGAACACCCTACACTTACCTCACATTGATTGCACTCCTTAAACCATATAACATTGTTTTATTTTGCGATTGTGATACTCACTGACATTACCTTTGGTTATTTTGAGCCATGTGGCATCTCTAATGGTCTTGGCCAATATTACAATTTGTCGCAAGACTGGACGGCAGAATTCATGAACGGAAATTATTTCAACCCAAAACTAGGGATATTTGATATGTTGTCCATATTGTATTTTGCAACTATCCTGAAAAAAATAGCTTTGTAGTATTTATTTCCATGTTGGGTCCATGTTTGACCTTATGCTCCTGGACTATTAACTTTTTCATAAATTATCACTGCTTGACCCACAACGCTATCACTATTTTCCAAAGCTGACAGATTTGTCACTACGACACACCACATAACTGGCGACCAATGCGTTTGCCTTGTTCACATGGATCAGACGAACAAGATGCTCGGCTTTGTATTACAGGAACTGGCCCTAATAGAGTAATCAGATAACTATTTTATATATGTTAAGAAAGAATAATAATTAACTTTTTAACAAATATGAACATGACATGGACTTTAGATAAAGTACTAGTCACCATTTGTTATTATTAAGTACAACTGTCCGCAACACCATTTGTGGTTATTACGTACAAATGTCCGCAACACCATTTGTGGTTATTACGTACAAATGTCCGCAACACCATTTGTGGTTATTACGTACAAATGTCCGCAACACCATTTGTGGTTATTACGTACAACTGTCCGCAACACTATTTGTGGTTATTACGTACAACTGTCCGCAACACTATTCGACAAGTTACTTACAGTTTGTTGACAACGTCATGCGTCTTTTTTTTGATTGTCCCAAGTAACGTAACTGCCAGTATTACGTCGAAATGTCGGGGAGATATTGACTGGCAGCACTAAGTACCAATACGTAGATATACAAGATGGCTTCCTTGTCCACTTGCCATCTGGAACATGTTGTTTTGGGATGGCAATCTTGTTAAATCTTGTTAACATTGTTATCGTGACAGTCACTTACGAACTACCAAGTTATCCCTTCCGGAGGATGGGTAGTTTTGCTAGTAATAATAATACTACAACCAGCATCCACCGTACACCGGGTGAATAATCAGTGCAATTGCGGTTTCTGGGTCAATGTGTCGACAACAGAACACAACTTATTATTATTATGACATTTTGCGTCGGTCGGAAATGTCTTCCATCATTCTGTGACCGACACCGTTGTTGGCAGGTGACACCTCGTGGAATTTCCCAAATGCGTATTCCGTCAAACGACAATAAATCATAGTTTGTTTGACATCAACACACTTCATCCAGGTTGGGTAGGGGACACCTGGGGTAGTTGTATACAGGGGCAAGTTGTTACAGATGCGTTTTACGAAAATATAGCAAACGTATGGGATCACCATTGACAGTAGTTGGTTGGAAGTTCACCAGCAGATACAATGTCCAAACATCGGAAGTTAAGAAATTAACAAGATGAAAAATTAAAGTGAAAAATGACTTTTTAACTACACATTTTAACTACACAAAAACCGTTTGTCAAACGGCACGTAAACACCTGTCAGGTGTGGTGTCACCGTGACATGTTTTCGGAATCACGTGGTTGCGAGAGATGTGTATAAAGCCTGTCATCAAGTAATGGAAAGGACAGGACGCCATCGACCAGGACAGGACGCCACCGACCCAGCAATCGTTTGTCGCGATCGACCGACGCCAAGCACTGACAGACCACGATTCAAAGTAAGTGACAGTCGCCTGCTATTACATGTCATAACCAGAACGAAACTGTTGTTTACTAAGAAAGTAGAGATAACTCTTTCGTTTCATTAGCACGACCTTTGGATGTTCTTGTCATTATATGTTTCCAACTGTTATTTCTAATTCAAACAGGTTTTGAATACACTGCTGACAAATTTTAGACAACATAGTAATATCCAAAATGCCTGCACCCATTGTCTATTTATGCAACAAAGAAAGATTACACTGACGTATCATGATTCCTACGTTAAGCGCATCCCTACGCGTGCGTAAAACATCCATTGTCACTTATTTTAATTGAGTCAACTGTAAATACGTCCATGTATATGTACATGATCGGACAGTGGCGAAAGTAGCTAACAAAATAAATATGACAATTACAGATTTTGGTCTATGTGGCAAAAACAATTACTATTTTCTGAACATGACCAGGAGGAATTTAACCAGCTGACCTGTTGGTCATATATTTGTATAATTGCATTTCATCAGGTTAGAGAGACGCCTACGTGGAAATATGAAGTCAAGTGACGCGTTGATGGCCGTCGCCATTTTGTTTTTGGTGGGAACGTCACATTCCGAAAATCCGTGCAAGGTACAGTGTCAGTGTTATACAGTGAGAACATTGGCAGCTCGGCCATTCTGCAATGATGCAATATTGTCTAACTAACTTCCAATATACTTGTTGTCTTCATATTATTGGACATGTCGTTTCTACAGGTTTTCCTTTCCTCTTTAATTCATCAATAAAACGAACATTGGTTGTCATCATTGCTATCAATAGCGATATGATGTAATAATTGTTATTTTGACCACCCCAGACAATGAGGTGTACAGCGGGCAAGATGTGCGTCTCTGTCTCGCAGCCGTGTGAAGCCCCGCCTTGCGCTCGAGTTGGTGCATGCATTGATTCAGGTACTCCACCACTGACAAGTCCTCTTAGCGCTTTTTCTAACGCCAATCATTATTTCGTGACACATTCAAGAACAATCTCTTTCAACATCTAAAAGTCTATGTCGACTAAGATACTCGGACACACCTTTTCAGTAAATGACATTAATGCCTAGCTTTGTCTGTAATGTCAAGCTTTTTGTTAATGAATATATTTTGCCTGAACTGGCCAGTCAACCTCCACGATGGCAGCGACAATAACAACGGACGTTTTTCATTACATATTTACATTTACAGGAACGAATTTCATTAAAATCTTTCTGACTAGACGGATATTTATTAACAACCATACACCCACATACAAAAAACACAATTCTGCCTGTGTCAAACTTTTTTAGTTATTTAATACAAATATTATTTTCTTTTATGGTATTGCAGGAATTGTAACATGTCTAGTAATATATAATATTTTCACCTGAAATGTCATAATATATTTTTGTTTCCTATCGTTTAGGCGTTATTTCTCCTGTACTGTGTCCGAAGTTGAGATGCCAGGCATGTCCGTTAGGACTGCTCAGGAAATACGACAGTGCCGGATGTGAAACGTGTCAGTGCTACGACCCGTGTGAGGTGAGAGTACGTGTGTCGTCACACCACACGCGTCGATTGTGGTATGATATTGATAGAATCGTTGATACGAAGGGATGAACGTTTCCCTGTGCGTGCGTGCGTGCGTGCGTGCGTACGTGAGTGCGTGCGTGCGTAATTATTCAATCCTATTCTATTGATCTACACCTGCGTATCTATTCAATGATGATGCTGTTTTTATTAACAACTGTGAATAGATGCTAAAATTGGTCCACCCTATCAATAGTATAATCCAGAAGTTCTAACATTAGGACTGATAGTTTTCACTTGTGTCGTAGTCGTAGTAACGATGTATTATATTTCGGTGTATCCGCAGGGGGTGAAGTGTGAGGAGACACAGGAGTGTGTGGCTAAAGAGGAAGACGGCTGTGCGCGGGCGGTATGCGTGCGTGAGTAACAATACGTATTTTAAATAGAATTCATTAACACGCCAGTGACAACATGTATGTTATTAATACGCCAGTGACAACATTTATGTTATTAACACGCCAGTGACAACATTTATGTTTTAACACGCCAGTGACAACATGTATGTTATTAACACGCCAGTGACAACATGTATGTTATTAACACGCAGTGACAACATTTATGTTATTAACACACCAGTGACAACATTTATGTTATTAACACGCCAGTGACAACATTTATGTTATTAACATGCCAGTGACAACATTAATGTTCTTTTTCGATGCCAGTTGTGACGACATATTTTAACTAATTCTGACGAATCATTAAATGAGAAGGTAATATTTATTCGCCAAAGAAATATATAACGTAACAACATACGTGTACATTTATTTGATATATTAATAAAATATGAAAATCACATAGTGTTTATCATAACAGTTCTTGCGCCAAATTTCGTAAAAAATAGTCATTTACATTAGATAATATCAAGCCTAATTGAAGTGACACATGTATTAGCATTGTTACTATATCATAGTTAATTCGTGTTGAAATTAGAAAATACATAGCGAGTAGCGATTGGCTGCTCTCCCCCCCCCCCCCCGTCTGTCCGTCTGTCTCTATCTATCTATCTATCTATCTATCTATCTATCTATCTATCTATCTATCTATCTATCTATCTAATCTCTCTCTCTCTCTCTCTCTCTCTCTCTCTCTCTCTCTCTCTCTCTCTCTCTCTCTCTCTCTCTCTCTCTCTCTCTCTCTCTCTCTCTCTCTCTCTCTCTCTCTCTCTCTCTCTCTCTCTCTCTCTCTCTCTCTCTCTCTCTCTCTCTCTCTCTCTCTCTCTCTCTCTCTCTCTCTCTGTATGTCTGGGTGTCTGGCTGTCTCTGTCTGCCTCCTTCTCCCCCTATTTATCTTAATTCCATGTCGACTTGCAGCAATGTTGCTCTGCTACGGACACGGCGACCCTCACTACCACACCTTCGACGAAGGCGTTATACACTACCAAGGAATCGGTTGGTTTCTCATGTCCGGTCGCAGCTTGCTCAACAACTGCCAGCATCTCAAAGACTTTGAACTGTATGTCGAGCAGGAGCTACGTCCTGGCTGGCCAACAACTGTCGCCTTCGTAAAAACGATCGAACTTGTTGTGTTTCCTAACTTAATTCCTACTTCAGTGACGATAAAGCGATTTGGCGTGGTTGTCGTGAGTTTTCATTTGTTCATTTTCTGAATCGAAAAGAACACATTGCAATGTTGACGCAGATGCGACAGCAACTTAGCTTAGATAAAACTTGAGTGTACAAAACAACGGATGGTTGATACATGTAAAATATGTATTTCAATAAATGGGACATTAAACATGCCTAATCTTCAACAAGAGGAAATTAAACGTGCCTAATAGCCGTGACTACTTAAAAAGGGGTCATTATTAATACTGTTATGTCTATAAGGAAAGCTCCGATATATCATTTGTAATGGGATTATAAACGAGACACGACGCTGAGATATATATGAACGTAGTAAAATTGGAAACCATTGGAATGTAGGACTATTAAAAATATATTCCAAAATAATGGCGCGTATATTGAAACTATGATACGTGTATTTTTGATTTACCAACACAGGTGTCTCCCCTACCGTACCCACCAATGCCAGCGGGGATCGAATCGATCAATAACGGATACATTGTGACAACATTGGGGATCGTTGTCCGATATGACGGCCATAGCTGGGCGTCTATATGGATCCCGCTTGCCTATCGTCACTGCGTGACAGGTAAACATTGTTTATTCTACAGTTGCTGTGATTAGATAATCACACAATGTGTTCTACGACAGACTGGAAGATACTTGGTAAATATGGCCTGAAATATGTTGATCAACGATGTAGGTGATAACATGTATCCTTTGTCATCCTTTTTTTTGCTACGGCGACGCAGTGATGCACACGCAGTGTGATGTCGTAGTGATGCACACGCAGTGTTGTGTCGTAGTGATGCACACGCAGTGTTGTGTCGTAGTGATGCACACGCAGTGTGATGTCGTAGTGATGCACACGCAGTGTTGTGTCGTAGTGATGCACACGCAGTGTTGTGTCGTAGTGATGCACACGCAGTGTGATGTCGTAGTGATGCACACGCAGTGTTGTGTCGTAGTGATGCACACGCAGTGTGATGTCGTAGTGATGCACACGCAGTGTGATGTCGTAGTGATGCACACGCAGTGTTGTGTCGTAGTGATGCACACGCAGTGTTGTGTCGTAGTGATGCACACGCAGTGTGATGTCGTAGTGATGCACACGCAGTGTTGTGTCGTAGTGATGCACACGCAGTGTTGTGTCGTAGTGATGCACACGCAGTGTGATGTCGTAGTGATGCACACGCAGTGTTGTGTCGTAGTGATGCACACGCAGTGTTGTGTCGTAGTGATGCACACGCAGTGTTGTGTCGTAGTGATGCACACGCAGTGTGATGTCGTAGTGATGCACACGCAGTGTTGTGTCGTAGTGATGCACACGCAGTGTTGTGTCGTAGTGATGCACACGCAGTGTGATGTCGTAGTGATGCACACGCAGTGTTGTGTCGTAGTGATGCACACGCAGTGTTGTGTCGTAGTGATGCACACGCAGTGTTGTGTCGTAGTGATGCACACGCAGTGTTGTGTCGTAGTGATGCACACGCAGTGTTGTGTCGTAGTGATGCACACGCAGTGTTGTGTCGTAGTGATGCACACGCAGTGTGATGTCGTAGTGATGCACACGCAGTGTTGTGTCGTAGTGATGCACACGCAGTGTGATGTCGTAGTGATGCACACGCAGTGTTGTGTCGTAGTGATGCACACGCAGTGTTGTGTCGTAGTGATGCACACGCAGTGTTGTGTCGTAGTGATGCACACGCAGTGTTGTGTCGTAGTGATGCACACGCAGTGTTGTGTCGTAGTGATGCACACGCAGTGTTGTGTCGTAGTGATGCACACGCAGTGTGATGTCGTAGTGATGCACACGCAGTGTTGTGTCGTAGTGATGCACACGCAGTGTGATGTCGTAGTGATGCACACGCAGTGTTGTGTCGTAGTGATGCACACGCAGTGTTGTGTCGTATATTAAGAAGAGAAACTGTTGTTATCTAAGTCAAAACTATAATTAAATCGATGGAGTTTACAGTGCATTCGCCAGGTCAATAACCGCGTCACTAATAGCGTCAAAGCTATGTAATTATGCATTTAAATATTACCAGGTATTTGCGGAAACGCCGATGGCAACTCTCAGAACGATTACGAAACGAAAGAAGGAACGAATGTAGCGCGAAAGCCGTGGAATGAGAGGTTCTGGCTGATCGGCAACAGCTATCGCAAGGGTGGACAGACTTCTCACGAGCAGTAAGTCAACTAGTCTTTTACCCATAGGTTTATACTATACACTTATTGAACGATACTGAGTTTTATGGACGAGTTACTTCAGAATGTTGTATTGAGTAAGCTTGCTTAATATTTGTTACATAGGCTATTGATTCTGCCAACGTGCTGTCTACGGTGATATACACTGTCATGCACGGTGTGACGTCCAGTGATATACACTGTCTTGCACGGTGTGACGTCCAGTGATATACACTGTCATGCACGGTGTGACGTCCAGTGATATACACTGTCTTGCACGGTGTGACGTCCAGTGATATACACTGTCATGCACGGTGTGACGTCCAGTGATATACACTGTCTTGCACGGTGTGACGTCCAGTGATATACACTGTCTTGCACGGTGTGACGTCCAGTGATATACACTGTCTTGCACGGTGTGACGTCCAGTGATATACACTGTCTTGCACGGTGTGACGTCCAGTGATATACACTGTCTTGCACGGTGTGACGTCCAGTGATATACACTGTCATGTACGGTGTGACGTCCAGTGATATACACTGTCATGCACGGTGTGACGTCCAGTGATATACACTGTCAGGCACGGTGTGACGTCCAGTGATATACACTGTCTTGCACGGTGTGACGTCCAGTGATATACACTGTCATGCACGGTGTGACATCCAGTGATATACATTGTCATGCACGGTGTGACGTCCAGTGATATACACTGTCTTGCACGGTGTGACGTCCAGTGATATACACTGTCTTGCACGGTGTGACGTCCAGTGATATACACTGTCATGCACGGTGTGACGTCCAGTGATATACACAGTCATGCACGGTGTGACGTCCAGTGATATACACTGTCTTGCACGGTGTGACGTCCAGTGATATACACTGTCATGCACGGTGTGACGTCCAGTGATATACACTGTCTTGCACGGTGTGACGTCCAGTGATATATACTGTCTTGCACGGTGTGGCGTCCAGTGATATACACTGTCTTGCACGGTGTGACGTCCAGTGATATACACTGTCTTGCACGGTGTGACGTCCAGTGATATACACTGTCTTGCACGGTGTGACGTCCAGTGATATACACTGTCTTGCACGGTGTGACGTCCAGTGATATACACTGTCTTGCACGGTGTGACGTCCAGTGATATACACTGTCTTGCACGGTGTGACGTCCAGTGATATACACTGTCTTGCACGGTGTGACGTCCAGTGATATACACTGTCTTGCACGGTGTGACGTCCAGTGATATACACTGTCTTGCACGGTGTGACGTCCAGTGATATACACTGTCTTGCACGGTGTGACGTCCAGTGATATACACTGTCTTGCACGGTGTGACGTCCAGTGATATACACTGTCTTGCACGGTGTGACGTCCAGTGATATACACTGTCATGCACGGTTTGACGTCCAGTGATATACACTGTCTTGCACGGTGTGACGCCCAGTGATATACACTGTCATGCACGGTGTGACGTCCAGTGATATACACTGTCATGCACGGTGTGACGTCCAGTGATATACACTGTCATGCACGGTGTGACGTCCAGTGATATACACTGTCATGCACGGTGTGACGTCCAGTGATATACACTGTCTTGCACGGTGTGACGTCCAGTGATATACACTGTCTTGCACGGTGTGACGTCCAGTGATATACACTGTCTTGCACGGTGTGACGTCCAGTGATATACACTGTCTTGCACGGTGTGACGTCCAGTGATATACACTGTCTTGCACGGTGTGACGTCCAGTGATATACACTGTCATGTACGGTGTGACGTCCAGTGATATACACTGTCATGCACGGTGTGACGTCCAGTGATATACACTGTCAGGCACGGTGTGACGTCCAGTGATATACACTGTCTTGCACGGTGTGACATCCAGTGATATACACTGTCTTGCACGGTGTGACGTCCAGTGATATATACTGTCTTGCACGGTGTAGCGTCCAGTGATATACACTGTCTTGCACGGTGTGACGTCCAGTGATATACACTGTCTTGCACGGTGTGACGTCCAGTGATATACACTGTATTACACGGTGTGACGTCCAGTGATATACACTGTCTTGCACGGTGTGACGTCCAGTGATATACACTGTCTTGCACGGTGTGACGTCCAGTGATATACACTGTCTTGCACGGTGTAGCATTCAGTTATATACACTGTCTTGCACGGTGTGACGTCCAGTGATATACACTGTCTTGCACGGTGTGACGTCCAGTGATATACACTGTCTTGCACGGTGTGACGTCCAGTGATATACACTGTCTTGCACGGTGCGACGTCCAGTGATGTACACTGTCTTGCACGGTGTGACGTCCAGTGATATACACTGTCTTGCACGGTGTGACGTCCAGTGATATACACTGTCTTGCACGGTGTGACGTCCAGTGATATACACTGTCTTGCACGGTGTGACGTCCAGTGATATACACTGTCTTGTACGGTGTAGCGTCCAGTGATATACACTGTCTTGCACGGTGCGACGTCCAGTGATATACATTGTCTTGCACGGTGTGACGTCCAGTGATATACACTGTCTTGCACGGTGTGACGTCCAGTGATATACACTGTCTTGCACGGTGTAGCATCCAGTTATATACACTGTCTTGCATGGCGACACGTATTTCATGTAATGAAGCAATTTCGCATGTGCATTTAGGACGAAGGACAGTGTGAACTTGCAATGCAGCAGGAGCAAAAAGCGTAGATTCAACAACATCGCATACTGCGGATCTCTCAAGATGACTCGAGGTCCATTTGCCAAGTGCATAGCGAAAATGGTACGCGACATGCTAGCAGTGCACCTAGTATGCCACACATAGTTTGGAATCATTATCTTCTACCTGTACAGACAAAGTAGAACACTTGTAAACGATTGCTTGATTAACATATGTCGATGGACAGGTTGTGAAAGAAAATAAGAGATGAATACGAAACATGTAACATAACCGGACAGTTTTGCCATTTCAGTTAATATGTTATAGAGTAGCCAAATAACCCATACAAAAAGAATCGGGAGTTGTTGTTTGACTAATGGAATAATGCATCATTAGCAAAACAAAGGCTAGGACGTCAGATTATAAGAATCATGCTTCTTTCATCCGTGCAGCCGACCGAGGCAAAAAACGCCTACGAGAGCTGTATCTACGATGTCTGCGTAAGCCGGGTAAGTTAGACATGTTATGTTTGGCAATAGCTAACATTAATTTCTTTTATTGTTTCGGAATATCGTGTATAGAGCCCTAAAGCTCAACTTAAAAAAAAAAAATTCAAGTTCAAATGATCGGTTCAAAACGTGTAATCATGTTACAACAGAACACCACGAATTTTATTATTTTAAAATTACATCGTTGTGACATTTCCTTAAATGTGTCTAAAGAGTTTTAATATCATGTTCACGTGAACAGAACCAGAAGAAAGCGGCCTGCGACAGCCTCCAGGCCTTCGCCGCAGCCTGTGAACACAACGGGGTCGTCTCAAACTGGAGAATACGAACTGGATGTCGTAAGTGACAGCGTGACCAAGTAACACGTGACCGAGTAACACGTGACCAAGTAACACGTGACCGAGTAACACGTCACACATACTTCTGTGTTTCGCTAAAGGGAATGTCCAAAGATTTTCATTGGCTAACTGATGCGTAATTTGGTGATTTCGTATAGTTAAAATACCCAAATTCTCTAAGGATGTTTTTATATTAAAATATATCTAAATTAATAACGCCTACTTCATGATTCGATATTTATTGCTGAAGTATATTTACTGTCAGAAAATGTAGAAAGCGGGAATTTGAAAGACCTATATATTATAAAAACGTTACTTGTCACCTTTGAAAAAAATAAGATTTATTGGTCGGTTTTTAATTGCAGTAAAACGGTCTCTACGTATGTCGTAAAACTAGCCTGTTTAATTCATCACAAAATCGGGTATTTTTGAAAATATTAAGAGATGAAAGAAAACGATAATGGCAAATCTTTTACGGATATTATCATTATTATTCACCAACCGAAATGTTATAAATATTAATAAATTCAGTGTCGCAATGTCGCTAAGTAAACCAATGAAAAGTGTTCCTTTTAAGTGTAGTTGTTGAAGTAGGTGGGTAGGTGGGAATTCATGTATGTTTGTATGAATGTGACGGGATAATGTCGAAACTAATACGCGTTTTTCTTGTTTAGCATGCTTTCCGCGTGATGCCAATGTCCATTTAATCCTATTGTATTACTTCCCTTCATTACGTCTACTCTACGTATTTCATCTTCCCAGCATTTATCATGTCATTGATGTAAATATCCATAATCGTGACATATCTTATATATCAGTCATATAAGTCTCAAAACGTAGGCTTTGTATTAGGATATATACATAGCAGGTATACCTAATAGAAAACGTAGGCTTTGTATTAGGATATATACATAGCAGGTATACCTAATAGAAAACGTAGGCTTTGTATTAGGATATATACATAGCAGGTATACCTAATAGAAAACGTAGGCTTTGTATTAGGATATATACATAGCAGGTATACCTAATAGAAAACGTAGGCTTTGTATTAGGATATATACATAGCAGGTATACCTAATAGAAAACGTAGGCTTTGTATTAGGATATATACATAGCAGGTATACCTAATAGAAAACGTAGGCTTTGTATTAGGATATATACATAGCAGGTATACCTAATAGAAAACCAAGTAACGTACGTAGCTAATCCTTCGAATTGCAGTCGAACTATTCTCTATATTACTGAAACATGATACCGATTGTTTCCTCTTATGGAGTCACATAAGGTATGCTATGAGGATCGGGACCATTACTGATCCATCCTTTTATTTGTAGGGTGTCCTGGGGATCTCAAGTGGTCCAGATGCGGGCGAAAGTGCGATGCAACCCGAACGTGCTCCAATCGGAACGTCAAGTGCGGCTTCCGGTGCATCCGGAAGTGTGAGTGTTCCCGTAGAACGCCCTACCAGCAGGGCGACAGTTGTCTCTCCTTCCCACAGTGCAGAGCAGCTGGACTCCTTTGACGTAGCTAGATGTGCGTGCATCGGCATGTCAATCGAAATGTTTACTGTACTTAGGCCTACATATTCAAGGTCAAATAAAAATGGTTTTGATTGACTTTAACGTGCATGTTCTTGCTAGCAGACTTCACGTGATTTCTCCCAGCGTGGTTGATGTAATCTAATGAGTCAAGGCGGACAGATAAACACGATAAGCTAGCGCAGGAAGCGGTGTTCTCTCTGCGAAGAATATGACCATATTATAGAATATTAAAGAACGTGGGACATCCACATTTCAAAAACGATGTATGTGTGACCTACGACACTCATAAACACAACACTCCCGTCCCCGAGTCTCACGGGAAAGCCTTTCCTCACACTAGAGTATGGAGCCCGGCCTCAACGAGGACTACTCAAAGAACAGTGTCCAACATAGGTATGTTGGGAGACGGACCAGGTGACCTGTTAGTTATTAGTAAAGACCCAGCTGTTTCCAACCCAAGACTTCAACTTCTGACTGTAACACCAAGCCACAACACGAACTTCTGACTGTAACACCAAGCCACAACACAAACTTCTGACTGTAACACCAAGCCACAACAATCAGCAGGGGCCTAGCAACTCGGAAAATTGACATATGTTAACACAATTTCCCAAAAGTTTCCCAAACAACATTGTTCTCAATGTGGCAGAACACAGCATCTGTCAAAGCAAAAGGGCTGCGGCAACAACCAGAGCCCCAGAGACACTCTTTCGTCCGAGTGCCCTGGACGTCCCCGCTCGCTCGGAAGCTGCACCAGTTTAGTATCAACCACCCATGTTCCGTGATGTGGCGCCACCATCCGCTGCTCTACAAGGCCAGCCAAACATTGTCATGAGCCGCGGATGCTCCACAGGAGTATACGAAGCACTCGATCTAGTTGTAAACGTCCGTTTCTTTGAGATAACTCACACACCTTAACAAGACAAGAATGATATATGATACTTCACAGACGACTTTGCCACATCCACGTGTATAAAGTGCCACAACACACAGATCATTATCCAACAAGTTTTCATTGTTCATTTCATTGTTGGTACATAAACTGATCATTTAGTCCAATGGCATATATATATATATATATATATATATATATATATATATATATATATATATATATATATATATATATATATATACATATACATATACACATATACATATATACATTACATATATATATATATATATATATATATATATATATATATATATATATATATATATATATATATATATATATATATATATGTAATGTATATATGTATATGTGTATATGTATATGTATATATATATATTATATATATATATATATATATATATATATATATATATATATGTATATATATATATATATATATATATGTATATGTGTATATGTATATGTATATGTATATGTGTATGTGTATATGTATATGTATATGTATATATATATATATATATATATATATATATATATATGTATATATATATATATATATATATATATATATATATATATGTATATATATATATATATATATATATATATATATGTATATATATATATATATATATATATATATATATTTATATATATAATACCTATAGGATCCTACAACATATATATATATATATATATACCTATAGGATCCTACAATATATACATACCTATAGGATCCTACAACATATATATACCTATAGGATCCTACAACATATATATACCTATAGGATCCTACAACATATATATACCTATAGGATCCTACAACATATATATACCTATAGGATCCTACAAAAGGGGGATCAAACTTAGTCACCCTAAATCAAAGGGAAAATATGTATATGTATATGTATGTATGTATATATATATATATATATATATATATATATATATATATATATATATATATATATATATATATATATATACACCTATAGGATCCTACAAAAGGGGATCAAGCTTAGTCACCCTAAGTCAACGGGAAAATATGGAAACAAAATTAAAGCCAAAGTGGGGCCATGACCCTGTGACGATATCACACATAAATGTTATATATAACGTATCGCCCCCTGGCGAACGTTAAAGTAACAGTAGAACGTGCCAGTGGCTATAAGAAAGCCAACATCAGGTTTGGTGCCATGGCATATACCAGGAAGTATGGATTGTTGTAAATGTGACAAATAAAAGCAGTTGTTTGCACATGATGATAACGGATATCGTTATATGGTGTCAGAAACGGGATACACAAATCATCCAAGATGAGTGTTGGACTAACTGCAAAAGTGCCAGAGCCGTTGTCGCTCGAGAAAAGAAGTGAATCCTGGAAACATTTCAAGCGAGAATGGTCGTTCTACGAGATACTAGATAGCAACCAAAATATAAAAAAGAAGAAGATGAGGTGCGAATCGCGGCGCTGTTAAACGTGATAGGCCGTGAAGGTGTGGACTTGTATGAAACATTCCAGTGGCTAGCAGACGAAGACAAAACCAAAATTGAAAACGTAGTACGCAAGTTTGATGAAAACTGCATACCGAGAACCAATGAAACGTACGAGTCGTACAGATTCTTCAAGAGATCGCAAAACGCAGGTGAGACGGTAGAAGCATACATAACGGCGCTTTATAAACTGTCAGCCACGTGCAATGTTGGATCTTTGAGAGAGAGACTAATCAGAGACAGATTAGTGATCGGAGTAAGAGATGAACAAGCAAGGGAAAAATTGCTGGCAAAAGATAATCTAAACCTAGAAACGTGCATCGATATGCTGAAGACGTTACAGGTCACGCACACACGTGCACAAGAAATGAACACAGAAATAACGACTCATACGGTCAGGTGCCAAACAAGTCACCAGCCACAACCAGTCCACATAATGCAAGTTATGGCAATTTTCCAAGAAGGTTCAACAGGACAAGTACTAGCAAGTACATACCCATCAGTAGCAGGCGTGCATTACCTTCTGGTGAGGGACGATCGGTGTGTAGTAGTTGTGGGGGTGCACACCCAAAGTGGAAGGACAAATGCCCAGCTCGTGGAGCCACCTGCCATACGTGCGGGAAACACAACCACTACGCCAAGATGTGCAGAAGTAGAGACACACATCAAATTGTTGAAGTCATTCACACAGTAGGCATGGATCGCAAAACGAAAGCTCACGCAACGCTGACAATAAATGATAAAGTAGATGTATCATTCCACATGGATACAGGGTCGTCGGTAGACATCCTACCATATCAGGATTACGTGCGTGCTACAGAAGATCATTTATGCAGCAAGGTGGAACATACGAACATTAGACTCGTCATGCACAACAAATCGGTAGTAAAACCGATGGGATTGGCGCGTTTGCGGGTGCACCGCAAGGGAACACAGAGACATATGCGTTTCGTTGTTGTGCGAGATAATGTTGTCCCACTACTAAGTTTGCAATCTTGTCTTGACCTGGACTTGATTCAGATTAACGATTGCGATGCAATAAATGCAGTTGTGAGGCAAACAAACAGACATAACCGTGACAAAGGTACTGACAGCCAACATGACAAGAAAGAGACAACACAGACGATCTCAAAGTCTGGTATAGCATGTCCATTGAAAGCAGACACAAAGCACACTTCAGTGAACAACAAGAGGTCACAAGTGTTTCAGGACACAGTACTCAGAGAATACCCAGATGTATTCGAGGGACTTGGTTGCCTCGCGCGCGACTATAGAATTCAGATTGATGCAAGTGTCAGACCAGTGGTACATCCACCCCGCAGAGTTCCGTGTGCTTTACGAGAAGACATAAAGGATGAATTAACACACATGGTGGGGGACCGAATTATCGCTCCTGTCACCGAACCAACTCAGTGGGTGTCGAGCATGATTGCAGTGAGGAAGAAGAATACAAACAAATTGCGGATTTGTTTGGACCCTAGAGACCTGAACAAAGCAATTCAGCGTTCTCACTACCCGCTTCCTACACTGGAAGATGTCGCAACACGTCTCACTAATGCCAAAGTGTTCTCGGTACTAGACGCCAAGTCAGGTTTCTGGCAAGTGAAACTTGAGAAAGACTAGCTACCTGACGACGTTCAATACGCCTTTCGGTCGCTACCGCTGGCTACGAATGCCATTTGGGATAAACTCAGCACCAGAAGAGTGGCAACGCCGTGCGCACGAAGTAGTTGAAGGACTCAAAGGTGTAGAAGTTGTAGCTGACGACTTCTTGTGCATCGGGTTTGGAGACACTATCGAAGAAGCAACACGTGACCATGACGCCAATCTAAGGGCACTTCTGGAACGGGCTAGAACGTGCCACCTTGTGTTGAACCCAGACAAAGTTCAACTACGAAGCAAATCTGTACCATACATTCATATACTAACCGACGAGGGACTCAAGGTAGACGAATCCAAGGTAGAGGCCATTATGAAAATGCCTCCTCCAACGGATATTACAGCACTGAAGCGAATTCTCGGAATGGTCGGTTACCTTGCGAAATTCCTGCCACATCTGTCGGAAGTATGTGAACCACTTAGACAGCTAGAGCGGAATGATGTAGAGTGGTGCTGGCTTGAACAACATCAAGATGTTTTGCACAAGATCAGAGAAATGATCACAACAACGCCAGTGCTCGCATATTATGATGTAACACAAGCAATCACAATCCAGTGCGACGCATCCCAAAGTGGTTTGGGTGCAGTGCTTCTGCAAGAGGGAAAGCCAGTGTGCTATGCCTCTCGAGCTTTAACACATACCGAAGAGAACTATGCACAGATCGAAAAAGAGTTATTAGCAATAGTGTTTGCATGTGAAAGACTTGACCAGTATGTGTATGGAAGACACATCACCGTGCAATCAGA
Organism: Lamellibrachia columna; assembly: GCA_963662155.1. NCBI lineage: Eukaryota > Metazoa > Annelida > Polychaeta > Sabellida > Siboglinidae > Lamellibrachia > Lamellibrachia columna. Next base: position 40,698,890 of record OY759263.1, on the reverse strand, counting down.
CCACAAGCCGCTTGAGATAATCACAAAGAAATCGATGATCGATGCACCGAAGAGACGGCAGAGAATGCTGCTACGTCTGCAGAAATACAACATAGACGTTGTGTACACGAAAGGCAAAGACATGCTCATCGCAGACACGCTCTCTCGGGCATATCTTCCGTACAGCCACGCACATGACCCTGGAGATCATGTGTTAGCTATTGAACTGCAACAAATGGACATGACTGAGGATGTTCATCTGTCGGCCAACGGACTACAAGAAATCATGTGCAAGTCACTTGAAGATAGCGAAGTTAAAACTGTAGTTCGCTACACACTGCAGGGATGGCCAGATCGACGTCAAGCAGTCGATCCACTCGCACGACCTTACTTCAGTTGCCGTGACGAGCTCAGCACACAGGATGGCGCACTGTTCAAGGGTCAAAGAATCGTCATACCTCGTGACATGCGCGCCATGCTCGTAAAGAAACTCCACTCCTCGCACTTAGGAGTTGAAGGATGTCTCCGAAGAGCACGTGAAGTAATGTTTTGGCCAGGCATGAACCACGAAGTGAAAGATGTCATCAGTGCCTGTAGTACATGTAACACATACAAACCAGATCAATGCAGGGAGCCATTGTTGTCACATGACATTCCGTCACGTCCTTGGTCACGGGTTGGAGTTGACCTGTTCCACCTTCATGACCAGAACTATCTCATAACGGTGGATTACTTCTCGAATTGTTTCGAGGTTGACAAGCTGTCAGTGACCAGTGCAGCACAGGTGATCACCAAACTCCGTATTCACTTTGCAAGATTCGGTGTTCCGGACAAAGTGATTTCCGACAATGGACCGCAGTTTGCGTGTGAAGAGTTCAAGTTGTTCGCAAAACGTTGGGAATTTGAACATATCACATCATCACCTCGCTACCCTCAATCGAACGGAAAGGTGGAAAATGCAGTCAAAACGGCAAAGCAAATCATTTGGAAAGCGCTTGATGACAAGGCGGATGTGTATCTATAATAATAATAATAATAATTCCGTTTCTTAATATAGCGCTTTTTAGCTAACTAAATACCAATCAAAGCGCTTCACAATAATATGATGTGTTGACTAAATCTAAAATATAAATTCACTAAATACATAAGGTAAGATAACAATAAATAAGCTAAGATAAAAAAGTAAATAAGCTAAGATAAATAAGAACACATTACTATGACGTGTTGACCAAATCTAAAATATAGACTAATTAAATACATAAGATAAGATCAAATTAATAGTCTAAGGTAGATAAATAAGTAATCTAAGAGAAATAAGTAAGTAAAAATAAATAAATAATCTAAGATAAATCATTATAAAACAATAAATTAGTGTGTAAAAATACGATTTCAAACCGAACAATTTAAAACCAAGCAGCGTCATAGAATACAAATCAGTGTCATCAAGGCAGGTAGTGTGAACGAAATAAGTGAGTTTTTAGTTGTTTTCGGAAAGCTGCCAATGTCTCAGTTGTTCTCACACTCTTAGGCAAGCTGTTCCACATGGTTGGACCTGCCACTGCAAAGCTGCACCTTCCGACCGTTCTCCTCGGCACCGTCACTGCGAGCAATGTTGTGTCACTCGCCGATCGCAATGCACGAGTAGGCGCGTTGCGAGCTATCGCACAATTGAGGTAGTCCGGGGCCAAGCCATGCAGGATCTTATACATGCAAGTACAGATCTTGAATGTTACTCTCATCTTGATCGGCAGCCAATCTGGTGTTTCTGGACTATCGAAACACATCTACAGAGGCTATGCATACATCACCCGCTCAACGAATGTTCGCGCGACGTACCAGAACACTCTTACCAATGCTGCCAGCGCTACTGCAGACCGATCCTGCAGCACAACGCGATGCTCCTGAACAACTAAAACGTCGAAAGGAGAAGCAAGCGTGGCTGTACAATCGTACGAGCAAGAAACTCGGCACACTACAGCCAGGAGATGTTGTACGGTTTAAGAAGCCAAACACCTCAAATGACTCGCTAACATGGACACTGGCAAGGGTTAAGAAAACTTCTGGCATCAGGTCTTATATCATCGAGAGTGGTGGATCGTTATATAGAAGAAATAGGCGACAGCTACGCAACACACCAGAGCACTACAAAGATGTTGCTCCGTACGCTCAGCAAAATGAACCAGACAACACGACGAAAAGACAACAGTGTTCAGACAACCAGAATGCACAGCAGAGAGGACAGGACGAAACGTTTCCACAACGCAGTGTATCACCTGATGGCACGTTTCCACAACGCAGTATACCACCTGTCGACACGTCACCACAACGAATTATACCGACAACAGTCGTACAACCAACAAGCAATGTGACACCGAGCGTTAGATATGGTCCACGAGGTGCGACCGTCGCGCGATCAGGACGTACAGTTAAATTACCAGTTAAGTTTAAAGACTATGAGATGTCTAATTCTTGATTGAGTAAAAAGAGGGGGATGTGACGATATCACACATAAATGTGATATATAACGTATCGCCCCCTGGCGAACGTTAAAGTAACAGTAGAACGTGCCAGTGGCTATAAGAAAGCCAACATCAGTTTTGGTGCCATGGCATATACCAGGAAGTATGGATTGTTGTAAATGTGACAAATAAAAGCAGTTGTTTGCACATGATGATAACGGATATCTTTATAGACCCATTCCCCCCATCGCTACGGTGAATAACATTTTGTCTACCCTTAGAATAAAGGGGACAAGAATGAAATCGGCTACATATAGTGATGCCCTCTGTTGACAACTAGTATGAGTTCTGGCGACGAACATCAGGACCGACGGCCACATTTGAGCCGACAAAGCAACAATTCCGGACAGTAAATGGAAAACGAAGACGTCCAATAAGTCTCATATACGGGTAGCCCGCATGGTGATTATATGGTAGCAACCAATAAAAAATACTTTATTGCATTACCAACTAATATATATGGCGACTAAATACTACGACGGATTGAAGCCTTTAGGCGTTCAGTGGAGCCATTTCATTAGATCTTGAGGTGACGCAACTCCGTGATACTGCAGGCACAGACCCTGACCATACAAAAAACCACGAAACAGAAATGAAATGCCTGTACTATGCGTCACCTGTATCGAAACTAATTTATATGAAATTTATTTTCGGGTATGCTTTGACGCATTCGATAACGTCGATGGACGTTGCGAAAAGCCTGCCTAAGTGTTATCGCTGGATTTCCCGGTTCTCCTACGACATCACCGCACCTGCCGGTGCATTCATTGAATCGAGATACCATCGCATGGCTGCTACTCGATATATGCCGCGATTGAATGATTTGACCAATCACTGCCGGGATCGCATCGCCTGCGTCACAGGTTAAGCGATCCGGGGAAACCCCGCGTTGAAGCCTAGGGCGTATCGCAAACACCGAATGCATGAATACGTCACCACCAACGGGGACAACGTAAGGGTATTATCCCCTGCGCGAATCAAATGAATGGGCGGAGCAAAACATGAGAATACCTACAAATACCTACAAATACGAGCGCACGGTGGGTGTTCGCGCAATTTTGAAAAACACGTAAAGTGGACAAGATTCACGGTGTGAGTGGGACGCAACTGCACGGTAGTGACAATGTTATTCAAAAAAAGGACATGCGAACAGGCGGCGGGCGACCGACGGGACATGATCCGTCCTCCTGTCCGCCAGCGGGCGGGTGATGCACGAGTAACGCCGGGCATGTCTCGACAGCGCCAATTGAGGCGGCCGGAGAACGTGACTCTGCGCGGCGACACGGGCGTGTGGTCCGTCCAGCACTACAGGTAACACGACAGTCAGTGTAGACAGGTCATCTACGAAGCAAAGCGAAAGCGTTATATTTATATAAGCGTTAACCCTTTGCCCCCGATAGACCTGTTCGTGCATACACCATTTCAACAAATTCTGTTGAAGCATCCAACCACACTGAAATTGCTGCGCGAAAGCTGTTGTTTCTTACAATTCCTTCACTGGAATCCCATCTCTGTCTGCAGACAGGTACTCATTTAAACAGCTATTAGTGAACTGAAGCAAACTGATGTAATTGTCCAAGTATCGTAACACCAGTAGGCGGACTTGAACCCGATCCTCTGGATTGGTAATCCGACACTCTTCCGCACAGCCATCGTGCCCACTATGGCTGTGCAATCTACATTTGTTTATCAAGTCGAATATATCTTTATTATAGAAAACGGTTGTGCGTGCTGAGTGCTGTGCCTCGCTTCCTTCGCAATGCCGGGTAGTTGTCCAGGGGCATCCACAAAATAATTTTATGGGGGCCTCCACAAAATAATTTTATGGGGGCATCCACAAAATAATTTGGCACAACAATGTACACGAATAACCTGTTGTGCTACTACGTCGTAGCGTGACAATTGACAGTGATTTATGTTCTCGAAGGTAACCAACATTTAAAACATATGTTGCACCGACTTGCTCAACAGAATCTCGTTTATTTGCCGACCCCACCTCATTCCTTGAGGGAGGCCAATCACTGCACAGTCTCCACAGCCCTACATGCGGCCATGCTCCTGCGCAATGTCTTCTCCCTGATCGCCCAAAGTGCTGCTCCAGGGTTTGATATAATTAACTGAGTCTGCATCGTGGTCTACTGACTCATAATCATGGCAAATAATGTTTTATATATTACTGCACTGTTCTAACTGGACCGGTCACTAATGCATTACCGCTGAAGAAGAGAACGAAACGAAGGTTCCATAATACAGTAGACTACATCAGTCATAGCACATTACATGTATATTAGAACTATGTTACGATGGAAAGAAGTATACGTAACAGCGCTCCCTGTTTACCCGCAGTGTCAAGAATCTGGTTCAAGTACATTCAACTCACTTCCCAATCATCGTTAAGGTAGCTCGTGGTTGCCATAACAACACGACAGCTGAACCACCGGTCAACCAGGTCAGTTGAAGTTTTAACTGCGACCATTTGGCGGATTGAATTGTTTCCTTATATTAGGATTTGGATTACGCTTAAAAAACGACAAAAATGTATGGCATATTAATCTACGTCCTCATCCAGAGTTCAACCGTCTGCCATACAACTCAGTAACCTATGTGTGGAAGACTGAAGACGCCTGTGTATTGTTAAATGTGCAACTGCATATATGTGTTAAACACTTATGTTACTCACACAGTAAGTCACAAATTGGACTCGTCAGACATATCTAAATGTAATCAATATCTAAATGTAATCAAAGTAATAAGTAAATTGTTTTTCTTTACATTATGAAAGATTCTGGAAAAGCAAAAGGTGTCAAATGGAAATAGATTGCATTGTATTTTTATGAAACAAATATACCTTCGCACTTTATGTCGACAGACAAGTCTTTAAAAAACGATGTAGGCAATAGTAGCTGAGTTGTGCCGTGTCCCCTGCAGGTGCTGCAGATCCACGACTGCGGGAAGCAGAGGCGAGTGGAGGCCCTCGACTCCCTCGGCCGCAACCTGTCGATCCCGGCCGACTACCCCGTCCACGTCACTCCGACCGACGGAGAGCGCGCCGGGGGTAAGCCGTTGGGGTACACCCCACATAAATAAAATACAATGAAGGACGAAACCGTTAACATTAAACATAAAAAGCACTATCATAACCATGATATGCTCAGATGTCACTTTACTGGCATCTCTGCCAATTCAATGTACATCCCAGAGTGCACCCCTCATGCAAAATCGTTTTAGAACACGAGACGTGTACCTGGACGTAGGTAGAGGAAAGCCAACACACTATTTAATATTTTATGTACGGTTTCCTTGTTGTTGCCGCTGCTGCTGCAGATGTTTTGGATTACGGTTTGTGATAAATCTTTATTATGACGAATATTACAATGACGACAGTACCGATTACAATATAAAAAATCAGTACCGATTATAAAATCCTTACATGAAATCACAATTGTGCCATATCTATGACATGACGGTGCAACCCTGCAGGCTAAAAGTTGTGGTGTTTTCAACTTAGATTATCTGACTCTGGCGGAAGCTACGGTCAGTTTGCCGGTCAAAGTCGAGGTTCTCCGGACAATGCCAGGTGGCGATGGAGTAACTAAGCACGTTCGGACAGGACAGATGCTTCTACTACGTAGCGTCGGAGAGATTGTCTTCCTACGCGCCAACGCCATCAACAGAGGTAAGGAATATTCTGAGTTGTAAACTCTACACAGTTTTAGCGTTCATTTTCTTCATCATTGTAGCTATGCAACATGGTCTACCGCTTGCTATTATTCGCAGGCATATATATACATCATACATTAAATACTCCAGGTAATAAGGCAATGACAAAAAGACAGAACATAATAATTATATTCTGGCATCCATATTCCGACATCCATCTGGAAAGTGTAAATAAACGTAATATAATTCCCAAGCAAATGACCTTTGTGCGTTCACTAGATGTGGTCATCAGTTTCAATATTGTCTAATGATGTCATTCGTTTGTCAGGTTGGATTGACCAGTCGCGGGTGCTAACTATCCCATCATTCCTCGGAACCGAGTTCGCTACTGCTGAGGGCATGCGTGGCGCCACAAACGACGAGTGGACGGACTACAAGAATATGTTCTCGCGTTCCGTGCGTCACGTAAACTTCGACCTCGTCCAGGGACCCCCAGGTTGGTACAGTCTCGATTGTTGTCTTCAACTGTGAAGCATATCCTATTTGTGTGTTTGTACCTGCAACATTTGATTGTCATGGTCAAGCTCTTTGACAACCGTCACAAGATCCAAGTTCGTTTAAACAAATCACGAAGATTGTGTTAAATCGATGTTGACAAAATACAGTAATTGTACATGACATTGATAAAATAACATAAAACGTCGTTGTTCTTTGGGCGCATGCGCTCCCACTCCGTACACAAGTCTCGACAGAATCTATTTCAAACGCTCTTGATAGTGTGTTTGTGTATTTGTAGAAATCTTCATTCTGTGCGAGCCACGAAGCGTGAGTGACATTGGTGCGCTGCCTTTTGAACAATTCATAAATCACAGAACATTACAAGAAACGACGGAGGAACGAGAGGAGGGTGTTGACCAACAACTAAAAGAAACGATGACGCATGTTGACGCCCGCGTACCCGGTAGTATCGTGCACCGTCACGACTGCACGACGGACTACATGCTGTCTTTACACCGTGATGTAGGATCGTCGTGCAGCAGAGCGTGACAATGACGGCGGTTCAGTGTACAGTGTTCAGTGTACACTTGTGTACGCACATGTGTTTTATACAGGCACAAAACATTCTCCCTTTAAAGTGACTACAGCATTGAACTGGTGTTTGGTGGCAGTTGTCTAGCTACTCGGCTTGAGGGAAGGACAACGACACACGACAACGTATCATGTTTCACTAAAACCACATACATTTAAAACAAGTTATAACAGGGGAGACCGAGGGTAGTTGCAACACGGGGAAGGTATAGTAGTGGAAATCGGGGGTAGTTGCAACACCGGTAAGTTATGGTAGTGGAAACCGGGGGTGGATCCGATGAAAATATAAAATAGCGCCATTTTTAAGGGAAAATGGTAATTGGTTATAATTTCGGTAGCCTACCTGTTAAAGGTTTGTGTGCACATGACTTATCCAATGATGTTCTTCCTTTGATAGTTTTAGTCATGCATATATATTCTAACTGTTACATAGGTCGCTAAGCAGTGTTTTAAGTATGTCTTAAAGTAATCTCAATTCGTGAATAAGATGTGACATATCATTCGCGATTGTGAATGAGATGTTACAGCACCATCTCATTCACAATCGGTGTGAATGAGATGTCACAGCATCACCTCATTCACAATCGGTGTGAATGAGATGTCACAGCATCACCCCATGACGGCGATTAATAAACGTTTTGTAATTAACATGATTTTGTTCATTACTGTGTTTCCACGGTGTTCCAAGGGCGGATACGCCCATTACTTGTTATATAGTTATTTTAGATAGAGCCAATTAAGCCTTATTACCTAGTCGTGTATCCCAGATATGCATTAAACCAATTCAAAGACATTAGTTACTTATACTAGTATGTTTTATTTTGGATCAGTAGATCATATATGTTACAACTTGCCCCGCTGGCTGTTACAACTTGCCCCGCATAGGGGTAAATTGTAATGCTTTAGGAGACCTCAGGACACGTATAATTGTGTAAATATGTGTTGATTTAAGCATTTGTTAAAGGGTTTGCCTTTTGCGGGAGATATTTGCAGATACGCTTGCATTAAAAAAGTTCTGATCGGGTAACAATTCGAATAGCAATCATGAAATATGCTATTTTGCTACAACTAGCCCGAGTCTCCCCTCAAGTGACAACACATGCAGGAATAAAAGGGAATTGTCCCGCAACGACAGATGTCACTATTTCCCCAACAATCGAAGTCCACGACATTTGCCTGATTTTGTTTGTGCAAAACCAGGTCACCGCACTTAATTGTTAGTGAAGAAGTCGTATAACCAAGGTGCATCAACTCTTTAAATTATGATGTACGCCTGAAAAATCTGATATTATACAGGAACATGCACAATACAATGCTGGTCGCACATATCATGCTTAGTCACCGTTAGAAATAAAACATGTTATTCTAAACGGCATTCACCTGTTGGGAATCTAATGAAAAGTCAACTGAAAAGATGCAATATATCAAGTGAATTAATAGTTTAAACATTAGCTGGCAATAAATATCTTGATTCCATGCGACCATTTTGAAGTTCATATGTCATCAGAATCACACAAACAATCGAGTTGAAAACATAAAAATGTTAAACATTCATATTCCCCAATAGTGTCGCCACTCACCAGATTAACACCCTGCCACAACTTGATTATAAGCTCATAAACAAAATGGACGGCTGGCGGAGTGGCATAAATAACTTAAACGGTTAATAGGCTGGACATTTCAACATCTTTATTTGATTGTATTCTGGTAAATGCTTGGTATTTGTCAATAAATCTCCTTATTTCAATTGCGAACAATTGTGGATAATATTTTGTGTTGAAATTTGACTAGAAACACGTTCGTTTTTGGATGAAATTATTTTTAGTCTCTCAAATGCATAAATGCTAATCATAAACAATGGCGTCGCTCAGCCTACCAGTGGCGTCGCTCAGCGTACCAGTGGCGTCGCTCAGCCTGCCAGTGGCGTCGCTAAGCCTACCAGTGGCGTCGCTCAGCCTACCAGTGGCGTCGCTCAGCCTACCAGTGGCGTAGCTTAGCCTACCAGTGGCGTCGCTCAGCCTACCAGTGGCGTCGCTCATGACAGTCCACCAATCGTCCATATTGAAGTTATAATGAAGTTGTGACAGTGGCGATATGGTGAGTGGTGCCCCCTCTCCGGGAGTGTGATTCCGATGACACACGTTTGACACGCGTCGCATTAACAGTGGTAATTACTAAAACATTAAACATATACCTCTCATCGTCCTGAGTGTAGCTCCACGGGGCTTTCGGGACCTTACTTTTCCATAATATGAATTTAACAAAAGTTCAGCAGCAACTCGCGTGCTGACGGTAGCAGTTATGTTCAGTTGCGAGATTCGTTGGTGTATTTGTGTCAAAAAAGAGTAGACCTGGCGTTCTGTCCACGGACAAAGGAATCAGGAAGCACGACGCGTGGGCTGCACGTCTCATAATTATAAAGCAATGTTGCTGTTCGTGTACTGCAGCAGTCGACGCCTTAAAGGGCAGAGGTAGGATTTGACTCATTATTTGTACTACCGGCGACAACAGTCGTGTGTGAAGTCAGTGCAGTGCTGCAACAGGCGGCTTTCTGTCGGTGTAGGGAAGTAGTCAAGTGAGAGAGACAGAGAGTGAGAGACAGACAGACAGGCAGACAGAAAGGGAGAAACAGAGACAGGCAGAAAATAGAGATGGAGAAAGCGAGAGAGGAAGAGAGGGAGGGGGAGTGGGCGGTCATGTTTCCCCGTGGGAAGCGTTTAGGACTTTTCAAAAGGCGCAAGAAGCCTCGCCACCCAGCCCGCCCGGAAGACTACCCGACCATCTGCAGCGACGGCGGCGTATGGTCCAACCACCACTACAGGTATGGTCCAACAGCCACTACAGGTATGGTCCAACCACCACTACAGGTATGGTCCAACCACCACTACAGGTATGCTAACCTGGGGCAGCGCGACCCGCTAAGGAACGTTCAAATTAGACACCATTGAACTACGTTAGAATGTCTTTAATGTATTCATGTCATAGACAATTATGTGTGTTACCCATTAAAAATGTTCAGCAATCATACAACCTAGCTTGCAATTGAAAAATAGTAAGGGTCCCCAAAAAAACCGTCTTGCTTCATCCCTGGGGCAAGACGGCTGCCTGCCTATGTCAATACAGTCCATAGCTCCCTTCAACGAGTTTTTCGCTTATATGAACGGAAATAAAATCGGGTCACTGTAGTTGTTACATTTAAATTAGAATTAACATATACCATGCAATCCATACAATTAGCTTAGTAATAGTCCATCATAATCGGTGTAATTGTGTGCGTAATACATTTAATACATTATGTTAATGTGGATAAGACATAGGGACCGTCTTGCCCCACATACATAGGGACCGTCTTGCCCCACATAGATAGGAACTGTCTTGCCCCACATACATAGGGACTGTCTTGCCCCACATACATAGGGACCGTCTTGCCCCTCATAGATAGGGACTGTCTTGCTCCACACACATAGGGACTGTCTTGCCCCACATACATAGGGACCGTCTTACCCCACATAGATAGGGACTGTCTTGCCCCACATACATAGGGACTGTCTTGCCCCACATACACAGGGACTGTCTTGCCCCACATAGATAAGGACTGTCTTGCCCCACGTACATAGGGACTGTCTTGCCCCACATAGATAGGGACTGTCTTGCCCCACATACATAGGGACTGTCTTGCCCCACATAGATAGGGACTGTCTTGCCCCACAAACATAGGGACTGTCTTGCCCCACATACATAGGGACTGTCTTGCCCCACATACATAGGGACTGTCTTGCCCCACTTACATCGGGACTGTCTTGCCCCACATACATAGGGACTGTCTTGCCCCACGTGCACAGCGTATTCTTAACAGAATGTATATAAAACACAACATATTATTGGCTATTTTGTATTGTCTGACCTGTTAACTGAATAGATATCTGCACTACAGAAAAATCGTGTGCAATATAAACCAGTATTTAGAACGAAACCGCAAACGTGTTTTAGACGACGAGTGAGCTACCCGGTATGCACTGTGAACTTCCTCGTGCCGTATGAGTCACGCCAATGGCTTTAACTTAACAGTGAATGACTCACGGCCGAACCTGACGAATGTCTGTGTTGACGGCTTGACAATGTGAACGCCATGGACGTTCATGCGTAGACACACTCGACCACCCCCAGCAGGGGCGTAGGTTTACTTCCCGCAGACATAATTTTATTAAGTTATTTGGACATACATGCCACATGGTACGGATTTCCCGTGTGTTATACGGAGTATTAGGGTTTTGAGATTGATACGGCCGTATCACATTTTCACACGGATGTGTTAAAAATTGAGGGGAAAATCGTACTAAGATACGTTTCCTGTGTTTTAGTAATTGATTTATAGTTGATACAGATTTATACGGATTTTCTGGTTGAAAATACAGATTGGAACCAAAACAATGTGGCATGTCTGTTTGGAACATTATTAAAATGCAGTAAACACACATTTCATTATTATATGTATATAAATAAATTTACTTGACAATAACAATGTATAAATATGATATTATGACTTTTTTGATGACAACGGTAACATCACGTGACCGTAACATCACGGGGGGTGGAGCGAGGTTAAATGACATTGGTTCCGTGCAGTGTCGTGTAACGGGTGGTTTGAGATGGCTCCAAACATGACGAAAACAATACGTAACAAGCAACGTTTTGAAACAGCGTCAAGGAACTGGTGCGGGCAGAATCGTTCAGATTTCCTCTAATCGTCAAGGTGACGCATGGCTACCAAGACGGTTTCTATGACAACGATGGCGCCACAGTCTCAAAGAACCAAGTGAGTGCATACTGTTGATATCAACATTGTATACAGATTTTGAGATTGCATAACCCTTTGGTACTGACGCGCCTCGAGTACGTTTGTTTTTTATACCCATATGACTATGAATAAAATGAAACTCTCGTAACGTTCCTCCTCAATTCGATTTTTGCTACTATCATTTCAAATTCATTTTGCGAAAAATCAAACCTACATAATATCCACTGCAACGTTTGTGCAACTTTTGTATGTAGTTTTTTTTTGGTGTGAAATCATTAATAATGTTTTACATATAAGTGAAGTGAACATGGTAAAGCTGAAAACTCACGAATCTTAAGTTTGTCCTGCGCTCGACGAGAAGTTGGAAGCCACGCCCATGATCAGCATTGACCCGCACAGTGTTTACCAATTTGGATATCCACTTTTCACATCTAATGATTAACGTATTCTTTCGATGATATGAACAACAACAGGCATGTGTTTTATTAAATGGGATGCGGATGAATATACTATTAACACACTACATATTTGGACACCAACGAACCGGATTTGAGATAGGCTAAATCAGTTGAGGGTGGGGTGCTAAGCGAAATGCGGAAGTAACATTAACAAGCAAAGGCGGTAGTTCTTTAGTGCATTCGAATACAACAGATATATCGTTAAACTGTGGTTGTCGAAGACACGGTCAGACAGTACCCCAAACAAGAAAGAAGTCGTTATATACAGGTGGGGCGTGGTGGCGTGGCGGCGTGGCGGCGTGGCGGCGTGGCGGCGTGGCGGCGTGGCGGCGTGGCGGCGTGGCGGCGTGGCGGCGTGGCGGCGTGGCGGCGTGGCGGCGTGGCGGCGTGGCGGCGTGGCGGCGTGGCGGCGTGGCGGCGTGGCGGCGTGGCGGCGTGGTGGCGTGGTGGCGTGGTGGCGTGGTGGCGTGGCGGTTAGAACACCCGACTCTCAATTGAAAGACCTGCTGCCGTTTCGAAGCTTTGGCAATTTCGTTCACCCCACGTGGCCACAGTTCATTCACCTGTATAAATGAGTGCCTGACTACAGACAGATGTGGATAGGTGAACGAAAAGTCTTCGCGCAGTAATTGCAGCGTAGCTGAATTCTTCCCCGAGATAGCGTTGGAATGAACAGGTCTGCCAGGGGATGAAGTGTAAAGCGCTTAGAGCGGTGCTGGCGGTCCCACGGACTGGATACCGCGCGATATAAAAACATACGCTTTTAAAAAACGGACCAACTCGAGCCTGTCGCTGGTGTTACTCCCTGGACTAACTGGAGTCTGTCGCTGGTGTTACTCCCTGTACTAACTGGAGCCTGTCGCTGGTGTTACTCCCTGTACTAACTGGAGTCTGTCGCTGGTGTTACTCCCTGTACTAACTGGAGCCTGTCGCTGGTGTTACTCCCTGTACTAACTCGAGTCTGTCGCTGATGTTACTCCCTGTACTAACTGGAGTCTGTCGCTGGTGTTACTCACTGTACTAACTCGAGTCTGTCGCTGGTGTTACTCCCTGTACTAACTCGAGCCTGTCGCTGGTGTTACTCCCTGTACTAACTCGAGCCTGTCGCTGGTGTTACTCCCTGTACTAAGTCGAGCCTGTCGCTGGTGTTACTCCCTGTACTAAGTCGAGCCTGTCGCTGGTGTTACTCCCTGTACTAACTGGAGTCTGTCGCTGGTGTTACTCCCTGTACTAACTCGAGTCTGTCGCTGGTGTTACTCCCTGTACTAACTCGAGCCTGTCGCTGGTGTTACTCCCTGTACTAACTCGAGCCTGTCGCTGGTGTTACTCCCTGTACTAAGTCAAGCCTGTCGCTGGTGTTACTCCCTGTAATAAGTCGAGCCTGTCGCTGGTGTTACTCCCTGTACTAACTCGAGCCTGTCGCTGGTGTTACTCCCTGTACTAACTCGAGCCTGTCGCTGGTGTTACTCCCTGTACTAACTCGAGCCTGTCGCTGGTGTTACTCCCTGTACTAAGTCGAGCCTGTCGCTGGTGTTACTCCCTGTACTAACTCGAGCCTGTCGCTGGTGTTACTCCCTGTACTAACTCGAGTCTGTCGCTGGTGTAACTCCCTGTACTAACTCGAGCCTGTCGCTGGTGTTACTCCCTGTACTAACTCGAGTCTGTCGCTGGTGTTACTCCCTGTACTAACTCGAGTCTGTCGCTGGTGCTACTCCCTGTACTAACTCGAGCCTGTCGCTGGTGTTACTCCCTGTACTAACTCGAGTCTGTCGCTGGTGTTACTCCCTGTACTAACTCGAGTCTGTCGCTGGTGTTACTCCCTGTACTAACTCGAGTCTGTCGCTGGTGTTACTCCCTGTACTAACTCGAGTCTGTCGCTGGTGTTACTCCCTGTATTCCTCACCAACGGTACAAAATGTTCACGTACAAGGCAACATTGCCGCATTATTGTAATACTATTGGCGTCGATCATTAGAACCACTTCAGGCCAGTACAATGTGATTATACTAAGCGGCTGATTCACTAACCATAGGCGTGGACACCATACCGCCGACACATACGGAGACTCGACCAGTTCCACATGCGCAGCCTAAGGCGCATCGCTAACATCAAGTGGCAAGACATGATTTCCAACACCGAGGTCTTACAGCGCTGTGCACAAAAGGGCATCGAACACCACATCAAGCGTGCACAACTCCGCTGGTCCGGGCACCTTGTGAGAATGGCCGATGACCTCATCCCTAAGGCAGTGTTCTATGGAGAACTGGACGCCGGCAAACGAACACGGGGAGGGCAGCGAAAGAGATACAAGGACGTGCTCAAGGCAACACTAAAATCATGTGGCGTGCCTCACAACACCTGGGAGTCCACAGCGATGGACCGTGCCCTCTGGCGTCGCACATGCCACGTCGGCCTACACGAATTCGAAAAAAAGCGGTGCGACGCCCTGAGAGAGAAGAGACTAAGACGGAAGGCTACCCAGCCTTCATCAAACACTGTCACTTTTGTGTGTCGTGTCTGTGGACGACAATGTGCATCGCGGATCGGTCTGTTCAGCCACAACCGTACACACGATACTGACTGAGGTCGAGATCCGTCGTACCGACGGCTCACTCCATATACATATGATTCACTAAAGTGGCGTATTTAAATACAACAGCTGATTCTGTTATCAGTGATTTCGTTAAGCCACTGTCTACTGTGTGATCTTTCAGTGTAGTATGTAAGCGATAAAACTGTTTCACTTGACGATTTGAATGTCCCCTGCAGGTGCTGCAGATCCACGACTGCGGGAAGCAGAGGCGACTGGAGGCTGTCGACTCTCTCGGTCGCAACCTGTCGATCCCGGCCGACTTCCCCGCCCAGGTCACTCCGACCGACGGAGAGCGCGCCGGGGGTAAGAAAAGAGGAAGGGAATCACCGAGTAAAATTTACGAAAATATGAATTTTGACCTAGATTCTGTCGCAATAGTTCGCGCTATCCTATTTTGGTGGCTACAACGGGTCAGACCGTTGTTCGCATTCCCTCTGTCGAAATGTTTGGATACAAGTTGTTAACAAGTGTCTTGATTTACAATAAATGATATTTAGTATCAAATCAAGTATAACGTTATGCATCAACTGAGTACAGTTGCCGTGTAATTACTAAGACAATTCGGCGTATATTAGCCATGCCTAATAATTATTAATTACTCAATCTAGCAGCAAATATCGTCTCTAGATAGTTCCTAAATTGGCACGTAATTTCGATACCATACTAGATGGCACCTTCGCCCGTGACTCGTACGAGACGGTGGCGCAGTAGCACATATAATCGGACAAGGTCGTAGGTCGCGTCCGATTATTTTTTATGTGGTTTTACACGCCTTAAATTCAATTAAATGTTGGGGACTGTGTTCTATGTTCTAAGTCGTTGCAGTTGATTGTCATTCAGTTTTAAACAATAAAATTTTCGTTTTATACTCGATGACATAAACAATACTTTCATCGAGATGTAACGTGTAATGGCAATGGGGAACCGTAAGGTAAGGTCGGAGATCACTAAACTGGTGCAGAAGATAGCAGAGAATGGCAATGGGGAACCGTAAGGTAAGGTCGGAGATCACTAAACTGGTGCAGAAGATAGCAGAGAATGGCAATGGGGAACCGTAAGGTAAGGTCGGGGATCACTAAACTGGTGCAGAAGATAGCAGAGAATGGCAATGGGGAACCGTAAGGTAAGGTCGGAGATCACTAAACTGGTGCAGAAGATAGCAGAGAATGGCAATGGGGAACCGTAAGGTAAGGTCGGGGATCACTAAACTGGTGCAGAAGATAGCAGAGAATGGCAATGGGGAACCGTAAGGTAAGGTCGGAGATCACTAAACTGGTGCAGAAGATAGCAGAGAATGGCAATGGGGAACCGTAAGGTAAGGTCGGGGATCACTAAACTGGTGCAGAAGATAGCAGAGAATGGCAATGGGGAACCGTAAGGTAAGGTCGGAGATCACTAAACTGGTGCAGAAGATAGCAGAGAATGGCAATGGGGAACCGTAAGGTAAGGTCGGGGATCACTAAACTGGTGCAGAAGATAGCAGATAATGGCAATGGGGAACCGTAAGGTAAGGTCGGAGATCACTAAACTGGTGCAGAAGATAGCAGAGAATGGCAATGGGGAACCGTAAGGTAAGGTCGGGGATCACTAAACTGGTGCAGAAGATAGCAGATAATGGCAATGGGGAACCGTAAGGTAAGGTCGGAGATCACTAAACTGGTGCAGAAGATAGCAGAGAATGGCAATGGGGAACCGTAAGGTAAGGTCGGAGATCACTAAACTGGTGCAGAAGATAGCAGAGAATGGCAATGGGGAACCGTAAGGTAAGGTCGGGGATCACTAAACTGGTGCAGAAGATAGCAGATAATGGCAATGGGGAACCGTAAGGTAAGGTCGGAGATCACTAAACTGGTGCAGAAGATAGCAGAGAATGGCAATGGGGAACCGTAAGGTAAGGTCGGAGATCACTAAACTGGTGCAGAAGATAGCAGAGAATGGCAATGGGGAACCGTAAGGTAAGGTCGGGGATCACTAAACTGGTGCAGAAGATAGCAGATAATGGCAATGGGGAACCGTAAGGTAAGGTCGGAGATCACTAAACTGGTGCAGAAGATAGCAGAGAATGGCAATGGGGAACCGTAAGGTAAGGTCGGGGATCACTAAACTGGTGCAGAAGATAGCAGATAATGGCAATGGGGAACCGTAAGGTAAGGTCGGAGATCACTAAACTGGTGCAGAAGATAGCAGAGAATGGCAATGGGGAACCGTAAGGTAAGGTCGGGGATCACTAAACTGGTGCAGAAGATAGCAGATAATGGCAATGGGGAACCGTAAGGTAAGGTCGGAGATCACTAAACTGGTGCAGAAGATAGCAGAGAATGGCAATGGGGAACCGTAAGGTAAGGTCGGAGATCACTAAACTGGTGCAGAAGATAGCAGAGAATGGCAATGGGGAACCGTAAGGTAAGGTCGGGGATCACTAAACTGGTGCAGAAGATAGCAGATAATGGCAATGGGGAACCGTAAGGTAAGGTCGGAGATCACTAAACTGGTGCAGAAGATAGCAGAGAATGGCAATGGGGAACCGTAAGGTAAGGTCGGGGATCACTAAACTGGTGCAGAAGATAGCAGATAATGGCAATGGGGAACCGTAAGGTAAGGTCGGAGATCACTAAACTGGTGCAGAAGATAGCAGAGAATGGCAATGGGGAACCGTAAGGTAAGGTCGGAGATCACTAAACTGGTGCAGAAGATAGCAGAGAATGGCAATGGGGAACCGTAAGGTAAGGTCGGGGATCACTAAACTGGTGCAGAAGATAGCAGATAATGGCAATGGGGAACCGTAAGGTAAGGTCGGAGATCACTAAACTGGTGCAGAAGATAGCAGAGAATGGCAATGGGGAACCGTAAGGTAAGGTCGGGGATCACTAAACTGGTGCAGAAGATAGCAGATAATGGCAATGGGGAACCGTAAGGTAAGGTCGGAGATCACTAAACTGGTGCAGAAGATAGCAGAGAATGGCAATGGGGAACCGTAAGGTAAGGTCGGAGATCACTAAACTGGTGCAGAAGATAGCAGATAATGGCAATGGGGAACCGTAAGGTAAGGTCGGAGATCACTAAACTGGTGCAGAAGATAGCAGAGAATGGCAATGGGGAACCGTAAGGTAAGGTCGGGGATCACTAAACTGGTGCAGAAGATAGCAGATAATGGCAATGGGGAACCGTAAGGTGAGGTCGGAGATCACTAAACTGGTGCAGAAGATAGCAGAGAATGGCAATGGGGAACCGTAAGGTAAGGTCGGAGATCACTAAACTGGTGCAGAAGATAGCAGATAATGGCAATGGGGAACCGTAAGGTAAGGTCGGAGATCACTAAACTGGTGCAGAAGATAGCAGAGAATGGCAATGGGGAACCGTAAGGTAAGGTCGGGGATCACTAAACTGGTGCAGAAGATAGCAGATAATGGCAATGGGGAACCGTAAGGTAAGGTCGGAGATCACTAAACTGGTGCAGAAGATAGCAGAGAATGGCAATGGGGAACCGTAAGGTAAGGTCGGGGATCACTAAACTGGTGCAGAAGATAGCAGATAATGGCAATGGGGAACCGTAAGGTAAGGTCGGAGATCACTAAACTGGTGCAGAAGATAGCAGAGAATGGCAATGGGGAACCGTAAGGTAAGGTCGGAGATCACTAAACTGGTGCAGAAGATAGCAGAGAATGGCAATGGGGAACCGTAAGGTAAGGTCGGGGATCACTAAACTGGTGCAGAAGATAGCAGATAATGGCAATGGGGAACCGTAAGGTAAGGTCGGAGATCACTAAACTGGTGCAGAAGATAGCAGAGAATGGCAATGGGAACCGTAAGGTAAGGTCGGGGATCATTAAACTGGTGCAGAAGATAGCAGATAATGGCAATGGGGAACCGTAAGGTAAGGTCGGAGATCACTAAACTGGTGCAGAAGATAGCAGAGAATGGCAATGGGGAACCGTAAGGTAAGGTCGGGGATCACTAAACTGGTGCAGAAGATAGCAGATAATGGCAATGGGGAACCGTAAGGTAAGGTCGGAGATCACTAAACTGGTGCAGAAGATAGCAGAGAATGGCAATGGGGAACCGTAAGGTAAGGTCGGGGATCACTAAACTGGTGCAGAAGATAGCAGAGAATGGCAATGGGGAACCGTAAGGTAAGGTCGGGGATCACTAAACTGGTGCAGAAGATAGCAGAGAATGGCAATGGGGAACCGTAAGGTAAGGTCGGGGATCACTAAACTGGTGCAGAAGAGAGCAGATAATGGCAATGGGGAACCGTAAGGTAAGGTCGGAGATCACTAAACTGGTGCAGAAGATAGCAGAGAATGGCAATGGGGAACCGTAAGGTAAGGTCGGAGATCACTAAACTGGTGCAGAAGAAAGCAAGCAGAGAATGCCAATGGGGAACCGTAAGGTAAGGTCGGGGATCACTAAACTGGTGCAGAAGATAGCAGAGAATGGCAATGGGGAACCGTAAGGTAAGGTCGGGGATCACTAAACTGGTGCAGAAGAAAGCAAGCAGAGAATGCCAATTGGGAACCGTAAGATAAGGTCGGAGATCACTAAACTGGTGCAGAAGATAGCAGAGAATGGCAATGGGGAACCGTAAGATAAGGTCGGATATCACTAAACTGGTGCAGAAGAAAGTAGAGAATGGCAATGGGGAACCGTAAGGTAAGGTCGGAGATCACTAAACTGGTGCAGAAGAAAGTAGAGAATGGCAATGGGGAACCGTAAGGTAAGGTCGGAGATCACTAAACTGGTGCAGAAGAAAGTAGAGAATGGCAATGGGGAACCGTAAGGTAAGGTCGGATATCACTAAACTGGTGCAGAAGAAAGTAGAGAATGGCAATGGGGAACCGTAAGGTAAGGTCGGAGATCACTAAACTGGTGCAGAAGAAAGTAGAGAATGGCAATGGAGAACCGTAAGGTAAGGTCGGATATCACTAAACTGGTGCAGAAGAAAGTAGAGAATGGCAATGGGGAACCGTAAGATAAGGTCGGAGATCACTAAACTGGTGCAGAAGATAGCAGAGAATGGCAATGGGGAACCGTAAGGTAAGGTCGGAGATCACTAAACTGGTGCAGAAGATAGCAGAGAATGGCAATGGGGAACCGTAAGGTAAGGTCGGGGATCACTAAACTGGTGCAGAAGATAGCAGAGAATGGCAATGGGGAACCGTAAGGTAAGGTCGGGGATCACTAAACTAGTGCAGAAGATAGCAGAGAATGGCAATGGGGAACCGTAAGGTAAGGTCGGGGATCACTAAACTGGTGCAGAAGAAAGCAAGCAGAGAATGCCAATGAGGAACCGTAAGGTAAGGTCGGAGATCACTAAACTGGTGCAGAAGATAGCAGAGAATGGCAATGGGGAACCGTAAGATAAGGTCGGATATCACTAAACTGGTGCAGAAGAAAGTAGAGAATGGCAATGGGGAACCGTAAGGTAAGGTCGGAGATCATTAAACTGGTGCAGAAGAAAGCAGAGAATGGCAATAGGGAACCGTAAGGTAAGGTCGGGGATCACTAAACTGATGCAGAAGAAAGCAGAGAATGGCAATATGGAACCGTAAGGTAAGGTCGGAGATCATTAACTGGTGCAGAAGAAAGCAGATAATGGCAATAGGGAACCGTAAGGTAAGGTCGGGGATCACTAAACTGATGCAGAAGAAAGCAGATAATGGCAATAGGGAACCGTAAGGTAAGGTCGGAGATCACTAAACTTGTGCAGAAGAAAGCAGAGAATGGCAATAGGGAACCGTAAGGTAAGGTCGGAGATCACTAAACTGGTGCAGAAGAAAGCAGATAATGGCAATGGGGAACTGTAAGGTAAGGTCGGAGATCACTAAACTGGTGCAGAAGAAATCAGAGAATGGCAATAGGAAACCGTAAGGTAAGGTCGGAGATCACTAAACTGATGCAGAAGAAAGCAGAGAATGGCAATAGGGAACCGTAAGGTAAGGTCGGAGATCACTAAACTGGTGCAGAAGAAAGCAGAGAATGGCAATAGGGAACCGTAAGGTAAGGTCGGAGATCACTAAACTGGTGTAGAAGAAAGCAGAGAATGGCAATAGGGAACCGTAAGGTAAGGTCGGGGATCACTAAACTGGTGCAGACCAATAGTTCAGAAATGCCTCGCTGCACGAAATGACAAAGTCACCTGGCGGCAACAAAATATCAACGCATCTTTGCCCCTTTCTCATATTGCACCATCTTACTGCCAAAGGGTCATAATTTCAAATGTACTAAACTTGCAAGTTGGCTATGGTTACGAATAAAACCCATGAAATTGCTTTTCTGCGCTATTTTCTAAGCTAGAGGAAATATATACTTGTGGTTTGACTCCCTGGTTATAACCTGTAGATTCGCTGACTCTGGCGGAAGCTACGGTCAGTCTGCCGGTCAAGGTGGAAGTTCTCGGGACAAAGTCAGACGATGATGATAAAGTAACCAAACATGTTCTCACAGGACAGACGCTGCTTCTGCGCAATGTGACAAATGGCGTCTTCTTGCGCGCCTCTGCTATCAACAAAGGTAAGGATAAGGATAAGGATAAGGATAAATTTTATTTGTCCCAACAGCAAAAAACATAGATAAATTATATTGAGTGGCAATATAAATTATATAAATACATATGATACATGCACATATAGAACTGTACAATATATAATAGCAACTAATAAATCATCAATAAAAGTAATACATTATGCAACAACAACCAAAAAAAAACATATTTGCAGTGGGACTGGAGACCCCTACTAAGACCAACACTGGTCGCTATCGTAGGAGCCACCCAAAATAAAAAATAACAATAAACATATATTCCCTATACATATATTTCTACATTAAAAAAGTAGAGAGCATGTTTGGTTTTTTGTCTGTGTCTTATATATAATCCATTTAAGTGTGTGATGATGTGTTGTACTGGTGTGTTTTATGTGTTGTTTTCGCCTGTACGCGTATAAGCCTGTGTGCAAGTATACAAATTGAAAAGTTTAATTTTTATTGCATGAACTGTGTTATGCTCATTCATAATTTATTTAATTTAGTTGGCATATGTAGCAATTAAGGAAAGAGCATGTGTCATTATATTTTTGTAGCATGTAATTTTTTGCATAACTTGAAAAGCCTTTCAAACTATGAGTCACTATCTTGTCTATAACTAAATCAGGGATATTGTTTATAACATGTGGCAAGTTGTATTTAAGAATTTTTTGGGCAAATTCATGTTTAGTTCTGTAAGTATGTAGTTCAGTTGTTCTCCTAGTATTGTAGTTGTGAATGTATGTATTTGGGGTTATTTGCCAGTTTAAAAAGTAGACAGGTAGATTTTGATGTCTATATTTGTAATAAAATTTAAGTTCTTGTAGTTTTAGTAAGTCTTCTACTTTTAGTGTGTTGAGTTTTTTAAAAAGTGGTTCTGTGTGTGAATTGTATTTGCTTAATGTTATAATTCGTACTGCTTTCTTTTGTATTTTCACTAATCTGTTTCTTTGATATCCCCATGTCGTAATACAGTAATTAATATGAGGTAATATCAATGCATTGTATAACATAATTTTTATTTCTAAAGGTAATATATGTTTTAATCTGTTTAGTATTCCTATAGTTTTGGAACACTTATTTGAGATTATTTCTCTGTGTTTTTTCCAATTTAAGTTAGTATCTATAGTTAAGCCTAGGTAGTTAAATTCTTCCACTTTCTCAATATCTATATTATTTATTTTGAGAGATAATGTCAGTGTAGTTTTGTTTGGCATTTGGAAGGTCATATATTTAGATTTACTTTTATTTA
Organism: Lamellibrachia columna; assembly: GCA_963662155.1. Lineage (NCBI taxonomy): Eukaryota > Metazoa > Annelida > Polychaeta > Sabellida > Siboglinidae > Lamellibrachia > Lamellibrachia columna. The sequence goes on along the minus strand of OY759263.1, from coordinate 40,676,023 downwards.
GTGATAACTTATTTATATTAAGCCACTCAACTATTTTGAGGAGTTCTTCATTTATTACTGATTCTGTACTTTTATTTTGGACACTATCTCTGAAAGTTTCAATAGTGCTAAATAAAGTGGTATCATCAGCATATATTATAAAGTTAAACATTTGGCTGGCTTGTGAGAAATCATTTATATATATAGTAAATAATAGTGGTCCTAGGATGGACCCTTGTGGTACTCCAAGATGCTGTCTCTTCAAGCACGAGGGGCTATATCATTTTTATTTCCATTTCCTCGTTGGGTCTTTTAGAAAATATATGTATATCGTTCACAGTCACGTCCAAGCCTCAAGAAGACAATACTGTATTTACTTCTGTTTCCGCATTGGATCTTTCGAAAAGATTCACCTAATTGGCTTATATGCCTATGCTATAATTATATATTTTCGACACATTCGTGTAGTTTGTCTACTATATGCAGTGTTGTTAGTAGTAGCAGATTAAAAATGAATCATACTTGCAGATATTATTTACTGCAGTATATTTTTTTATGATATTAAGATTCACTGTATAATGATAAAGTAATTATTTCGTTCGTCAGGTTGGATTGACCAATCGCAAGTGCTAACTATCCCGTCATTCATTGGGACCGAGTTCACAGTGGCCCAGGGTATTCGTGGCGTCACACCCGACGAGTGGACGGACTATTGCAATATGTTCTCGCGTTCCGTGCGTCACGTCAATTTTGACCTCGTTCAGGGATCCCCAGGTACGGCTTGAATTTAAATGGTTCAATTAAAACACGAATACACACGCACACACGCACGCGCTCGCATACCAACCCGCCAATCCCCCCCACACACACACACACTCGTGCACACACACGCGCAAGCACGCACGCACGCACGCACGCACGTTCACACATATTGTGATAACCAAATAATGATACCAGATTTCTGCTTCCAACAATATTTTTTTATCCAGTTTCTTATAAAAACATTATTGTCACTTACAAAGCAAATGCATTTCGGAACCTACCATTGTTATATCAATTTATATATAAAAAGCATGCTTTGGGATTAGCAGTGGCGTTTTTGTTTGCCAGAAATTTACATTTTGGACAAGTCTAAAAGGGAGAGTGACACAAATGAGGCGTCGTACGAGTATCTGTTTCGCAAGACGACGGGCCTGGATGACAACGACGACGGATACGAGAACGCATCCAACCGAAACACTACCGACTCGCACGTGTACACACGCATACACTCTGACAACTCGTATGACGACACTGACGCCACGATATACGACACTATTGATGACGGCTAGACTCATGCGTGCATGCCTATATGTGTAGGTGAATGCTGACTTGGGTGTTGTACATAATTATTATAATACTGGGCACACGGTACACTATACGCTATATGTGCCAACTTACAGACAGTCGCACCCAGTGTGTGATCTCCACTTTCAAAGTAATATAACGGCGACATCATTAGGAATGGCATCAAAACATGGATGCTACTACTACGCCAAACTGAGGTCATTTAACATCAGACCCCGCTTATGATGACATTTTTAATTACATTGAAATGTGTGCGACTTCGTACTCGCCAGGTGTCACTTCAGTCGTCATAGTGCTAAATTGCTTTGCTACCCGCCCCATGAAACCTGTGTCATGTAGTGTCGAACATCGAGATGTTGAGATCACCCATTATATTAGTTTATGTATATATGGTAATCTAGCGGTTAATTAATTGGCTACACGGACAATATATTTCTCGACATGGGGCCAGTAGCTGGTCTACACAATGTGATAAATGTGGGCAAAACATGCACCACAAATGTTGTATAAAATGTTTCTTAGACTATGCTTACATAATGTTGATTGTACATGAACTTGTATTTAATAAAAAAATACATAATTGTATAATTTATCGCATTTTTATTTACATTTTAAGCTAACAGGATTACAAGTACGTGATACTTCGATTCTTAGAGACCTACAACAAAATATATTTTAATTACAAACGGAACCAGAATCATTGCTGGAAATTAATCTAAATTGGATAGACTGCGCGACATCACGACATATGGCAGCACATTGCCATTTTTCCCGCTGTTAAAAGAAGTCGATCTTTGGTTTTCAAACATTGTTAAAATTACATGTTTATTTATTTTGCTCCGTCCCTTCAACTTGATCAAGAGTACGTTATATAGAACATGTTCATTTATTTTATCCCGTCCCTTCAACTTGACCAAGAGCATGTTACTTGGATCCCTCTTATTATTTCTGCGATAGTTTGACATTGTGGAATGTCTTCAGAATTTCTGGTTTCCTAAGACCAGCTTCCCTTTTTATGAACCCGATTGCAACTTGCTGTGTCCAACTGTATTATAACCGTTTTGAGACGACCCTTCTAAGACCCGGATGTAAGGAGGCGCGGGCACAGGTAATGGCGGGATGCCCACTAAAGCAGCAGATGTTCGCATTCATGTCTATTTTAATATATTGCGATAAAATACAATCATTTGAGATAACGAGACACAACATCTGGCGACGAAGTAAGTGTTCTCCGTGCTGAGAAAACACCTCATGAACATTTACAATGAATTTTGGCAGTGAATGCGCAACGGATTCGTAAGGTGTCGATGACCGAAAGACAATGGCGACATGACCACGACTGTGTCTTCGACAGTCCATGACAATCCCGCTGACGCAAGCATTATGGCTCTACCATCATTCCCACAGTTCGATTTACGAACATATGGAAATGTCGGACCACGTTGGAAAAAATGGTTATCCCGATTTGACCTCTTAATGACATCCATGAATATTTCAGACCCAATGCGCATGCGTGCATTATTACTCCACTACGCTGGACACGAAATAGACGAGATATTCGACACACTGACTGTACAAGAAGCCACAGACGACGTCAACGTCTAACTAACAGCCTCAAAAACGCTAAAGGTATACTTTTGTCCGAAGACAAGCACTACTTACGAAATATACAATTTTCGTCAGGCTACACAGGGAGAAACAGAAATAAATGACTGCTACGTCAACTGGCAAAATCATGAGATTTTGCGAACACAGACAAAGAGATTGCATATCAGGTAATATTTGCGTGTCATTCTCAATCTCTCAGCCGCCGTGCACTTACGGAAGTTCTTAACCTTGATCAGTTAATAGCAGCTGCTCGAGCCCTCAAAGTGAGCGAAAAACAAGCTGCTAAAGTCGAAGCACATACAAAGACTGCTAAACAACGTGTAGCACACATGTAGCACTATACAGATACAAACGACTGATGTTTGGCATAACTGCTGCCTCAGAAATCTTCCAAAACACAGTCGCAGAGCTACTACATTGCCTAAACGGATACCGCAACATCTCGGATGATATCATCGTCTACGGCAAGACGATCGCAGAACACGATGCAAACTTGAAAGCCGTTTTGAATCGTCTACGAGAGAAGAACGCACGTTTGAACAAAGAGAAATGCAAGTTCTCACAGAACACCGTTACATTCTATGGTCACGTTTTCGGTGCACAATCCGAGCAGATCCAAAGAAGATCGAATTGATAAAGAACGCACCTCCACCAACCAATGTTTCAGAAGTTCGATCACTTCTTGGCATAGCTCAGTATATATCCAGGTTCATAGCTAATTTTGCTACCATCGTTGCTCCTCTACGTGAACTAACCAGGCAAGATGAACCAAGGCAGCATCACGAACAATCCATTCAAGCCTTAACAAATGCTTTGATGAACACCAGCACGATGACATACTTCGACCCAAACACGCTCTCGGAAGTGTTTGCTGATGCCAGCCCCCTTGGTCTTGGAGCCATCCTCGCACAAGGTGGGAAAGTGATAAGCCACGCAAGCCGCGCTCTCACTGACGTTGAAAGTGATAAGCCACGCAAGCCGCGCTCTCACTGACGTTGAAAGTGATAAGCCACGCAAGCCGCGCTCTCGCTGACGTTGAAAGTGATAAGCCACGCAAGCCGCGCTCTCGCTGACGTTGAAAGTGATAAGCCACGCAAGCCGCGCTCTCGCTGACGTTGAAAGTGATAAGCCACGCAAGCCGCGCTCTCACTGACGTTGAAAGTGATAAGCCACGCAAGCCGCGCTCTCGCTGACGTTGAAAGTGATAAGCCACGCAAGCCGCGCTCTCGCTGACGTTGAAAGTGATAAGCCACGCAAGCCGCGCTCTCGCTGACGTTGAAAGTGATAAGCCACGCAAGCCGCGCTCTCACTGACGTTGAAAGTGATAAGCCACGCAAGCCGCGCTCTCGCTGACGTTGAAAGTGATAAGCCACGCAAGCCGCGCTCTCGCTGACGTTGAAAGTGATAAGCCACGCAAGCCGCGCTCTCGCTGACGTTGAAAGTGATAAGCCACGCAAGCCGCGCTCTCACTGACGTTGAAAGTGATAAGCCACGCAAGCCGCGCTCTCGCTGACGTTGAAAGTGATAAGCCACGCAAGCCGCGCTCTCACTGACGTTGAAAGTGATAAGCCACGCAAGCCGCGCTCTCACTGACGTTGAAAGTGATAAGCCACGCAAGCCGCGCTCTCGCTGACGTTGAAAGTGATAAGCCACGCAAGCCGCGCTCTCGCTGACGTTGAAAGTGATAAGCCACGCAAGCCGCGCTCTCACTGACGTTGAAAGTGATAAGCCACGCAAGCCGCGCTCTCGCTGACGTTGAAAGTGATAAGCCACGCAAGCCGCGCTCTCACTGACGTTGAAAGTGATAAGCCACGCAAGCCGCGCTCTCGCTGACGTTGAAAGTGATAAGCCACGCAAGCCGCGCTCTCACTGACGTTGAAAGTGATAAGCCACGCAAGCCGCGCTCTCACTGACGTTGAAAGTGATAAGCCACGCAAGCCGCGCTCTCGCTGACGTTGAAAGTGATAAGCCACGCAAGCCGCGCTCTCGCTGACGTTGAAAGTGATAAGCCACGCAAGCCGCGCTCTCACTGACGTTGAAAGTGATAAGCCACGCAAGCCGCGCTCTCGCTGACGTTGAAAGTGATAAGCCACGCAAGCCGCGCTCTCGCTGACGTTGAAAGTGATAAGCCACGCAAGCCGCGCTCTCACTGACGTTGAAAGTGATAAGCCACGCAAGCCGCGCTCTCGCTGACGTTGAAAGTGATAAGCCACGCAAGCCGCGCTCTCACTGACGTTGAAAGCAGATACTCGCAAACGGAACGCGAAATGCTCGCAGTTGTCTGGAGCGTAGAGCATTTCCATCTCTATTTGTACGGAGCAAGCTGTATCATTTACACAGATCACACGCCTCTGCTTGGCATCTTCAACAGCCAACATCCAGCCTCCGCAGGAATTGAAAGATGGCGATTGCGTCTCATGCCCTACCAATTCGAACTGCGATATCGACCTGCAAAAGACGACAAGAATCCGACAGACTACACTAGTCGTCACCCTTGTTCAACATAATCAAGTCATCCAATCGAAGGCTATGTGAATTATGTATGTAACTCCGCAGTCCCAAAGGCAATGACACTTGATCAGATCAGACAGCACACTAGCACTGACACCGTTCTTCAGGCAGTCACCAGAGCTGTCAAGACTGGTCGCTGGAACGATGCACGTGTTACAAGCAACTTCAGAAATGTTCAAAACGAACTGACCACCTGCAATGGCACTGTGCTAAGAGGAACACGTGTCGTTCTGCCAACTGCACTACTAGCTAGAGCTGTAGAACTCGCCCACGTAGGCCATCAAGGAATTGTGAAAACGAAGAAATTACTGCGTAAAAAAGTGTGGTTTCTAGGGATTGACAGCAAGAGCTGTCTAGCGTGCCAAGCAGCTACTAGCGGTCAAATCAACCCTGAACCAACGATCGCAACACCACTTCCTTCCGCGCCGTGGAAGATTGTCTCGCTTGACTTCTTAGGCCCAATTCGTACTGGCGAATACCTCCTCGTTGCTATGGACGACTAGTCACGTTTACTGCTTGCAACAGCCGTCATTCCAAAGTTGGATAGCATCTTCGCACGACAAGAAATTCCGGAATTGGCCAAATCTTACAACGGTCCTCCTTTCAATGGTACATAATTCGAGAAATTCTCTCATCATCTTGGATTCCACCACAGAAAGATAACTCCAGTTTGGCCACAGGCTAATGGTGAACAGAGCGCTTCATGGCTCCATTGACGAAAGCCATCAGGGCGGCACACATCGAACAACGAAGTTGGAAACAGGAACTCTATAAACTTCCTCCGCCAATACCGCATTACACCATACTCCACTACCAGTATATATCCAGCCGAAGCACTGAACAAAATAAAACTGCGTGTCACACTACCGAAACTGTCACAACATATTCACACCCATGAATCACAAGACAAACTAAAACATGAAGATATGAAGAACAAAGCAAAAACTGAAAGCCTACTGCGACAAAAGGCGTAATGCAAAGCGATCTCAACTGCAAGTTGGTGATACTGTTCTCGTTCGACAACATCGCAAAAACAACCTATCGACACCGTTCGTCCCGAAACCACTGCAAGTCATTCGACGTAAAGGCAGCATGGTGACAGCGAAAAGAGGAACGTACACAATAACTCGAAACGTCTCACACTTCAAGCGTTATGGCGCAACACATCCTCTTCCATTACACATCTATAGCGAAGCGACGTCAATGATTTTGACAGCATACCGACAGAATCGAGTGATTCGACAATTGACACTGTCGAAAAACGTAATGCATTGAAGTCCTGCATAAGACAACCGGACGACGTTCGACGCTCCAGCAGGCTCCGAAAACTACCTGTGAAATTCAAAGACTTCTTGAGTTTGCCAGAAGCCGAGAACTAGAGGCAAGCTGTCAAAGAGAGTGAGCTGCTAGTTAATCTCTCTCATTAGTTTTAGTTAGCATGCAGAATGTTAAGTGTCCAAGGGTAAAGTTTGGTCTGTAGAGAGTGAAGTGCTTGTAACCTCTCCTCTCAAGTTAATCTATCACTTTAGTTATACTTCTAATCACCGTGAACTGGCATATGCTTATTTTAAAGGAGGAGGCGCGGGCACATGTAATGGCGGGATGCCAAAATTAATAAAGCAGTAGATGTTCGCATTCATGTCTATTTTAATATGTTGCGATAAAATACAATCATTTTAGATAGCGAGACAACACAACTGTAGTCTTAATACCTGCGCTGGTGCTATATATAGAAGTAGGGCCTAACAATGGCGTATGATTTCACACATTAATCTGTATGGCGTAACTAGTAGTAAGCATTCATTAGTGGCTATACGTGTCGACATCACACATATATTACAACACACACTTAAGAAAACATAATGAACAAGAGTGCTGAAAATGTGTGTAGAAACACCATGACGTTCGGTTTTTGTATATATATATATATATATATATATATATATATATATATATATATATATATATATATATATAGAGAGAGAGAGAGAGAGAGAGAGAGCACTGTGCATTGGAAGCGAGACACATGATATAAATAATGTGGATTAAGACGATAATTGTGCATAGGTGGGAGAGCTTACATAATGAAAGGAAACAACTGGAACTTACCATTCGGCGTACAATGGTCGCATAAAATCAAGGATGAGAGTCCACGGCCCTCGCATTTTAACGTTCTCCGTATCGACTCAACGATGCACCACGCTAGAGTTCCTGGTACGTAACTGGCTTGTGCTTTGTGAAGGTATGGCGATCCAAAAGAAAAAGGCGCTGCATATAAGCGAACTATGTCGAGAATTATGTTAACGTGGTACGAGAAGATAAGGACTGGATCAACTGGTGATTAATAAGTGTTGAGAGCAGGAAGGAAAATGGCATGCCTTGGAGACAAAGCACGGTGTAATGCAATATAAGTGCTGACAACAGGAAAGGAAACCACGTGCCAACGTGGGGGAAAGGACGGTGTATTACGTTCATAGAAATATATCGGTAGGTGACAGGGGCCGCATAAAAATGGAAAATGTTTATTTAATACCAAGGTATATGCGTATTGTTTGAAAGCAGTGTGAAGGCTTCATGTTGGGACATACACCGCAATCCATCCGATTCAGAGGGGAATCGAATGTGTATGCCTGCAGACTGTACGCGTGGGGACGAGACTCCACATCGGTCGAGGGGGCGTATCAATTTCGTCAAGATATGTTTCACGGGGACAGGAAAACCGCTGAAAAGACAGCAGCAGCAGCACAGACCGTACGGACCGCCAAAATGGTGAACGTATGAAGCGAAAGAGATCAGGATGAGACGGATTTCAGCGTAAGACCATGTGGCGTTGTTGATGCGAACATTCAAAGAAAACAAGAAAGAAAAGAAACAAGGACCCCGGCAAAGTCATAATCGTGGGCACCATGAAACTACTCGATAATTCGGCTTACGGGAAAACAATCACCAACGTGGATCGACACCATAAAGTGAAAAACTGCACGGAAGTCGCCGCGTCGACTTTTATCAACAATCGCGTATTTCGCCAGCTCGACGTCGTCGTCGACAACGCGTACGTGATCGAGATGAACTTGAGAAGAGTAAAATACGCGTGTGTTTTTACTTAAATACGCGTTGCCCATCCACGTGTGTTTTTATTGTCCTACGTACGCCTGTCTGCGCATGCTGCAGTTCTACTACGACTTAATGGACGGGTACCTTGAACAACCTCTTGTCCAGTACTGTGAGATGGACACACACATCGCCTTGGCCGGTGAGTGTGTAGTCGACTTCGTGACCTCGGAGCATCGAAAACATCACCGGTACTTTCGGCACCGAGCCCAATGGCACCCATCGGAGATAAGACCGCCTACATGCACTGTCGACTCGCCGGTCACCCGTGGACTGCCTCCGATCCGTGCAGCGTCATGTGTGTGTGTGTGTGTGTGTGTGTGTGTGTGTGTGTGTGTGTGTGTGTGTGTGTGTGTGTGTGTGTGTGTGTGTGTGTGTGTGTGTGTGTGTGTGTGTGTGTGTGTGTGTGTGTGTGTGTGTGTGTGTGTGTGTGTGTGTGTGTGTGTGTGTGTGTGTGTGTGTGTGTGTGTGTGTGTGTGTGTGTGTGTGTGTGTGTGTGTGTGTGTGTGTGTGTGTGTGTGTGTGTGTGTGTGTGTGTGTGTGTGTGTGTGTGTGTGTGTGTGTGTGTGTGTGTGTGTGTGTGTGTGTGTGTGTGTGTGTGTGTGTGTGTGTGTGTGTGTCAAGCGGAGGAGCGGTAGCAGGACGAATCGCAGTTTCCGAGTGAACAAGTTGTCCGTGTTGACTTACGTGCAAGAAGAGGCAGCGCTCTCGTATTTCTAGTGTGAGGTACACGACGATGGACTCAGCACCGATGACGATGGACTCAGCACCGCACCGTTACACGTATTAAAAGAGAGGGTGCAAGTTGACACGTTCATTCTTCGCAATGGACACGCGATGAAAACTTCCCATTACGTGCATCGTCGCTAGACCGATGGATTGAGATAAGATCACTTTCTTTGCGTGTTTACTACGCTAAGCGTCCACGACGATCGACTCGTCATCAAACAAAACGACGTGGTGTTACGAGAAATACGCGACGTTTGCAGAAACGGTACCCAACGTTCGGTTCGGAGAAGGTCTATCGAAAGCGACTTTTGTTTGATCCGACGACGAAACTCTTAGGCGTCATAGATGACCTGGTGGCTGAAACGGACGGTAGGGTCACGAAGTTTTTCACCAAAAAGAGTCATCACAATAACACATCCGTCCTCTGCCTCGTGCAGAGCTCGTTCCCGATAAAACAACCCCGCACCATCAGTTTGAACGTGCAATACATGGCATTGTTTAAGAATCCATGCGACACGTTGCAAATAACGCATTTGGCCCGACATATGTATCCGCAAGAAGCTTTTAAAGACGCAAAAGCAGCATCGTATCTCTTGATCGAACTGAAACAGGAAACGCCCAAATATCTACGCTTGCATACGGCCATCTTTCCGGGCGCCGCCATTCAGTACGTCTACCTGCCGAAGGAATAAAATAATAGACGTGACGCTAGAGTCGTTATTCGCAAGATGTTGGACTTCGTGAAAAGACACATCCTGTGTCTACAGTTGCTCAACAGACACAGGAACATAAAATTCAGAAACGTTATCCTCAACAACGCCGACGCCGATCTGATTTGTAGACTGTGCGCTTATAACATTTTAAAAGGGAACGATCCGTTAATCTGGAGTCAGAAGGTGCTGTTACGAAAGTACAGGAAGTATCTGCACGCGCTGCCCAAGAAAAAAATCTGCCATAGCGAAGAAGAGAAGGATCTTACAAACCGGCGTCTTTGTATCGGCCTTGCTAGCTCTGTTGGCGACCTCGGTGCTTCTGCCCAGGCAAGGGAAGAAGTAGATGGGGTACGCTCGAGAAAAGGCCTTGGTGGATCCGCGTTTGTTGGATACCCTTCGACCACTACCGACGGACACGGTCGGTAAGTTGATGCGATGACCCGGTGCCAAGATGACTTCGATTTTCGATCGACGAAGAGGAAAAGGTGAAGCTGTACAATTAGAACTTGCAACGGTACAAAGACATGGCCGATAGACGAGTAAAACAACCCACACTAGTGATCGTAGTGAGGATGGAGCAGTAGTAGTTGTAGCAGCAGCAGCAGCAGCAGCAGCAGCAGCAGCAGCAGCAGCAGCAGCAGCAGCAGCAGCAGCAGCAGCAGCAGCAGCAGCAGCAGCAGCAGCAGCAGCAGCAGAGCCGGTAGCGAAAGGTGTGGTAGAGGTCAACATTGCGGAGAGCCAAAAACCACGAAGGTCGACTGCAAAGTGTACTCTATCCTGCGGGGTGGGGGGGAGGGGCATGTCGCACATGCACGAAAATGCTGTGCTGTGTTGACAACGACGCGTACAACGGTTCGTACACTAAAAAACCGTTTCACGCCAAGCACAACGACATAAACTTCATCGCCGTCTACGTGGACTGTCAACAGGTGCCCGCCGAACCCCTCCCACCGAATTTCGTGGAGGGTCGTTACGTCAGAAGTTACGTCATCCTGTTTGCCTTGACCAAAAAGGTGACACAGGACGAAGGGAACGGCCTGACTCGCGCTGACTTCAGTAATGGGTTTACCTTCTTCGGTTTCGATCTGACCCCGGGCGCATGTGACGGGTGGTGCTTCCACATGGCGCAGAAGGGCAACCTGCACATCGGGATCCATTTCGCAACGGCCGTGGACGTTGTCGCGTACGGTGAATTCGAGGCGGTCCTGGAAATCGACAAGAGCAGGAATGTCATCTACGATTACTGATGGACACGGATCAGATCGCACGACTCCAGGCGAGGGATGTGCAGACTAACATAATCATCCACGACGTCGTTCCAAAAGACGGGCTGCCCACGACCATAGGCGCTTACCCGATCACATTCGTGTGCAACAATCACGATGGCGATCGACGCGGTCAACATTGGATCGCCCTTAGGACATGGCGAATACTTCTGTTAGTACGGTGTACGGTCTACGGTCTACCGTCTACGGTCTACGGTCTACGGTCTAAGGTCTACGGTCTACTGTCTACGGTCTACGGTCTACGGTCTACCGTCTACCGTCTACGGTCTACGGTCTACCGTCTACGGTCTACGGTCTACGGTCTACCGTCTACGGTCTACCGTCTACCGTCTACGTTCTACGGTCTACGGTCTACCGTCTACGGTCTACGGTCTACGGTCTACGGTCTACCGTCTACGGTCTACGGTCTACCGTCTACGGTCTACGGTCTACGGTCTACGGTCTACCGTCTACGGTCTACGGTCTACCGTCTACGGTCTACGGTCTACCGTCTACCGTCTACCGTCTACCGTCTACGGTCTACGGTCTACCGTCTACGGTCTACCGTCTACCGTCTACGGTCTACGGTCTACCGTCTACGGTCTACCATCTACCGTATACGGTCTACCGTCTACGGTCTACCGTCTACCGTCTACCGTCTACCGTCTACCGTCTACGGTCTACCGTCTACGGTCTACGGTCTACCGTCTACCGTCTACCGTCTACCGTCTACGGTCTACGGTCTATCGTCTACGGTCTACCGTCTACCGTCTACGGTCTACGGTCTACCGTCTACGGTCTACCATCTACCGTATACGGTCTACCGTCTACGGTCTACCGTCTACCGTCTACCATCTACCGTCTACCGTCTACCGTCTACCGTCTACCGTCTACGGTCTACCGTCTACCGTCTACGGTCTACCGTCTACGGTCTACCGTCTACCGTCTACGGTCTACGGTCTACGGTCTACGGTCTACCGTCTACGGTCTACGGTCTACCGTCTACGGTCTACCGTCTACGGTCTACCGTCTACGGTCTACCGTCTACCGTCTACGGTCTACCGTCTACCGTCTACGGTCTACCGTCTACGGTCTACGGTCTACGGTCTACCGTCTACGGTCTACGGTCTACGATCTACCGTCTACGGTCTACCGTCTACGGTCTACGGTCTACCGTCTACGGTCTACGGTCTACGGTCTACCGTCTACCGTCTACGGTCTACCGGTCTACCGTCTATGGTCTACCGTCTACGGTCTACGGTCTACCGTCTACCGTCTACGGTCTACGGTCTACCGCCTACGGTCTACGGTCTACGGTCTAAAGTCTACGGTCTACGATCTACCATCGCTACACGCGGCGTTCCGCACTTTTCTGAATGAACTTGTTTGGAGTGGACCTACGAACGAACAATATTTACTGCTTCGATGCAACGGCATACGGATGAACGTTTTCTGCAAAGAATTTTGGCAATGATTTATTTACTAACTATTGTCGTGTGTTCTACTGGTTTTGACCCCTGAAAGAGGATAAATTTTAGTATCATCATCATTCATCGAACGAGCATCTGGCATGATGGTCTTACACCCGTAAGCTCGGGACCTTTGGGGTAGAAACATCCCCTTAAGGCCTCCGTCGCATGATGTAGATTACGTAATACAAAGTGTGCACAACCTATGGTGTTTGTTATTTTCTTTCACATGTCCCAAAGTTTCCAATGACCCTAGCATGCCAGGATTTGCTACCGGATATGACCCTAAATCGATTATAACCCCAAATGACCCTACTGACCGGAAATGTCCCCACATGACCGGATATGACCCTAAATGACCGGAAGGCTTGGCTCTTAAGGTGTGTTCTCTCTCTATGACTCATAAGGTGTGTTCTCTCTCTATGACTACTCCCGTCACAACATATGATCAGCAGATTATCCCATCGTCAAACACCTGGACAATATATTTATGATCCAACAGAAGACCCTGCCGTCAACCAGCTGGACAACATATGATCAACAGAAGACCCAATCGTCAACCACTCAGACAACATGTGATCAACAGAATACCCCGCCATCAACCAGCCGGACAACATGTGATCAACAAAAGACCCAATCGTCAACCACTCAGACAACATGTGATCAACAGAAGACCCAATCGTCAACCACTCAGACAACATGTGATCAACAGAATACCCCGCCGTCAACCAGCCGGACAACATATGATCAACAAAAGACCCAATCGTCAACCACTCAGACAACATATGATCAACAGAATACCCCACCGTCAACCAGCCGGACAATATATGATCAACAGCCTCATTTGTTTGTATAGCTTCTGCTTACAGCGTTCTTGTATAAGTTCCTTCTACACATGAATACTTTAATAACATTTCAGTACGCGTGTTTTATTGTTGGAAGTTAGCGATGGTAGTACAATGTGTATCTTTGGTACTTCCAGAATGAACGTGTGGTTGGCCTGTTTAAACGTTTGATTATCTGTATGTAGTCTGTATGTAATGTAAGTCCATCATAATTGATTCGTGTTAACCGAGAACAGGTCAATCGAAGAAACGCTTATGGATAACATTCAGTTTCACTAATAATATGAAACACGCCGCTTTTGTTTTTGCTGTTGTAAAACAGAATATTTATGTTCACACTCATCCTCAACTGATTTAAGATATCCCTATCCGGTTCATTGATGTCCAAATATGTAATATGTGATCCGCAGTCGATTTAATAAAAAATATATATTTTTTCAAATCTTCGAAATTATTGACTTTAGTAGTTAGATTTAGTAAGGCACAACATAGTGGATATCCACAATGGTAGACACTGTGCGGGTCAATGCCGATCATGGGCGTAACTTCCATCTTCTCGCCGATCACACGACACAGTTACATGAATTTTCAGCGTTTCCATGTTCACTTCACGTAATGCTTGACCAAGCATTAAGTAATTTAATAGTTTGTCTGATGATTTCACAAACACTACATACAAACGTTGCACAAACGATCTAGCATGTTGCAGTAGGCAGGCTTGAGTTTTCGCAGAAAGAATGTATTGAGGAGGGACCTTTAATTAATGTTGATGTTGATTATTGGCAAAATTGCGGAAGCGAAACGCGTATGCTAACATGTAATACTGGTACGTGGTTGACGCAGACTTTAATAGTTTATGGAATGGGGGCATATAAAGACATCGGCTAAAAAACTCTGTGGCCCAATATAGATGCCAAGGGATCTAAATTAGACAACGATAATATAGACTGGGCCACAGAAGAAAAACATTTTAATTCACGTGATACTATGTCCTGCTGGTGTGCTTTAGTTAACGCTTGAGTGCTGCTATTTAACCGTGTGAAAATAAACGTTTCACGAGTTAAATACAGTATTGAATACCAAGACATGCTTTTTAATAAATACTTTTTAAAACTATTTATTATTTTTATTTTTTTTTCGAAATTTATTTTATAAATATTTTTACACAAATACTTGTCTAGCCTTTCAAAAACAATTTATTGCAGCGGCGCCACATCATGGGGCCTGGATAATCGTGCGCAGAACAACGAACGCCATTAGATTACTGTCCACTATTACGCGATCTACATAAAGTTAAAACTGACATCGGTACTTTCTCAAGTTTATAGCCTGCTTCGCCTTCAGGTGGCCGACTACTCTGAAATCAAGCTTTCTGCGCATCCGTCTGCGCATCATTGTTAGAACAACGATTAAATCAAAATAACAGTTATGTTATCGATTGAAACTACGTCCATAATGCCAACGGTAAACCCATATGCTAGGTATAAGAAAGCTAATAAGAACCGAAACCATTATAAATTAAACATTATACATGTGGCGCCTCTCGTGGATACAGAGGAGGGTATGTGAACGCATAGTCTCCGCGCAGGTTCCAAGACTGTTAAGCCGGGGTGGGTGTGTGAGGATAAGCTCTCACTACTTATAAAATGCCCCAACGGCGTGCGCCTCGTAAAGCCTCTGACAGTCCAGTCCAGCTTCTGGCCTTCTTGTGGCAGAACTGTTTTTACTGACAGGAGAAGGGGCAAAGGCGGATATCTGACTCCTTAAAACCAGAAGCTTCGGGCAGATTGGGCTAGTTGACTGGTCGCCCGTCTAGGAGAAGGTAAACTCTTATTTCAAACCTCCGCTGCCTTGCGGCTATACCCTCTCATGGGGAAGGCTAGGGGAGTAAACCCTACACAAATCAGGAGTGGAACCCCGAAGACGGTCTGGTGATCACGTTGTCACTTTTCCGGCAGCTCCTGCAGCCAAGCTGGTGCCAAACGTCGCTTCGCATTCCTTTGGATCCCATCGGTAAGGCCGAGAGCTGGATCCTGATGACTGGGCAACCCAGGATCTCGTACACTCTTGCCCAGGCTTGCGCCCTGGAGAGGCTACTCCAGCCTCACTTCATAGTGTGGAACTAACATGGGAGATAGCAGTTACGAGTGATAAGCCCAACTCGATCGGCGTAGAGTACGGGCGCTACGGGTTGTCTCTGATGGTGGAAGAGATAATCGCGTCTCACTGGTCAGCTACCGCCCTCCTAAACTGGGCAGCCCCCAGCCAATAAGGTGCTCACTCGCCAACATCTGCCAGCTTCAATGGGTGCTTGGAGCTTAGTGTTTAGGCACAACAAGCAGAAGGTAACACTGCACCAGACAAACAACGAAAAACTAAGAAGTACCCAGCACTTCGCTTCGCAAGCTGGAATGTGCGGACCATGTGTCCCGGTATCTCAGATGACCTGCAACAGGCCAATGACAGCAGGAAACAACGATTATCGATAGGGAGCTAACCAGACTCGATGTCAGCATCGCGGCTCTCCAGGAAACCAGACTTGCCTCCAGCGGATGTCCTTCACCTTCTTCTGGAAAGGGAAGGAGCCTGAGGAACCTCGCTTGTACGGGGTTGGTTTTGCTGTCAAGAACTCTCTCCTTGATTCTGTGGAGCCTACCACTGGTGTCACTGAGCGCATCCTATATATCTGTCTCGCCGCTGCTGCAGGGTTTGTCCACATCTTCAGCATCTACGCCCCTACATTGGGGGCCTCTGAAGATATCAAGGACCATTTCTATGATGAGCTTGACAGCCTGATTGGCAAGATTCCCAAAGTTGAGCCGCTCATCCTTCTTGGCGACTTTAATGACAGAGTAGACTCAGCCCATCAATCATAGCCGTCCTGCATTGGACACCATGGCACTGGGAGGATGAACGACAACGGACAAAGATTATTGGAGCTATGCTCATTTCATGGTCTTTGCATCACCAACACCTTCTTCCAGTCAAAGCATCAGCATAAAGTGTCGTGGAAACATCCAAGGTCTCATAAATGGCATCAACTAGACCTCGTCATCGCCAGACGCTCTGGTCTGAACAATCTCCTAGCAACACGTAGCTACCACAGTGCAGATTGTGATACAGACCATGCCATGGTGTGCAGTAAAGTGAGACTCTCTCCGCGTAAGCTGCACCGCTCCAAGCCCACAGATCGCACTCGCATCAATGTTGCTAGAACTGCAGACCCCCAACGAAGAGAGCTGTTTGTAGCCTCCCTTGAGCAGTCCCTTCATGACCTTCCGGATCAGGACGCCACAGCAAGGTGGAACACCCTCATTAATAGCATCTACAATGCAGCGATAACTGCATTTGGCAAGAGAGAAAGACCAAACCAAGACTGATTCAATGCTAACCTACATGTTATGGTATCCGTCATTGAAACCAAACGAGAAGCCCTGCTTGCATACAAACAGAATCCATGCGAGAAGACACTGTCGGCTCTCAGATCTGCACGGAGCATCGCACAAGCACAGCAAGACGCTGTGCAAATGATTACTGGCTGAAACTTTGCGAGAGTATCCAAAACTTAGCCGACTGCGGAAACGTACGCGGCATGTACGATGGTATCAAGAAAGCTGTTGGCCCCAGTGTAAGGAAGATGGCGCCACTGAAATGCACATCAGGAGAGATGCTCACAGACCTGGATAAACAGATGGAGCGATGGGTTGAACATTAATCAGAACTGTACTCCCGACAAACAGTCGTTACTAATGCTGCTCTCAACGCCATCAGGGACTTGCCTATGATGGAGGAGCTGGACAACGAACCCACAGTCGAAGACCTGAGCAAAGCTATTGACTCTCTCTCTTGCGGCAAGGCACCAGGATGTAACAGTATACCGCCAGAAGTGAACAAGTGTGAGAAGCCCGCCTTACTACAGCACCTGCATCAACTGCTCTGTCTCTGCTGGAATGAAGGAACAGTCCTTCAAGAAATGCGAGATGCTACAATAGTCACCTTGTACAAAAACAAAGGCGACCGCAGTGACTGCAACAACTATAAGGGCATATCATTATTGAGCATTGTGGGGAAGGCCTTCGCTAAGGTCCTGCTAATCAGACTTCAGAAACTTGCCTCACGTGATGCCATGTAGCCTAATCCCAGTGCGGGTTCAGAGCAGGAAGATCCACCATCGATATGATCTTCTCAGTACGCCAGCTCCAGGAAAAGTGCAGAGAGCAGGGAAGCCCCTCTACGTGGCGTTAATTGACTTAACCAAGACCTTCGATCTTGTCAGCAGGAAGGGACTCTTCTGCCTACTTGAGAAGATCGGCTGCCCTCCCAAGCTACGCAGCATGGTGGTCTTCTTCCATGAGAACATGAAGGGTACAGTTGTGTAATATGGTTCGACATCGGAGACCTACCCTGTCTGCAACGGTGTCAAGCAAGGCTGTGCCCTTGCTCCAACATTGTTTGGGATCTTCTTCTCCCTCTTTCTGTCATATGCCTTCGACTCTTGGACTCACAATCAGCCCCTCCGTCAAGATCAATGACTACACCCTGGAGGTAGTAGAAGACTTCACCTACCTCGGGTCAAACATCTCCAACAACCTTTCGCTGGACACTGAGATAAACAGGCGCATCGGAAAAGCCGCATGCACTATGGCCAAGCTAACCAAAAGAGTATGGGAAAATAAGATGCTCACTGATTCCACCATCCACCATGTCGTCTCTCATGCCCGCACCTTCCTCAGTACTTCCTTGCAACTTCCTCCATCCTCACACACACGCACGCACGCACACTCAAACACACGCACGCACGTTCACACATAGTTCGGTCCTCTCAATATTCATTCAGAAGCCATGTTTTCTGAATATATTACTCCATTTTTGCAATATATTTATTCTGAACGTCCTTCTTGCTATCTGCCACCACTACTGTTTCGTCCGCATACAGTATCTTGTTCGGTTCTTCCTGGTCAACTTGGTCAACTTTCCACTAATCACGTCCATCACCACGATGTAGTAAAGCAGTTCTGGTTCTCTCCTATCTTGCTCTCCATTATATTCCTCGCTTTAGCATCGATTATCCGTTCAAGCAATTTCAAGGCTAGACTCAATAATGTGATGCCTCTGTATGTCATGGGTATAAAATTATCATTTCCCTTCCATAAAGGCACAATCACTCCTCTTCCCCACTCGCCAGCAACATGTTCCGCTGACTGTTTCGGGCAATCAGCATATCTATATTTGTCTTGTCGTGTCTACTATGTAAGTTATCTTGTGAGACTCCCTGTTCTGGGAGAAGGAGTTTGCAACCACCAACTGATTTTTGGCGAGCATCTCCACCAGCTCTTGTCCTCTGTGTTTAGTGTGCCCCGTCCATTCTTTCCTACCGTCTCGACGTTCCTGCAAAACAACACATTGTTTCTTGCAAACTGTACATAATTATCATAACAAATTTATTCGTTTTAAAAAGGAAAACGTATTTTAGTACGCATTGAAATAAGATGTTTTCTCGATTTTGTTATTATCATTATACTAAATGTTCAACATTCTTTCTTCAGTGTTACGGAAATTTAATTCAGATAGAAAAAAATATATACTACAAAGCCACCATTTCTTCAAGATAAAACATTGTTTCTTAATTTAAGTTGCATTTTCGCATAATTATTAAACTTTGTGATTTGCATTTGTGTTAACGTTCGTACCAAAGTTACGTGGAAACGACGAATTGAGCAGTAACGAAACTGAAAGGTTTACCATGTGCTTCGTTTTACAATGAGAGGGTGATTCGTGTATATTGTCTTTATGTGGTTTATCTCATAGAATACAGGCCTGATTCCTGTCGTTTAACATCATGTCAACATGGTGGCTCCTGCAAGATCATTGACAAGATTCCTGCATGCGCGTGCAAGACGGGTTACAGAGGCAGAAAGTGCGAATGTAAGAACTCGCATTTCTGTTCAATCACACATACATAGTATGTACACTCACACACACGTACGAACAAGTTCGCACACACGCATGCACTCGCTTACATATAAATACGTACATTCCCCATGTAGATACGTAGATGGTTCTGTGTTGTGTGGACCTTTCACAGGTCCAAGTCAGAAAATCGTTTCGCTTCTCTGGGCATGCATATCCCGGGTTCATCATAGCCCTGGACTTTTGTGTTTGTTCAAGTTGATGCTAGAATGCAGTTAATGACACATTTTTATTTTGTTGTATAATAATAATTCTTATCTGCAGTTGAGTTTATTCCCTTTGAACCAACTGTTGTGATATTGGTATTTTTACATTGACACTCTGTGTTGCTCAGATGATCTAGTTTTTTATTGTTGCATATGTGACTGCGCATGCTTGCGTGCGTGCGTGCGTGCGTGCGTGCGTACGTGCGTGCGTGCGTGCGCGCGTGAGCGAGTGAGCGTATGATATCACATGCTAATAAACTCTCACTACCCGTTTGCAAACGTAAGACAAATCGAAATACAACATATGATAAAGTTGGAACACTTTGCATAATCAAGACGCAGGAGAAGGCTACTTCCATTTTTTCGCACCATCTGCTGCCGCTGCCACTGCCTGTGCCAATGCCGTTGCTCCGGCTGCTGCTGCTGCTGCTGCTGCTGCTGCTGCTGCTGCTGCTGGGCCGGCTGCCGCTATGTCGGTAGCTGCTGCTGTGCCGGCTGCCGCTATGTCGGTAGCTGCTGCTGTGCCGGCTGTCGCTATGTCTGTAGCTGCTGCTGTGCTGGCTGTCGCTATGTCGGTAGCTGCTGCTGTGCCGGCTGTCGCTATGTCGGTAGCTGCTGCTGTGCCGGCTGTTGCTATGTCGGTAGCTGCTGCTGTGCCGGCTGTCGCTATGTCTGTAGCTGCTGCTGTGCCGGCTGTCGCTATGTCGGTAGCTGCTGCTGTGCCGGCTGTCGCTATGTCTGTAGCTGCTGCTGTGCCGGCTGTCGCTATGTCTGTAGCTGCTGCTGTGCCGGCTGCCGCTATGTCGGTAGCTGCTGCTGTGCCGGCTGTCGCTATGTCGGTAGCTGCTGCTGTGCCGGCTGCCGCTATGTCGGTAGCTGCTGCTGTGCCGGCTGTCGCTATGTATGTAGCTGCTGCTGTGCCGGCTGTCGCTATGTCTGTAGCTGCTGCTGTGTCGGCTGTCGCTATGTCGGTAGCTGCTGCTGTGCCGGCTGTCGCTATGTCGGTAGCTGCTGCTGTGCCGGCTGTCGCTATGTCGGTAGCTGCTGCTGTGCCGGCTGTCGCTATGTCTGTAGCTGCTGCTGTGTCGGCTGTCGCTATGTCGGTAGCTGCTGCTGTGCCGGCTGTCGCTATGTCGGTAGCTGCTGCTGTGCCGGCTGTCGCTATGACGGTAGCTGCTGCTGTGTCGGCTGTCGCTATGACGGTAGCTGCTGCTGTGCCGGCTGTCGCTATGTCTGTAGCTGCTGCTGTGTCGGCTGTCGCTATGTCGGTAGCTGCTGCTGTGCCGGCTGTCGCTATGTCGGTAGCTGCTGCTGTGCCGGCTGTCGCTATGTCGGTAGCTGCTGCTGTGCCGGCTGTCGCTATGTCTGTAGCTGCTGCTGTGTCGGCTGTCGCTATGTCGGTAGCTGCTGCTGTGCCGGCTGTCGCTATGTCGGTAGCTGCTGCTGTGCCGGCTGTCGCTATGACGGTAGCTGCTGCTGTGTCGGCTGTCGCTATGACGGTAGCTGCTGCTGTGCCGGCTGTCGCTATGTCGGTAGCTGCTGCTGTGTCGGCTGTCGCTATGACGGTAGCTGCTGCTGTGTCGGCTGTCGCTATGTCGGTAGCTGCTGCTGTGCCGGCTGTCGCTATGTCTGTAGCTGCTGCTCTGTCGGCTGTCGCTATGTCGGTAGCTGCTTCTGTGCCGGCTGTCGCTATGTCGGTAGCTGCTGCTGTGCCGGCTGTCGCTATGTCGGTAGCTGCTGCTGTGCCGGCTGTCGCTATGACGGTAGCTGCTGCTGTGTCGGCTGTCGCTATGTCGGTAGCTGCTGCTGTGCCGGCTGTCGCTATGTCTGTAGCTGCTGCTGTGTCGGCTGTCGCTATGTCGGTAGCTGCTTCTGTGCCGGCTGTCGCTATGTCGGTAGCTGCTGCTGTGCCGGCTGTCGCTATGTCGGTAGCTGCTGTTGCGTCGGCTGTCGCTATGACGGTAGCTGCTGCTGTGTCGGCTGTCGCTATGTCGGTAGCTGCTGCTGTGCCGGCTGTCGCTATGTCTGTAGCTGCTGCTGTGTCGGCTG
Source organism: Lamellibrachia columna (assembly GCA_963662155.1). Taxonomy (NCBI): domain Eukaryota; kingdom Metazoa; phylum Annelida; class Polychaeta; order Sabellida; family Siboglinidae; genus Lamellibrachia; species Lamellibrachia columna. The sequence continues at coordinate 40,654,221 of OY759263.1, read as the reverse complement.
TCGCTATGTCGGTAGCTGCTTCTGTGCCGGCTGTCGCTATGTCGGTAGCTGCTGCTGTGCCGGCTGTCGCTATGTCGGTAGCTGCTGCTGTGCCGGCTGTCGCTATGTCGGTAGCTGCTGCTGTGCCGGCTGTCGCTATGTCGGTAGCTGCTGCTGTGTCGGCTGTCGCTATGACGGTAGCTGCTGCTGTGTCGGCTGCAACTTGCAAGATTTACCTGTGCTAGGTGAGAAGAAAGTATTTGTTTTCGTGTTGTAGTTTTGGATTCCTGTCGTAGCAAACCCTGCAGCAATTAGGCCCAGTGTGTGGTGCTTAGTGACAAAGTCTATCAGTGCATCTGCAAGAACTACAAAGTAGGGCAGAACTGCGAACGCAAAAACTTTTAATGAATATTTTCTTTACCAAACCGCAATTGTAGCAAACAAAATTATTCCGTTTTCTTCGTGTAATTCGTCGTGCACGTGTTGTGTTGGTCGTTGTCCCGGGGTTCTCAACTACCAATGCCAACATCTAATGTGTGGAGGCGGACAGCGTTGTCACGGATAATCCGGTAGTCCCTAGGCTAAGCAGATTTCAATGTAGTGAATTTTACACTGAATTTTTCCCATACACCCTTCAGCGACAGCCGCTTTTAAAAACA
>OY759263.1:40503543-40653383 GCA_963662155.1 Lamellibrachia columna | reverse complement strand
GTCAAACACTATTGAACTATTTGCGCGTTTTGGTAGCACCGAAGTCCCGACAACATATTGTAATGATTAATCCGACACATGATGTCCCATTCCGTACTGAGCATAGTCAGATGAAAAAGTCTGCTCTGGCTTATTGTGGATCGGTGCTCATCCTTGATCAGTTTCAACTTGAGAAAAGTGCTCTCTCCGCTACAGTTACTATATACATCATAGTCAGAGGGATGCGAGTTTCTGCAACTAGTCCACCGAACTGGATCGTTCCCTGGAGTGTCATCCAGATCTAATGAATAAAGTGTCACAAGTTTCTTACCAGCCTCTCTCATTTCGCTTGGTTCCATGACTACCTTCTAAGCGGTCATTGACTCGAGAGTACGATTTGACTCGCTTATCTATGTCCGAAGACCGCACATCCCGGACGGCAGTGAAAGGCGCCACTGTAACACTCTTCTGGCGAGTGCGGACATTTTCAGCAAATTTCGTCATCCGTAATAGCTCAGTCGCGGCATTTTAACTCGTCGAATCGTTCATTCACAGAGATGACTCTAGACTTGACTTGGATTTTATTTGACTTGCCAGTTTGTGACTTGCCAACAAGTCTGATGCGTTGTCTTGGAAACACGATTGTTCTGCAAAATTATTTAAAAAAAACATTATCCCCAGCTTAATGCCTGTATTAGCAAATATCTAAGTCCCTTGATATCTTATTCGATGTTATTTACACCTGTGCTTGTATGAAGAGCACCATAGCCATTGAAATCTCTAGTCTCACTTATCTGTTGTTATCCATTGTCACTACTCCATCTTGTGTAGGCCTGTAAAGCACCAGCAGCCAATCGGCGTCAGTACCGAAATGCTACACTACACACTTTACTTTTTTGCCTGACTTAACTTTTCAGTCGGACAGTTGTGTCAGTATAATAGAAGTTAATTTTAATTGCATCGTATAAAGTGATAAAAGTTCACTCTTATTTTATAAATTATCCAAATGCCCGGTTGATTCTGGGTATATACATAACTTCAGTCACAATGAAAACACCACTCTGCGTCCAGGCGAAGATGTGTGCTGCAAACGGTGGCGCCACAGCGCGGAACCTGAATAATCGAGGTTATGATTCGTCACGTTCGTGAACTCGCCGAGAAGAGAGTATGTAACCACTCCATTTTGTGTAGGCGTTCCCGTGAAGCGCCAGCAGCTAATCAGCGTCATTATTGAGATTCTACACTAAACATCTTTTTTGCCTGATTTAGCTTTCAGTCTGACAATTGTGTCAATATAATAACAGTTTAAAGTTAATTCGAATTGCACCGTATAAACTGATCACTTTTATTTTATGAGTTAGCCAAATGCCCGGATGATACCGCAATTGGCTAATTATGTTAATTAGCTAATTATGTATGCATACATCATTTCCGTCACAATAACAGCTATGCTCTAACTTCCAATATGGCGAAGCCCGCGCACCGTCAATGCCACTTTGGGGCCTGTGTGTCGGCACGAACTATGATCGTATGTTACATTAGCCTACTCGTTATTTGTTATTAGCTCAGGTAAACAATGTGATAATATTTTAAGAGGGAGCAAATACACCTACAAGGTTTGCCTTAGGGTGAACACTATTCGCATTCCTTGATATCTGCTGTTGTTATCGTGTTGAAACTTTTAACGTTTCTCCTGAATAATAATAAAGCAGTTCGGCAGTTATTGTTCTCAGTGGCACTCTGAAGCTATGGATTGTAGCTTGTTCGTGTGCAATCTTTCCCCATACATCATGTCCAAAAAACTTTATGCATCAATCGGTCCTCGCCAATTATTATCAGTTCCACATTAGATCCGGGTTTGCTCAATAATTATTTAGTATCTAGATAAAAGGTCGTAATTTTCCTAAACAAAATTAATTAGCCATATTTTAAATCATATTTGTGAGCAACTAGACGCAGACTTATAAGTGTTAGTACGTAGACTTAAACGCAGACTTATAAGTGTTAGTACGTAGACTTAAACGCAGACTTATAAGTGTTAGTACGTAGACTTAAACGCAGACTTATAAGTGTTAGTACGTAGACTTAAACGCAGACTTATAAGTGTTAGTACGCAGACTTAAACGCAGACTTATAAGTGTTAGTACGTAGACTTAAACGCAGACTTATAAGTGTTAGTACGCAGACTTAAACGCAGACTTATAAGTGTTAGTACGTAGTATCGGTGGCCCTGGAGGTTGCTGCTGGCTCTTCGTACTCGGGCTTCTGCGCAATAACACGGAACGTGGCAGTTTCGATTATTTTCTGGCACCGCTGAAACATCACTAACGTAGACTGATTAATAACTAGAATATTGCGTATGGTCAACTGTAGAAAATCTGGCGGCCTTTTTATCATTTTGTTTGTTTGCATTATATTTTATTATTGACTCTATGTTTGTGGGATATGTTGATTATTCAGTTAAAAGAAAATAACAACAGTTGAAACAAGGCCAACATCTACAGTACAAACCAGTTTGCGCTGTGTACATTGGTTTGTTCTCTCATATCTCCGTCAGTTCCGCTTGCGTGGATGGGCCTGAAATATTGTAGGCGAGCTCGAAATTCCCCGGGATGAGGATGTATGTACAAAAGAACTTATATGGACGTTTGACGTAGATTACGTAATTCGGAACAATAATAGAAAACACACAATTTTACGTAACTACGAATTACCCTTCCTACGAATGTTCGTACGGTATGAACGCTTCTTGAAAATGGTTACTGGATCATGACGCCAGAAAACTACGCCGCATTCCGTGTGTTGCATTTATCTTGGGTCGTTACATAAGAAATATTATTTAGAATTTAGTGTTGCTGTGTTTGAGATTTTCCAAAAAGTTAATTGTCATGGAATCAATATTCAATCGGATAAAAAGTATGATAATATATTTTTTTTACAAAACGCAAATGTAATGAGACGCCGGGTAATAATCGAGGAATTCGCACAGAGCAGAGACCTACTTCCAAAATGAAAACAAACCACATGTGAAAAACATGGTTATCGTTTCACTCTTGCGATTGTTTTAACGAGATGTATCCCTGTGTTTTTAAAATCGCTCTAGACAGATTTAAAGGGGAGGCAAACGTAACCAGCTGTTTTTTTGGGAGCATTTTTAGATTTGTGTAAATGTTACAACCAGTATAGGTATTAAACGAATATCGACACAACAGTGGGCAATGTATGCATGTGATTCTAGTAAGGGCTACAACAGAATATGTATGAGACAGGTTGCCAAGACTGGAGGGTTCTGGTAACTGAGGGTTGGAGACAGGTTACCAAGACTGGAGGGTTCTAGTAACTGAGGGTTGGAGACAGGCTACCAAGACTGGTGGGTTCTGGAAACTTAGGGTTGGTTCTCTTTCAGAGAGGCCTGGGCAATACAGATAAGGAAGGCAAACGTAACCAGCTGTTTTTGGGAGCATTTTTAGATTTGTGTAAATGTTACAACCAGTATAGGTATTAAACGAATATCGACACAACAGTGGGCAATGTATGCATGTGATTCTAGTAAGGGCTACAACAGAATATGTATGAGACAGGTTACCAAGACTGGAGGGTTCTGGTAACTGAGGGTTGGAGACAGGTTACCAAGACTGGAGGGTTCTGGTAACTGAGGGTTGGAGACAGATTACCAAGAATGGTGGGTTCTGGTAACTGAGGGTTGGAGACAGGCTACTAAGACTGGTGGGTTCTGGTAACTGAGGCCTGGGCAATACAGATAAGGAAGGGGTAACACATATAGATTGGATATTTTACTATGCTGAGCAGATAATTTTATCATAATGTTATATTTGTACTGAGTCATTTCACAAACGTCCCGTAACGAAAATTACAGTTGATATACGTATATTTCACTGAAAGAGCCTGTAATTTTTCTATAAATTGATGTTAGAAGCATAAAGCAAATAACGTTGTTCGAATTGAGCGTAGGCTGTTCCAGCAACGCCAGCAACGACCCTGAATGTTACACAATTTTACCGTGTTTCGTGGAATTGCGTCCATTTGCCACCCCACCCATCATAACGCATTTGTCGCAGTGTTTATTCAAACTACAGTCTCCAAATTGCAATCACTATCCATACAAGGTTATATCATCGAACCAATCCCACCATGACAAAATACTTCCCGAATGATATCATCGCCATGGCATTACAGTGACGTCATTTGCGTGGTTATTTACGAGAGTACGGTCGTGTGGACTCGTGAACTGTGACGACGACACCAGCTGTGCCGCTGGTTGCCTTGTAGCGACTTATTTCTCTCACAACATGCGCCACCTGTCCCGTCATTACCGTATGAAAGAACGGGGTCAGCGGTGCGTGACGCGTCCGCCCGCGCGTATGCCTCAACACCGGAACTGTGCCACGACCGCGAGCACTCGTATGTTGGCCGGCTGGTGCGTCGGTTGAGACTACTGGAGCCGCTCACTCTATGTCATATTTTATAACAACGTTGGCGGTCATCACCAACTAGTAAGATTAGTAGGTTTGTCAACAAGACCAATAGCCGCCGAATTCGATACATTTCATATAGAACCCCAGTGGACATAAGTGGTCTGGAATGGACACACACGTCACACCGGTCGACAACAGCCGGTCGGTAAACAATGGACAAGAGGCCAAGAGGTGAAATATCTTCCCGTTCGCTAGCTGTTAACTTTGGGCGTGCCGTCGAAGTAGAGACATTCTAAAAAGTATACGCGGCACACCGACGGCGTCCATCTGTCATTGTGTGTGTGACGGATTGAAACCGGCAGACGTGAAAGCTGGGTCGTTCGAGCAGCCATCAGAAGTACGCCTTTGTGCTGATGTCAACAACGCCAACTGTCATCTGTGAAATCGATGTAACAAGTCCCACGTAGTGTGCGATTTCTTTGTCACAGAACTAAGCAACGCTGATTTAGTGAATGAGAACGTCTATCGCTGCCTGACGTTGCCATCAAAGTTGGCGACTTGACAAGCGCGATCGAGTTGGCAGCGTCCTCGGGTTATGAGTTACAGCGCGCTGTCGAACGACGTGACTCCGGAGAACAGTTACCACTTGGATCCTAGTCGGTGTGTATACAGCCTCGACTGAGGCACAGCAGCCATGTTCCAGGACCGGGCATTCCACTACGAGAACGGCGTGTTAGACACGGAGACCCGCCACAGCAAGAGGCAGGGACGGATTCGTGTTCAGGCCGGAGATAAGAGGGTGCCACCGGCCAAGTCGAAGCCGCGTCAACGGCGACAGGTCACGCCGACTGACCACAGCAGTTTGTGCATTGATTGTGTCGACTGGTCAGACCAACACTACAGGTAACAATTGCTATACACACTCAACGGTATGTTGTTTATGACTTGGGGTCGGCATATACACCGGTGCGGGGGGACGCAGTCGATTTATGGATATGTAACATTTTTATATAATCAATGGGACAACGTGTTTATTTATGTCTGGCGTTGTAAATTAAATGGTTTCGTCATATCTTGTCTTGTGTTTAATACTAGTAAAAAATGTTAAGGAATCACGCTTATGAGATATACTCCAAACAGCCATTTCTAGGGCTAAGTGTTGGAGAGTTTTTACATTGATAAGTTTTCATATACAGACCATCAGCACTGTGAGTCCACTACAGGTTGCAAGTTTACCCCTTCTGTGTGATTGTTTTACTTCCCCTGGCAGAGACATGAGGTAATGAAGGGACCTACGACTCTTTAGTGTCTAATCAGAAAGACACACTTTTCATCTTCTCATACTTGTAAATATATATGCTTTGTGCTTTGTCTCCCTACAAATGTCTATGGGCCGCCTGCCTGGTGTTCGAACGAACGCAGTACCCTGATTTCGAGGGGGTACCCGTCTCGAGGCGAGCACCAAACAGATTGAGCCACCGCATCATAACGATTATACTATGCCATGTTCGTCGACTACAAGTTTGTTTAACCATTTCTGCGGATGATGAAACCCGGAAAACTGCGGCGACTCAGTGTTTCACTGAGTCACTACTGACATGTCCCGATTATACGTCCGGTTGTCACTGTTCATGTATGTGCAGCGCCAGTCGCCCTCATATTTAATGGCAACGCAACTGAACCCGACCGATTACCGCACGTGCAGAAGTAATTATTACAAACACGTAGTCTCCATGTCCCTTGTAATGTGTGCATCGATTCACGTCTGATTTCACGACGTATCACATTTACCCCCATAGAATAGGACCTGACATTGTTGGCATCTGTTAAAGCAATTTGTTTATATATGGGAGATGCGTCTCTGTCGAAATCCTAATTTATTGGATGGTAATTTACCAGTGTATAATATTCAGTTCTCATTTGGGTTGGTTATGTCATTACGTGAAACGTCTTGGGATCATCGGGTTACTCATCATCAATAACGAAAAACGGGTCGGGATCATCGGGTTACTCATCATCAATAACGTAATATGTGAAATGTTTATATTTTAATAGCTTTCATTTCATGTTTCAAGTCTAATTTTTTGCTTATCTCCATCCCGCTGGCGTTCTAAAAAAGTGTCAATTTTTGTTGGTCCGCAGTGTCATGCAACTTGTGCGAACACATTCGAGCAAATTCCCAATCATCGTCAAGATAACCCAGGGTTACTATGACAACGCCGGCATGGAACTGACGACGAACGAGGTAAGGCATAGCAAATAGTGTAATATTGATATCAATATAACGCTATTTGGCCACTGTGCAGAATCGCAGACATAGATGTTTCCGTGCGTAGGTACCCAGTAAAAATCATACCAGACAGGAAACCTACAGCATAAGATGGCTCTCAAGGGACAGACAAGCGCATCGTCTGTGAATGAAATGCGTTGATTTCCATTTAGTGCTGCATTGTGCTGCAATCCCAATATGCTCATTTGGAATATGGAATGTTCCCGTTTGTCTGCCGGTTTTGTGCTGATTCGGACGTCGCCAAGCAAATACATCAGGCAGAGTAGTTATGGTTTCATAGTAAATATAGTCCTGCTGTCAAAATTTGTAGTTTGTAGAACTCGCCAATTACTGTTAACTGGACTATTATTTTTTCACCCTTTATCGCCGACCTTCCCGGTATTTTAGGAATCTGCATGAAAATTGTGCGTGGTGTACACTAACATAACATAACAGTGACGTTCAAACCGTTGTCTTGGCGCAACAGACAACATACGAAAAAAGAAAAGAAAATGTAAGCCAAAGTGGGGCATGGCCCAACCCCCCCCCCAAGTAGGTCAGTGAATCACCGCAACAACAACAATCAACGTAGTCGGTAGTCATCATTACTATTAATGCACAACAGGTATTATCTCCACTAATGTAGTGCTCTCACCAATCTTCCTGTTAGGCTGCATTGCATCCCATCCTCTTTCCTTGGGTCGTTCATCCTTCTTCTGTCCACCCTCTTTGTTCTTGTTATTCGCCGAACCCAGTTATTCTCACACACTTGCAGCTTCTGTTGTTGTTGTTCTGTCAACGCCACTGTCTCCAGACCATACAGGCATGCTGGTGTAACACATGTTCTCAGGACTTTCCCTTTCAGCTTTTTTGAAATGTTTCTGTCCAACATGATTCCCTCTACCTTTATCCAAGCATTCGCTCCCGCTTGTGTCCGACGTCGCACTTCTGCAGCTGAATGCCCATCCTCCGTAACCATTCCTTCAAGGTACACGAAGCCATCCACTTGCTTGATCTCCTTACCATCCAACCTGATGTTCAACTCCTCTCTCTGGTGTCCAACCCACATCACTTCTGTCTTCTCTAGGCTCATTCTCAGTCCGTGCTTCTCAAATACCCCCTTCCATTCCTCCAACACTTCATGTAGGTCTTGTTTGCTTTCTGCTATTATGGCCAGATGATCTGCATACATCATTTTCCTGAGAATATCCTTCGTGCTGATTCTCCTGCTGATTATTTCCATCACCATGATAAACAGTAAAGGGCTAAGGGCACTTCCTTGCCTCAAACCGATGTTAACTGGAAACTCTTCCGACAACCCATATCCAACCACAACTCTTCCTTTTGTTCTCTCATACATTGCTTCCACCATCCTGGCTTCTGCTTCTGGCACTCCCATCCATCTCACTGTTGCCATCACCATCTCTCTAGGGACTGTGTCATAGGCCTTCTCCAGGTCCACAAATGTAATGATATATTATTAGACATAGTTCTACAATAACATGCCATTTATGTCAAAAAGTAATGTTCCGATTCATAAGAGCAACTTTTTTTTTTATGAAACCACAACTTCACTGTAATGTGTGCTTAACGCTTTTGGTGAATGACTTACTGCCTTACATACTGCCTTACACACTGCCTTACACACTGCCTTACACACTGCCTTACAAACTGCCTTACACACTGCCTTACACACTGCCTTACACACTGCCTTACACACTGCCTTACAAACTGCCTTACACACTGCCTTACACACTGCCTTACACACTGTCTTACACACTGCCTTACACACTGCCCTACACACTGCCTTACACACGTGTTAAGGCGTTCAGAGTTAACCATTTCACCACCATCGCGGTTAACCAGTGTAACAACTAATGGGGTAGTAACGATATACACAAAAAATAACCACCAGTTTCATGCTAGACTAGTCAACATAGTTTAGCCATAACTGCCAAAATCGTTGATGTGTTTTGATTGGTGTTCGATTTTTGTAATTGCCATACTGTTCCCAGTGTCAAAAAATATTTCCTTTGCATCTAGAGTATTGTTACAGATCCGTTTCACCGAACGGTAATTAATTCCACACGTAACCACAGCTATTATTCATAAAGGCGCCGGTGGACTACAGCGAGAACTTCGAAATGAGGTTAACCCAGGCGCACTGTGCTGTGGTTTTATGACGGTTTGTCCTCCAGCCGTTATCGGCCATCGGGTTGTCGTACACAGCCGTTTATCGGGTCCCCACATCATGTACAGATAGGCACACAAAGCACGCAGTTCCTGTGCGAACTTTCACCAGTTTCACAGACGATTCCGAGATTCTAATCTTTGCACGAATAACCGATAAACTGTTGCCTTTCTTAGCAGAACAATGCGATTTTAGACTCACCGACCATGCATGTGAAACGCCATTGATATTTGTCACTAACTTTATTAATACGCAAAGGCTAGATTACATATCTTTGTTCGCTACGACGTGCGCGCGCACGCACGCACATGCACCAGGCTAGCTGGCTGGCTGACTGACTGACTGACTGACTAGCCCTCATCGCACACGGTGCTTTAGATCCAGAATTACCAGACATTCAGTAATACGTCACGGTCCCTATTGACTCATTTGCGTCCTCGGATCCATATGCCTGGGTGGTCGGTTCCTTGTTGGTGACTGATGGTTCCTGTGGGCGGTACTAAGCTGTATGGGTAGACAGGTGCGGGCTTTGACTCCAGCGATACAGATACAACCTGCTGGCGGGTGTGATACCGACACTTTTTACGCGTTGTCATAAATGAATTTCCACCACACTTGCGGTAGCGGCAGTGGCGCCCACAGCGTCATCCCGTCCACGCGTCGACCCGCACTGTCCCGTTACCCTGTAAACCGACCCGCCGTCATAAGCAACTTGATGAACTCAATTATGAGGGTCGATGATACAGCGCTCGGTGAGGCAATACCTCGCTTACATCCACCATTCTACGCTAAACTCATCAGCAATCTCCGTGCATTGTCCACTCGTGTGTACATGTCTTCGGGGGCAGTATTACTCAGACTCAGTTATTGTTGTCGTAGGGATTCCCTAGCGTGTGCGTGGTTCGACGTGTGTGTAGATCCTGCGGAGGGATAGCATTGGGACCTATTGTATCTGGGTTTCAAGAGGCGCGATGATTACTGGGCACGTCACCACTGACTGATCGCGGAGTCTGACGCGCGGCGAACATGAAACACTGCCGTGTCCAAATCATTTATCTCCCAAATGTGAACGTAATTGATGTAGACTCTCACAAGTTGCATGGCCAGATGTCGTGACAGCAGCGACCGATGCTGTTGTTGATATGACAATAGTACTAGTCTTTGTAATGTCCGCCGTCGTAGTTGGTAGTGTTGGTGATTTCGTTTCGTTGTCAGGTAGTTTGTCGAACCTGTCTCGCAACTCCTAGCTGGGTGTTTCCACTGCGATATGTGTTGCACAATACCACTACTGTTGTACCCTTAACGCTACCATTGATTGTCGTATCCCAGTGTATTCAATAACAGCACGATCTGTTACTGCTTGTACGACCTGACCTCTGAGAAACAGAAAACAGCGTGAGAACTATTCTCTGGAATAATACGTAACCTCCTGGTTTAGTCATCCAAATATTATACATTCGGTTGATAACTGCCAAGCACGACGATTATAATCACACCAAGCACAATGGGTGACTTGTTCATGGATGTTCATCGGCGAGAGAATCCGGGGGTGAGAGAGAGCACGTGGTCGTGGAGTTGGGGGTGCTTCGCGATAACGCATTCAGCCCCGACGAACCGGCTTCGACAAGCTGGTTGTATTTGGTGTGTTGGCTCTCATTGTTCTCGGCTGCAGACGCCGACTATGAGTCGCTGGCGGTGACAATCAGTTGACACAGTCTCAACCGACAGATCGACCGATAGTGACACGCAACATGCTACAAAAACAGCACATGTGTTCTCCTATTATACTCTACACTCAGTCGCTTTAGAAGTAGCACGGTGCGAGTTCTGACGCATGTAGTTTCGTGACTGTCGTTAGATCCGCAAGCCTGGGCATGTATTTCATTACGCTTAATTGAAACAAGAAATGCCAGCCTAAAACTGCTTTTGAAATGTAACTCAAATGATAGTTACTTGAAACACTGTCAGATGCGTGCTTTTGGAGGTGCACGTGGTGGCTCCCGCTATGGGTAGAAACAAGTAATATATATATATATATATGTATGTATGTATGTATGTATGTATGTATGTATGTATGTATGTATCTTCATTGTCCCTCTTCGTAGGAATCGGTCGATGATCTGAATGAATTGATGTGTTCGATTCAACGAAATATCTGCGGTTGAACGAATAAGTAGATAATATAAGCATCTGTAGTGACTCTGGGTCTAATGTCAAGAAGGTTCGACAATTTTCCAGCTGCATATGACACAAAGACATGCACTGATATGACTAGGGGTGATTTAGATTTACGCAATGATATACTTGAAGAATGCACTTGTCAAGAACCCCCTGGGCTCAGCCAGGTATGGGATAGGCTGTTTGCCATACCATCTGGCGAGCAGAAGTATTATTAAGTCCCATCATTCGGGTCCTAAAAAGGCAAACAATGGTTGCTGAAAGGTTGAAGTGAGTTAACTTTAATGTTTGTGTTAAGAAATTTTTTTTAATTTATCAATGCTGCCAACTTGATGGACATGTCCACAAACTCTGTTAATTTGTTCGCGTTTCCTACAGCGAAGTGATCAGACAACTGCAAGAAACTGTCCTGTACGAAATACAGCTGTCAGGGTCCTCGGGTGTCCAGCGGCAGTACATAGCAGAGGCCCCAAAACGTGGGCCCTATGTCAGTGAAACAGTAGGCGGGACATACATTAAATGGTCGTGGCCGAAGGATAACCAACAATTACAGCGTCCTAATATGACCATACGCGTCCCATTATGGCGACACGGCGTAGTCGCACGGCAGACGTTGACCGCTGATTGTTGGGCGAATTGACTCGGAGCGATGGTATCTCGATTAAGTGATTCACCGCGAACAATCTATCACCACGAATGGCGACCAAGGACACGCCTAACGTCGTCGTGTTCCATGGTGCAACGCGACTCAACCACATTCACACGGGCTCCAGCATGTTGCACACACACTCATTGCTTGGTGTACCTGTCGTCTCGCGGTGTCTGTCTTCTTTCTTCGACCATAAACGCCAGGGGCTAGAACTCTAGTCGAAAGGTAATTTCTTTCCTGGTTAGGGAGTGAACTGACACCACGAACTCCCGGGTTGGTTGGGTCAGGGACACTAACTGATTATTCGGTCCAATGAATATAGAGCACAGCGTGTCTGTGCAGAAATTTAATTAAGGTAACTGTATAGTGTGTTATTTAGTAAACGGTGATATTGCTGCAGATTTCATACCACGGGTAGAAAGCATTTCAATGGTCCAACAAAAACGTACCTTCTCATTTCAGTCAGCAGTGGTTGCTTCACCGGGTGTTCAAAATTACAGGAAATTGATTTGTAATTAAACGACGTTTGTACATATCATATCTGTCAATTTATGCAATCACATGTGTGGGTGCACATAACATTCACCTGATACACTGTATGCACAAACTCGCACAAACTTTTCCGGCGTTGCACCGGGAGAGAAGGAGCTACTGCAAGAGCTAATGAGTCCTCACAGTCACATCTAATATAAATGTTCCTGCTATGGACTTTTACCTAACGTACGGACCTTCGTACGAAAGGTAGTTCGTAGGTACCGTATAAATGTTAGCAACGCTATGCATGTTTTCTACTATTGTTCCGACTTACGAAATCTACATCAAACGTCCACATTAGTTCCTTCCGTACGTACGTCCCCATCATTGGGGGAATTTCGATTTTTTATGTACATGCCCCCAAGCACGCCAAATAATTTCAGTCCCAAACATTTGACGGAGTTATGAGAGTACATTTGATGGAGCTATGAGGGTACATTTGATGGAGCTATGAGGGTACATTTGATGGAGCTATGAGAGTACATTTGACGGAGCTATGAGAGTACATTTGATGGAGCTATGAGGGTACATTTGATGGAGCTATGAGGGTACATTTGATGGAGCTATGAGAGTACATTTGATGGAGCTATGAGGGTACATTTGATGGAGCTATGAGGGTACATTTGATGGAGCTATGAGAGTACATTTGATGGAGCTATGAGGGTACATTTGATGGAGCTATGAGGGTACATTTGATGGAGCTATGAGGGTACAAACATACACTGCCACAAACTGTTTTATATAATAGATTGACAAGTTTACTAGATGACTTTTTACGTTTTGTCGTCTGCGCATAAGAATATATTATTAACCAACATTTGGATACTACCATTAAACATTAACGAGCACTTTTTGAAACATTCTCACAAGTTTCTTATGTTTCGCGTGAATTCATTCTGGGTAATATAGGTATGGGTTTCATGCATGGCGTCGTCGAGAAAATTGGCGCAACACAAAGTAGTTCCCTTCTACGAAACGACATCGCACTACTGCTTTTGGACAATGCCACACATTCGGCGTAAAAGGTGTAACTAATATAAATACAGAAAGTACAGAATTCACTAAGCACTGAAACTCAGTTTATGGTAGTATTGCTCTGCTCACTGGGTGTGGCTTACGACACAGTCGTGTAACACACGCGAATTTGGCACGGATATGTGTAAGTAAATTATTCGATTTAACATGTCAGTATCACTAGGATGTTGCAATAATGAACTCGTCTGTGCGTGTGAAAATTGATCGAATCGCCCTCAGCGATTCATTCAACAACATAATTACAACTCCGTGTCGGCATTAATAGGCCACATTCTGCGCCCCATACGCCAGACAGCTATAAACTTTGTCACCGCCGTGTTCCAGGGGCACACCCTTACGTGACTACATCTGAATAGTTTTTCAACTGAGAATCAACTGAATGATGTATTTACTGAAGTAGATTCCATTTCTTACAAAACCACTCTGATTTCCAGCGCGAAGCATTTATATAATGACTGTAATCTGTTTTTGGAATAACAACATAGGACGCAACATTTAGTTGCAACGTTCAACTTGTGCCATCTCTCTGCGTGGAGATCTTGACGAGGCGATATAACCTGATTCTGACAAGTCGGCGCACGATGTGATTCCATCACAAACCGGAGCAAGTGGAACGCGGGTACACCATGGCGGCGGCGGTTGGGGTGGGGGTGAATAGCGCACGTCGAGTACAACAGCACAAAGCTACGTGAAAAGCGGCAACCGACTTGCAGCAGCCATTCTTTATGGTGCTGTTGCTTTATAGGCTTGGAGTCGGTGGCGCCGATCTACATCGACTGCGATCTCGGATCTTTCACAGCGATCTGTATGCCCGCTCAATGACTACGTGCACGTTTAATCTCGCCTGATACAATGACAGTGTTGGCTTTTTACTGAATAAAGAAAACCGCGAACATACTCGTCGTCTATTCAGCACAGATGACATGTCGCTGTCATCTGTGGCTGTGTATTCTGCGGTTTAGATTCATCCAAAGGGGCAGCTATACCGTCGGAGCGAAACACAACACAAGAACCCTTCAGCAGGCTACGACGCCCTGTAATTAGACTGGTCCGTCACGGGAATGGTGGTATACTTGTGAGACGAAGCACCACAAACTAACCTGCAATGTAAAGAGAGGGAGGGATGGAGGGAGGGAGGGGGAGGGGGAGGGAGGAAGAGTCTTAAGACGATGATACGACTGTCGAACAATTCATGCCACTGATGCCAGTTGAAGTCAAAAGAAAACGTGGAACCACAAAATGCTGCATCCCTCGCACTGCCTTCACCAAATCATCTTTATAGAAGTAAACACTATCGCCCAGTGGTTAGCAGTATGGTGATTCACTGGCCTACGGTGTCATCGACTGTCAGATATAACGGCCTACGCCAAAGTTAAATCTCCTGTTAGTGGCATTCGGCGTGCTCTTACGGCACGTTACGTCCAACTGCAACAGAAAACGTCGACACGGTTTACATTATCACAATAATGTCATAATTTAAATTTATAAAATGTTGTGTATCTTAAGCATTTTAATTCCATTGGCTTTAATTATTGTTATTTATAAACATACATGAAATATCCAGTAACTATTATATATCAAGTTTACAGTGACTACGAAAACAACAACAGTATGGCCTATAGCGCAACATCAAATAAACCCCACACCTGATATTACCACAACTACCGGCAGTTGGCTGTGTTTATCACACCTCCCATGTTAAAGAGACACCCGCCCTTAATCAATCACGACATTCAGGCCATTCAGTTTGTTGGTAGATCTGTCAGCTCGTCGTGGTAGGTCTGATGTCTATCTCCAACACAGTTTGCTTTCCACGAATCCTAAGCAATTTCATTCTGCCAGTAACGTAATATCGCCCATTCTGCCAGTAACGTAATATCGACCTTGATTAGTTGTTGTCAGGTTCGGGACATCTGCTTTGCCATGTCCATTTATGGTCTGAACTATATAGCGCATCTGGTGTCATTGAAGGGCCGACTGGCGCGCTTAGTGGGGGTGAGGTGGTATATAATCAGACATCCTGGCGCGCTTAGTGGGGGTGAGGTGGTATATAATCAGACATCCTGGCGCGCTTAGTGGGGGTGGGGTGGGGTGGTGTATAATCAGACATCCTGGCGTGCTACTACTCTCGCCAACAATTGTCAAGGGAACATATCAGGATTGTCGTAACGCTCGGCTAAAGGACACTTATTTGGCGGCCGACTTTAGGAACCACACGTCTTCTGCCCTTGCAACATCGGGGACGTTTCATCTTATATCGCCACATCGCACTGTCTCCGTGATAACTACATCTTTCCTCCACGCCGTATCAGTGGTAGTCTTGCCATCTGGTTTTTCGTCAATACATTTCTCCGCTACACATGTTTTCATGTTAATTCATGTTTGACTTCAAACTGAGACAGACGAATCTCCATCTATGCGTGTCGACGCCCAGTTGCTGTGGCATATTGTGAACACACTTTATCCTCCCAAATGATAAACCATCATGTAGGTGGTAGTAACTACTAAACGAAGATAATAATGTAGTTTTTGTATTTGTCAACGATTTACGCAACGCAAGGTTATATTGCAGTTTGTGATATTATACCTTCATCGACAGTGACAACTCCAGAAAGTTATAAGCCACTAGACTGGTGTTGAACTCAGGCAGTGTCTAAGATAGTTATATCCATTCCTGAATAATCAATGTGGGGTTGAGCGACATTACAGCGAGCTGAGCGATATTACAGCGATTTGTAACGTGATCCTACAGGTGCTGCAGGTCCACGACTGCGGGAAGCAGAGGCGAGTGGAGGCTGTCGACTCTCTCGGTCGCAACCTGTCAATCCCGGCCGACTACCCCGTTCAGGTCACTCCGACCGACGGAGAGCGCGCTGGAGGTAAGCCAGGTGGATTAATTAAAAATTACCATAAGAACCAGATTCAACTATGAACAGAAAAGTTTCGTAAATTTACGTTATTGAGTCTATCCGAGTTGTAAAATAAGGGTGTGTTTTGTGTTCGAATCTTCTTTCTGCCGTTTCACGTAGTAGTTACAGCGTGGCGGAATGTTTCCCGGTGGATAACGTACATTTTCATTAATTCCAACACAAGTTCCTTTTCTTTTAGCCATGCTACAATATTATAACACGAAAGCTGTTCATAAACATCCATCGCTGTCTATTACCAGGTACTCATTTCTGCGGACATTTTTTTTTGTATGACCCAGTACTTGAACTAGTCACACCAGGTCCACGAATCACACATCCATACCGCCAACTCGGCGACCCAGAGACAATACATCTGCGTGTGTCACTTTGATTTCTACCCGAGCATAAACGGTGCTTGTTCCGATACTCATCTCAAGGTCTAATAACTGAAAGAACGACAAGAGGACACAGACAGGTTGACAGTTGTATCACGGATAATGACGACCATAATAACAACATGACATGTCTTATCTGATGTTAAATCATCATCCAAGCGATCAACATGCGTATTATATGGTTGTAGATCGACTAACACTGACAGAAGCGTCGGTCAGTCTGCCGGTGAAGGTGAAAGTTCTGCAGACGACGAAAGAAAAATCAACAAAGTATGATTTGACAGGACAGACATTGCTCCTGCGCAGCGTGGCTGACGATGTCTTCCTACGAGCCAATGCCATCAACGGGGGTAAGCAACACGTCAGTGAAAATGCATACGTTGAATTTGAATAATTTTTACATTAAAATTTGAAATGTCACTCTTGTATAGTGTTTTGATAAATCAAATCAACAAACGACATTATGTATACCATTGTCACTGACAATTAGATTGATAACAAGATTACCGTCCAAATCAACAAACGACATTATGTATACCATTGTCACTGACAATAAGATTGATAACAAGATTACCGTCCAAAGCAACAAACGACATTATGTCTACCATTGTCACTGACAATAAGATTGATAACAAAATTACCGTCCAAAGCAACAAACGACATTATGTCTACCATTGTCACTGACAATAAGATTGATAACAAGATTACCGTCCAAAGCAACAAACGACATTATGTCTACCATTGTCACTGACAATAAGATTGATAACAAGATTACCGTCCAAAGCAACAAACGACATTATGTCTACCATTGTCACTGACAATAAGATTGATAACAAGATTACCGTCCAAAGCAACAAACGACATTATGTCTACCATTGTCACTGACAATAAGATTGATAACAAAATTACCGTCCAAAGCAAACAAACCAGATGGCAATTGGACAAGGAAGCCATTAGCCCAACAATTTATCATTTATGTGTAGCTCGCCCCTATCAGATATCTGTCAATTTCGTTATTAAACATATTCACACTGCTATAGCATCAACACAATCATTAGATAATATGTTCCGTTCACTTATCGCCTCTGTGAGAATGAGATAAAGAAACCCATCAGCATTCCAACAATGCAACTAGCAGTGGCGAGTCTGTTGCCATGGTGATGACATGGTTGGTCCGTCGCAGGTTGGATTGACCAGACGCAGGTCCTCACCATCCCGTCGATGTTCGAGGCAGAGTTCGCAGTCGGCGAAGCCATGCGTGGCGCCACCAACGACGAGTGGACGGACTACAGAAATATGTTCGCCCGCACAGTGCGTCACATGAGGTTCAACGACTTTCAAGGATATCCAGGTGTGTACAGCCTTCATCTACTTTCTAGAGTCTGGCTTTCTGTGTGCAGTGTTTATTCTTTCAAGGATATCCAGGTGTGTACAGCCTTCATCTACTTTCTAGAGTCTGGCTTTCTGTGTGCAGTGTTTATTCTTTCGCCAACACACAACAGATATGCACGCATGTGCACACGCACCAACACACAAACGCGCGCACGCACACACACACACACACACACACACACACACACACACACACACACACACACACACACACACACACACACACACACACACACACACACACACACACACACACACACACACACACACACACACACACACACACACACACACACACACAAACACGCACAAACGCACACACGTATGCACACACGCATGCAAACTGCCCGTCTCATTTGTTGATTACTCACGGAACTAGATATTTTGACGACTACTCTGTCGCTAACCCCATCTTGT
This sequence comes from Lamellibrachia columna, assembly GCA_963662155.1. Classification (NCBI taxonomy): domain Eukaryota; kingdom Metazoa; phylum Annelida; class Polychaeta; order Sabellida; family Siboglinidae; genus Lamellibrachia; species Lamellibrachia columna. The sequence goes on along the minus strand of OY759263.1, from coordinate 40,634,999 downwards.
GCCAATTGTTGTCGGTCAATTACTGTCAGTCGTGTCTATTCTAGTATGTCGTCAGACACGTCATTATCGCAGCGGTCTGTCGCCCGGTCCATCGAGTTCTCGCTATCCTGCTGACAACAGCACTTGTGCACACGCACACATTGAAGCACACAATTATGTTAAGAGTACAACCGAACACTTGATCCGAAAAAATTAAACCTGAAACCGCACTGCGGAGTGATGAGAAATTATCGACCCCAACGATATAAGCAAGTGTACCGCGTAGCGTCAGTTGTGGAGGCGTACAGGTGAAATATGCGAGCCACCGAAATACCTGTTCCATTCATGTGCACATACCGCACTCATTCATTGTCACACAATCGAATACTCTTTCTCAAAACTGTCGCCTATCTTGACCCACGGTCTATATCGATTCTCGCGTTCGGAGATTTTACAGTTACCCTACATTGAATCTATAAAATACTTGTTACTGACTTAACATATCAAAATCTCGTCCATATAGTTTACCCAGATTGTTATCGATGTCGGATCCTTCCATTATAATTATTATGTTGCTCGAAATAGCAATGCCACTATCACCTTCAAAACTTCCGCCATAGATGTCACAAAATCATAGATGTCACAACATCATCGATGTCACAACATCATAGATGTCACAAAATCATAGATGCCCCTGCATTTTTTTCGATTGAGTGCACGCGATAATGTTATGCAACATCCGTGGACTCGTTTCGTACACATTTCAAGAATAAAAAATTACAACTTTTATTTAACCTTAAATGGCCCAAATGGCGAAAGTCAGTTGTATCGATAAACTATTCGAACTAAGGCACAGTTTGGTTTCCACTGGTTTAACGGATTAACGAAGCATGCAGATTGGTGAATTACGGAATGATGACAGTGTGTCCAAATTTTTCACACAAAAACAAACCTGTGTTATACTTAGGCCCTATTGTTGCACGAACTCCCTGTGCCATGAATGTGCACGATTCTCGAGTGAACCATACATATTGGCGGATCCTATTCGTTGTTTGTGACACATCGCATTGAGGCACGTTAATTAAAATAACGTGGTCTTTTGCACAGAAATCCTGATACCGGGCGCGTCTCGCCGAGCGAGTGAAATCGAAGAACCTCCGTACGACAACTTTCGGATAATCGCCCCGGCCAACCCCGACGTGATCGCGGCGCACCGCTGCAGGGAGAGCCAATACATAAACATTCCGCTGAATGCGCCACCGTCGGACCCCGTGAGTCCGCGACCTGACACGCCGTTCTCGGAGATCGACGAGGACGAGCTGGGCGAGCTGTTCGATGACGTCATCAAAGAGGGGCAGAGATTGAATGCTAATCTGGCGGACGTATCGGTCGAGATTCACACTCCACCGCCTGACACGGACAGATTCGGGAGTGTGAAGAACCTGGTGCAGAACTTTAAACAAGAGGAAAAGACGGGCATCGACAACAGAGGGCAGGACCACAGGCCGCCGCGGGCCGTCGTTCAGGTGGGAACTAACAACACCCTCTGCTACAGTCAGGCTTCTGTGGTGCGTAGATGTTACCCTCATTTAAACGGCCGTTTTTTGTCAGAAGTCAAAGCAGTAAAATTACATTTAAATGTTTTTATTTACGTAATTGTTGTCGTTAAACGTTTATATAGTTGTGGTAGTGAAAGAAAAACATAAAGCGTGACATCATTTAAACACCCACCGACACATTGTTGACACCGTCAGCCGGCGGAGGTGCATTACCACATTATGCAACAAGATGAGAGAACAACAAAGTTATTTGCATATTTGGAAGTATTTACGGTGTTGACAAATGCATTTGTTGACTTGAAGGGAAACGCCTACACACTGTGTGGTGGTCTACAAAGACGGGTTTAGACATACAGCTGGTACATACTTGTACATACAGCTGGTACATACTTGTACATACAGCTGGTACATACTTTTACATACAGCTGGTACATACTTGTACATACAGCTGGTACATACTTGTACATACAGCTGGTACATACTTGTACATACAGCTGGTACATACTTGTACATACAGCTGGTACATACTTGTACATACAGCTGGTACATACTTGTACATACAGCTGGTACATACTTGTACATACAGCTGGTACATACTTGTACATACAGATGGTACATACTTGTACATACAGCTGGCACATACTTGTACATACAGCTGGTACATACTTGTACATACAGATGGTACATACTTGTACATACAGATGGTACATACTTGTACATACAGCTGGCACATACTTGTACATACAGCTGGTACATACTTGTACAGACAGCTGGTACATACTTGTAGCTATCTGAGGTGTTGTACAAATTTAGTCTTCGTCCATTGGTGTGCTTTGTTCGTCCTACTTAGTACCTCGTCCTATTATCTGTCTGCGATAAGTAGACAAATCGCCAGTACAATAGCACACGTGACCAGACACCCTCACTACGTTGCCGCCGCAGGGCAAAAACGGTATTCCCCTAACAGCTGCTTCAATGTGGCGCCACCTGCTGAATGAATTACAAACGACTTGAGACTACGCCGATGACTTGCCGTCCGTAATGAATGCCCCTCATTTTTCTCTGAAGTAAAGTCATATATATTAGAAACACCTGACGTATTGTTTTACTATATGCTACCTTTCTTTCAGCCGACGGTACAGAAGCACTTTGGCGGGGACCGGAAGGACGCAGTCATCAACAACGGCGCGTTCGTCTCCGTGGTGACCGTCGAGCCGCCGCCAATGCCGCCGTCACGTGAACGCAAGATCATATACGACGACCGCAGCGCCGCCTCGTGGAAAGTCGGCGGCCAATCGAGTATACGGACAGTGGACGACGTGCCGGAATCGACGGATTCGCTGACCGTGGCCGACGTGTCGCAGTGTCTACGTCTGCTCAACATGGAGGCCCATGTGGCGACGTTCGAGAACCACCAGGTGGACGGGGGATTACTGTGCTCTCTCAGCGAGAAGGTGCTTTGTGATGACTTCCAGTTGACGCCGTTCAACGCCTCAAAACTGCTTCGTTTCGCACGCGGCTGGCGACCGAAATTAAACTAAAGCAACGATTTGCCGGTCTCGGTCATGGGAACATATTTAATTCTGTTATGACACGATTGTCCCTGAAACGCGCGATCAGCAACAGTTAGTTGGTGTCTCGAGGAAGCGGGGTTTCCAAGCTCAACACGTGGTTATATGAAGAGAACATAGGGTAATCTCTGAACGATCGAGTGCGCATGGCACTGTTAAAAATAAAAATCATCTAACTATGCAATTCATCGGCGTTCAACAGCTGTCCTACTCACTACATCGGACGTAACTATCTGATATTTGTTTGTGATGTCAGCATTGCTGGATGAAACAATTACTCGACCAGCAGGTCCGGATTCGACTGCTACGATTTAGCATTACTGTTTGCAACACCAGCAACATCAAATACATAATGTATTTAATCAATTTCTTCTGAGTAGCGCTGGTTGCTGTTAGTCAACTCAGTTGACATTCTAGCCGATCACAATTGCTCATAACAGTGTGTATGCGTGTGTGTATGCGTCTCATGAGTGGTATGTTTCTATTTGCGTTTATACGACGACAAAGGATTTAAACAAAATAACTCCGCATTTAATTATCTGTGAGAATAATAAAATTATTCAAAATGTCATACCCGCTTACGTCGTTTCTACGACTAACATTATTATGGGCCTACTGCACTCCAATGAACTGCACTGCACTATTCCATACTGTACTATTATACAGATAATTTAATAACAATATTCTGTGAAGATTGTAACATACTATTGATTACAGTTGGTGCATCTCCGTGGTATATCCGGTGTATATCCACCAACTCTACTCAGTAGCATGTTACCTCCTCCTCCAGTAGTGCGAAGAGCCACTAGCACCAACATCTCAGCACACAACTGCTGCGACAATCCCACCCTCAAACATTGCTGGCCATAAGAGGACATTCTTACTAACTGACTCTCACACGGGGAATGAACTCCCAGAGGAAATGGTTACAACCAGGGAGAGAGCCGATTTCAAGAAAGAAGTCAACGCCTTCCTTGGTACCTTGCGTCAGCGCCCACCCCCAGAATGGGGAGGGACGTTTGCTCAGCCAAAGTCGGGTGTGCGGGGTCGGGTGTGAGGGGTCGGGTGTGCCGGGTCGGGTGTGCGGGGTCGGGTGTGCGGGGTCGGGTGTGCGGGGTTGGGTGTGAGGGGTCGGGTGTATACAACATAATAGTAGGCTTAATATGGAAACATTGACTCCATGTGTGTTTTCTTTGATGAAATACCTCACAGTCACAGACATCTCGATTTACGCGTCAAGATAACCGTCCAACCAAAATATGTGTCTAGTGTTTCTCTCGCACAGTAACTTTGCCGCCCCGTAAGCACTGGCCTCGCCGGGTAAGCTTACGATCTCATCCAGCATTTACCTCGTCGTGGTTCGTCATTCACACAACAGCTCCGCACGTTAGTTTGAACCGGTCACGGCTCTGTCTCACGCTGTCGGTTGCTAGAGCACGTGATTATTATTTATGCGTCATGATATACTGGTATATCTAAAAATATGTTACGACATAATGTTATACCATAACTTACTTCGACCCATTTTTTTTCAAAGTTCCAGGAAGATCTTTCCATCATGTTTACTTTTATATATCTGGATACCAGCCCGTTTCATTTCGGTTTGCCCAAAAAAATTTAAAACATAATTATATTTTTGTATTCGATACTGGAGCCAGTGATTAATACAGGTACACATTCATTGGAATTGGTAACGTAGCCGGGCGCGGTGGCAGTGTCTATAGTGCTATAGACACTGGTAGACAGATGAAGGAATAGTCTTAGCGCAGTAATTGCTCCCGCGGTAATTGCAGCGTGGCTGAATGCTTCACATAGAAGTCCACAGTTGGTGATGGAATTAACATTTCCAAGAACTGCCAAACACTTATTGGTCAATATAATCAACATGTCAGTAGCCAGGAAACAGAAATTTGACCAGAATCTCCCACTTTTAGAACACATTCTGAGTAAACCATCAGCGTGATATTCTTGCTTGTAGTTTATAAACTCTTTTAAACGCATTGCCCCCAAACCACGACCTTTGTGTTGCTTTAAGTTGCAACATAATAGGCTATAACGACCCTATGTTGACAGGATAGAAATCGTAATAGCCGATTCTACACCTGATGAAGGTGGTCTACAATTAACTAAACTATCACCAACAATTTGTTTTAATGTTCACGTAATTCAAACTGATAAGTCAACCGGTCCAAACACGTGCGCCGTTACATAGCCATGCACACCAGTTTGATTTTCCCATTGACGGCCATTATTAATGTTTCTTTGGACTCCTGGAAAATCTGTCCTACGTTTTTCTTTAAAATTCCACAGCACCTTAATGTGTCAGTTATTAACACACATATCAAAATGGCATACATCGTTTATTTTAGAAAAATAAATCTTGGAATGATGCAAAGAAAAATATGTTGGGGGCAGGTCTGTAGGATACTGGTGAATGAAAGTACCCCTATCGCGCACCTTAATTTTAATTAAACACTAGAGCGGCTAATTTTGAAAATAGCTCAATGTTTTAAGTGGAAATTGAAGGTGTTCAAGTTTGTGGGAACTTTTTCGAAAAATCAGTATATCGATAATTCGAACCTGGGGTAAGCCAATATAATAAAGCGCTGAACAAGATTTTGTAAAATCGCAGATTAAATTTATTAGTAATGCAGGTTGCCATTGCAAAATAATTCCTGTCTGAGAACGGGTGGTGGCAAAAACGCAATGGTTTTGTTGCTAACTCTTCCGGAAGATGACAGCACCAATGTTTACATGCGCGCCCTCTGTCGAGCGCATGTGCGTCAAGTTTCGTGCGAGTGTAAAAATTTGAGAAGACATTTTACAGGTTTGAAACGTTGTACTTGTAGTATGCGTTACATATGCAGCCAAATGAAACTTTCACGCTCTGACCAACGTATGAATGTGTACTCAACAACTGTGTCCTGGTGCTGTGTGTCATGGACAAACTAGTATGTTTGTCTTGGTTTAGAATGTTTTAGTAGCTATAATTTTCAAGTCGCTTGCCGTCAGTGCAGTGGCGCCATGGGCATGGTAGACCGCAGTGCCAGTGTTAGTGAGTGAGTGTCGCAAACATCATCATTAAACAAAAAGTCTAAAAGTTCCAGTTTTGATATGATGGAATTGCATGGCATGTCATCAAAGATTATCTAAGATAACAGGCACCAAAGACCGTCTAATATAAGAGGCATTACGCCTCATCATTGCAGTCCTAGAGCGAGTCAGAGCAAACAGGCGGGATCGGTCCTGTCGAGGCCGTGGAAAAACGTTAGCTTGGATCCGGGACTTTATTTATGAGCCCAAGCCATTTCGGAAGTAAATAACTTAAGATTTAAAACTGACACGCACTAACCGTTTCACATGTGTAGCAGTAAGAGTATTTTTTGACAACCTGGTGTGTATATGTATAGTAGATATATGAGAAGTTTGGCGGCTCTATGTGGTTGTTTTTACAGTGATGTCACAAAGTAAAAGATCTCACTGACAATGACGTGCAGTCCATATGCAAGGCCCTCTTGTCTTCGATCCGAGCGACATGCTCATCGATGTCATGTCGTTGACTGGGTTCTGTGGAATGATGAGATCAACACTGGTTCTACTGCTTGGAATGCTGTTGGCACATCATCATGTTCCATGGATATTTTAGCACCATGATAACCCAGGGTTGCCATCTTCTCTGGGTCGCGGCCGAAACAAGTTTGTGCTTCATCAGCATGAAATTTGAAGGCTTCATTTCACAAGCCATTTCTTTAGCACAGTTGGCTGCGTAGCACACCTAAATGAACTACATGTTACTCTATTCTTACAACTGTTTGCATTACAACCAAATGCTGCACTATATACTATTTTGACACTCGCTTCGAAACAACCGCTTCCGCTGTAAACATAGGTGAATGAATGTAAAAAAAGTCCCAGTCTTGCTGTGCTTCCATGTCACCAGTGACTTCACATCGAAGCTTGCAGACACCATGGGATAAATATGCATAATCGAGGCAGGCTGGTAGGACGGTATTATTTGGAATTTAAATTTTCTGTGTTATGAAAATATACTGCAAGTGCCAAGATGTAACATAATGTGATTTCAAGCAGTCATTGTTTTTAGTCCCCCTTAAATGGTCTGTTTTGGAATAATAAAAAAGTTATTCAAGTAACCGTGGCACCATGGCATTGCTGAGTTCAATGAGTAATATTTCTATTTAAAGCAACTGTTAGGTACCATAGGCATTATCAAGTCAGTATGACTAGCAGCAGGGCCGAGCGTGTCATTGGGAATAATAAACACATTCTCGACTTAGCCAATAGTGAATACTTCCAAATTTATATGAGAATGTTCTGCCTTGTTTGTAGACAGGTAATAGCTAAATCAAGCAATTAATTTGACATGTTACTAACTATTGACTGACCAGTACTTGAGTGTGCATGCACACGGACAGTCTGCGACTGTGACACTGCAGTCACTCATGTAACCACTTTATCTCTGTAGAGTCTGACACTGTGACAATGGCTGTACTCTGTAGGCCAACGTACAACCAGTAAACTGTTTCAAGTGGCTACTTTGAGAACTTGTGGAGCACCAAAGCCGTCTATCTCGGTAAGCAGAATTATTTTACCTTTCCCATTAAAGTGAAACCAAACACATTGTTTTGAACCTTTGCACCTATAAAAGTGCCTAAAACTAGCCATTTGCAACTATAATCAAGAATATTATGCAAGTGGTTTACTGGGAATATGTTCTAAAAGGGTGAAATTCTGATCTAATGTAATTTTTTATGATGGCCGACATATTCATCAGTGTTTGCAATTTTGACCAATCAGCGGCAAGCAGCCCCTTAACCCCCAACGTGGCTGTGGTGTAGGCGGTGCATATCACATGTATTTTAATGTGGTTGAGATGTGCAGTTACATTTTTATTTGCTTTTATATTGGATTTACTCGCAGCAAAAACTCTTACAATGCTGTACTGCAGAATTCGGATCTAAACATGATTCAGGGAGGTATAGAGTTGTCTTTTTTCGATTTCCTGTGGAAAAAACAGACAGTGGTGTAGCAGTGAATTCACAGTTGCGGGCGGGCTGGTTGGAAGCCCATACAGTATGCTAGACTTTGTTCAGCCCATTTTGAAAAGTCATGTTTTCATTGTTTTGAAGTTGATATATTTTCATCAGCTAATGGGTCAAGATCCTTCAAAACGCCGGTGACGGAGAACATTAAAGCCTGAAGCGGTACTGACAATCTTCCAGCATATACCTCAGCTGAAGGCTTCGACACAACACAAACACTTGATCAGACAAGAGATTTGTCAAATCGGAACTCGAGGCGCTTAGTAAACAATTGTGGCCGATTTATTTGACGTCGGACCGACAAAAAAATGAAGTTACTGGTCGTGCGGTCCAATTATTCGCAAGGGTCATTCGTTGAGATAATATGGTATTATTGCTGCACGCATCACGCAAGTACGAAACTGCGGAAAGGCTGTGTCTGACTGAGAGACGGAAATGTTCACAAGTACAGTGTCATTGATACGCGTGACCCGATTGGTCGAGGTTTCCAGAGATCATGCATCCTGGCGAATCACAATGTGTCTTGCATGAATCTCCGCCTTGTCAGCCATGTTGATATTTCTGTGAAACACACACTCAAATAATTTTTCCGGATAATTTTGTAGATTTGTTCATGTAAATACATGTGAGCCGCCACCCCCTAAAAAGCGGAAAACAGAAGAAGAGAACTGTGAAGTCGGTCGATTGTATGACAAAGATAAACGTCAAAGGACATTCAAACATTCCTGGTTGGTGGAATTTTCTTGGCTAATATATGACCCAAATACAAACAAGCTGTGTTGCCGCATATGTCGGTCTACCTTTGGTCCTCTTGCAGTAAATAAGCTGTCTGATCGTGGGATATTTTGGAAATATTCCATTCCATAAATGACATTAATCAAAATGTACAATTTTATGAAATATAACAAATTAATAAAAATGAATAATTTTATTAAATATTACACAAACTTAAACAAAATTAACCCTCGACCCAACATTCCCAGGACCAGTAACTTTTCAGCAGGACCGGCAACTTTTTGAACTTGCTGGTCCTGTGGACCAGGAACATGTTTTTATTAGAGGCAAACCCTGATGATGTCCGCCAGTGCCCAAATGTTTCTGAGGTCAGCGAGGTGTTGCCTGTTGACTACCACCCACGTGAGCTCAACATCTTTGTCACTGTAAACAAATAGATTCCAAACTTTCTTATTTCAGAAAATGTTGCTTAGGCCTAACAGAAAAAGTTCTATGTTTCCTATTTCATGCTTGCAAAAAGTAGGGTAGGTAGGTAGGGAAATGTTTTTTTTTATCTTAACTTTTTATGTTGTTTAAAATAGGGTAGGTAGGCAGCTGTATCTTTTTTTTAACGTGGAAGCATTCCCAACATCGGTTAGTCATGTGTAACCGGATTGTATCCTTGTTGTACATATATAGTACATAACACATGCCTGGAAATCTAACAATATATGTTTGGCATTCAATGCATATGTTTTGGCCTTCATTTATCCTTAGCCACCCTCTGTTGGGATCTGTATTTTTTCGCTTAATTATTTTCACTGTAACCTTGCATTTACGAACACTTCAACCCTTAGTTACCCTCTGTAGTGTGCGGTCTTCATTGTGAATGGTGTTGTGTATTTCCGCATGGATTATTAACCAGGCTATCTAGGTACCATAGAACCTGGGGGCTCCACATAGAGTGCAATATTCTCAATCAATGGTAGATTCAATCACGGACATTTAAAACATCATTTAATAAAAACAATTTATTCACCCTGGTTTTTATCTTTGCCAGATACTAGTAGACATACTGTACATGAATGTCATTTTGTAATTTGGAACACAATATAGAACAAAATTGACATGAAATGTACCAAATTGGCATATTGCAAAATGCCTGAATTGGATGTGTTCATCGTTTTTTACCATATGGTCGTAAAACAATTGCTTTCAGTCCAGTGTCATCACATACACCACAGAGAGGGAGCACCGTTTTGAATTTCTTTTTTAGTTCAAGATCCACAACTGCTTCCTCGCTGCCACAGTGTGCACAAATGTCCAACCTGCCAATGTTGCTACTGTAATATGCAACCTCCACTGGTAAGCTGCATGCCAGGCCACTGCGACATTGTACACTTTTGAGAAGTGATGAATTTGGAGGCAAGATCGGAGCGCCACAGCTGTACTCATGCTCACTCAATGCCAATGTGAGGGATAGGTTGTGTCTTTCCGACAGTTTCTGTTTACTATAAATGACTCTTGGCTTTCTGCACTCAACGCACTGGATGGAGGCCCTAGCATGCTGTGCTGTGTATAAACCATAATCGTCCAAGGACTGCTGTTTTGACCTCACCGTTGACTCGACACCCGCTCCCTGCTGCTCAACCATCTGCTGGTCTGTCAATACCACTGCTGACGCACCAGCCACCTGCTCAATGCTCGATACGACCTGACTGGGCTGAGCATCATTCTTCCGTTTCCTTGTGGGCTTCGGTTTCTGCAGTGATGGCCTGTCTTTGTCAGTGGTCTCTGACGTCTTCTGGGATTGGTACTTTAGGTAGTGTTCTCCCGTTGGATCTAACACAGGGTCAGGCAGCCACGCTAGCTGGGTCCGATCAAGGACAGGTAGGGTACAGCACTTGGAGTCGTCACATTTTCTTATCTGAAATGTGTAGTGGCGAACTCTACAGTGTCTTTCCAGCCAGTCATTGTACGCTGTCACCTTAGCTGTGTGAGCTTTCTGGAGTTTGTTAACATCTAACTTTGGGAAGAGTGTTCGGAGGTGACGCTTCAAATGATCAATGTCGTCCTCATCCAATGGAGCAATGGATTGCATGGGTTCTTCCTTGAGCTTTAGCCGCTTGAATCGACTCTCCACTATTGACTGAACAGGTGAAATTGTTTCATGCCACTTTTGTTTCAAGGCCGGATTGATTACAGCTGCTGTTCTGATGTCAGCCATACTGCCAAATCTCTTGAGATTTGTTTCCGAATCTTTGTCCAGTTCCTGTCTTTCGAGTGCACAGTTTTGTATACCAATATTTAAAACGGACATCACTCGTTCAGCAGGGTTTGTGTAGCTGTGTCCTGGTGCACACCTTGCGTGGATCAACATATCCAGATTTAGCTCCTTGAAAATGCAAATCCCTGCACATTTGACAGCTTCTAAATTATTTCGCTGATCGGTGCCCCCATCAGTAAATTTTAGAAGCATCGTTTTCCGCTGTTCTGCACCTTGAGCTACTCTAATCAGCATCATTGCATGACGAAAAGGATTGGAGGCTTGGAACACTGAATCATTGATACATGTGGTCACAGTTCCTTGGACGAAGGATTTGTCTGTTGACTCGGGAATGCTGCAATGCAGAATCACGGACGGCGTGAGAGACGCTTTTGTCATGTCATGATCCAAGGCAGAGATGGTGGTCGACACTGGGGCCACTGACTTTTTACCCCTCACGCCTGTCGATACAGGTGCATTTGGCTCTCCGATGGGAATTTTTGCCTTATCATCACAGAAGAACAGTGCCACGTCTTGCCTTTGTTCAACTGCCTTTTCTTTAAGGTACTTGAATTGTGCCAAGCAATAATGATCGTCAGGATGTTGAACACGAAGCTGTCGGCGCTGGATTTTGTGCTGTACAGCAATACGTGAAGTGAATCTCAGCGACGCATGAACATAAGGATTTCTAGGTACAAACTGAAGTCGCAGGAGACTGATGGAAGGAATTTGTGTGTCAGTTGAGCATTTGGCAGCAGTTTGACTTCTCAGATCTTCCAGTGACAGCCACTCGGAGAGATGGGCCACATTTTGACGTCTATCATCAGCTACTGTTTTTTCTTCAACAACTTCAGCCAATTTGTCAAAGAAGGGCTCAAACATCTTTGGTCGCCCAGAACTCAGACTTCGCAGATCTTCTACTATGTCGGGGTGGCCGAGTGAGATTAGATGCACTCGTTCTTGTAGTTCTTGGTTTTGGGACATGCTCGCATCTCCTGTGAGATATTTGTACATGTACTCTTTTACAGCGGGAGATAAGTGTGCGATATTGCTCATTTTATCGCTGAAGTTCTTCATTTGTTGTCGAGTATGATATTCGCCAAGTTGTGGCTGGATTTTCTGTAAGAATCTGGCACCTTCGGTCAATATTGTTGACTCATTTCGTTTTTCGTCAACCTTTGTGAGGACCACTGTTGTTGCTGCGGATCCCCCAGGACAATATTTAACAATGTCGACTGGCACGGACAATATCATATTCCGGAAGAATCGGAACTTCTGCAGGGGACTTTCGAACGGTTTGTCAAGATGCTTTTCCTCGTCAAAGAATATGGGGGCGTGAATGGCTGCCAAAGACATGACTTTGTCTAAGATGGAGTATTTACTGTCAGCAGAAACTGGAAAATATTGACGAGATCGATACTGAAGGGTAGCATGTGAGCTGATCTGCCGCACTGGGTGATCCAAGGCTTGGTTCGTGGTCTGTGTCTCATTCTGTTGCTTCAGATGATCCTTGTAAGCTAGGAAGCATTGTGCAAGGTGTTCTATTTCTTGTGCAATAGTTTTCCAGGCTTGGCTAGTGTTTATAATTGGTTTACTCAGCAAGCTATAAAGCGATTGGCCATGACTTTCTAGCTGTGAAATTGACATCGGTTGCTCTTTTTGTTTCTTTCTTTTACAGTCGTTGTACCCGACATATTTATCAAAGCTGCTGGGAATTGGCTGGACTTTAGACTTCCTCTGGGCAGCATCATTTATCACCTGGTGTTGGTTCGTTACGTACCACAAGGCATTACATAGCACCTGGAAAAGAAAGAAATTTGTGTAAATTGGTGATTCGTCAAGTTATTCTTAAACATATTGCAGGTTTAATATTAAAATGTAATACATTTCAATCATTACACATTTAAATTTTAATACTGCAAAAGTTGCAAACAATATTCATTCTCATCTGTTTTATGCATATAATTTAGTTTAACAGATATTAAAAGATCATTTGTAAGGTATTCCAGTACCATGATTTATTAAATGCAAATAATTGTATCAATACTTCAAAGTCAATAGGATATCTACAGCATTTCCTTCATAATCTTGCAGGCTACCAGTATTTGAAATTTATTTTTCTCACAACCACATTGAAAGCAATCCAAAGAAATGGTCTGACTTCATCTACATCATTTAATTTTTAGATTCCTCCTGCATTTGCCATGATTCAATTAACTTATAATTGATCTACAATTGTTGACTTATTCATATATATTTATTTATGAATCATATGCAATCTTTATGTATCTTGATAATGAAAACAGCAATCTATGGTCACGTAAGAGATTGCCAGATGGTTCACCGCCGGGACGGTTCGCCGCCAAACATTGATTTTCGTCGAGACGATTCACCGCCCGAAAATAATGATGCAACAACTTATTTTACATGTTTAAATTAAAATTAATTTATGATGTGGGCTTGATAGATGTAACATTTTGGCGATTTTATGATTAGATCTATGGATGTAAACAAAACAGATTGAGTTTACTGTTCAATCTTTATTTATTCATAATGTACAATATATATATATATATATTTATTGGAACACATAGTAACTATAGGCTATTCAGCATTTTGTTCATTGTTGATCCTAATGGTTGGGCATTTCAGTCTCGAACTCGCTCAAAATCATCTCCCTTATATACACAATGCCGACAGCATTTATTGTAACTAGCACATGGGTAGGTTTTTTCAGATTTATTAGGAACAAGAACGTGTCAAAGCAAAATGCAATTAATTTTCACTTTATGATTATTACCATGTTTTATTGCTTCTCAGAATTGCTCCTTTGGAGTATGTTTTCTCAGAATTGCTCAAAACGAGTAGGTGCCTGCCAAGTACATGTATGTACTGTAATATAATGTACCTCCGGGAATATATGTCTGTCGTTTAAAATGTAATATTGGGTCATTTATTGTAGAAAATCTGTATTTGAGATGTTTATAATTTAAACAAATACAGAATATTATTTTTGGCGGTGAAGCGTCCAGGACGGCGGTGAATCGTCTCGACGAAAATCAGCTCTAGGCGGTGAACCGTCCAGATAATATTGGAGGTGAACCGTCCATGGCGGTGAAACGTCCAGCACCCATGTAAGATATAACATTAATTTATTTAATATAGCAACTATTCAGGGTGCTTTGGGAAAACACCCTGTGATATATGTACATGTACAATATATACAATATAAGTAAATGTAAATTACAAACTATGTAAAACCTGTACATATGTCACAAATAAATATCATCATACACCAGATTTGCCATAAAATTAAGCTGACATATACTGTATACATATGTAATACAAGGGGGCGGGATTTAAATAGGGGAGCGTCATCAATGCTAACATAATTAAACAATATTAACTTCTTTCAATATTTTTCTGCATTAAACCAAATTAACGTTTTATTTATTTCATAAAACAAAAAATCTGAATACATACTTGGATAAGATACGAGCCTTCTGAAATCCCCGCTCTTGGCCACTTCAGTCCCCTCTTCTCAAATTCGGTTGCCAAGTCATTGTACAGCTCATCTTTTCGTGTGATCCCAGTTTTGGCACCAGAACTAGGGTAGGGTGCAAATATGTTATATTGTGTATATCCATTTATATTTAAATTGTTAGATCTATTCAATCTGCATTGTTTGTAAAACAAAGAGTAGGCAAATAGTCTTAATAGAAAAGAAAATAATTAAATCCAAGCAATATAATCACGAGTTGCTAACTTGCTATGACACTTGTCGACTGTGTCTTCACATTTCTTGAATTTCTTAAATTTAGATCATTTTTCCTTTTGAGTTATGACTTGTCTTAGACTCTATCATTTATGTGCTTCATATTCATTAGATCTAGCTATTAAAAAAATAAATGAATACCTGTTCGTTTTCTTCGGCACGAATTCCGATGTAACTCCCATTAGAATAGCAAAGGCATTGGGTAGTGGTGGAGCAATATTGTCGACATCGCACTCCGCACCTTCTGTAGATTTGGCAGGTCTTGCTTGACAGTGGAAGCTGAGTTTATTGATCTTAAACGCGTCCAAATCTTGTACAGTAATGTCGAGCGATAGCTCGCCAAACGCTTCGTTTTCGGCCTTCTGGCTGAAATTTTTACAATCCAAGGGCGGGTGATTCTGCTCGAATACATCTTTTAACGTGCCATGGAAAGCAGCCACTGTTTTCTTTGCCGAAATGTGGGGACAAAGATTATACCGCACTGCCAAGATGCGAGACGCCATTGTTGGTCGAACTTGGAGATAGCCCGCGAAATGCAAAGTCGCGCGTGATTGGATAACAAGCCAGACACACCTCCGCATATAGCCAATCACGATCAGTTTCACAAAATGACCTTCACCATTACCCAGTTTGAGAGAGCATTCAGAAAGCAGCTACCGTAGCAGAATAGTGACATAAACTTTTAAATATAAAATAATAAAAAAGTCGTACATTCGCAGAGGGTCGGTCGGAACAGATTTTATTTTATTTCGAAATGCATAAAAAGTTACAGGGTCGGCCCTATTACGTAGGGTCGGTCGGGAAACCGGAAACATAGAACTTTTTCTGCTAGGCCTTATGCTGGTGACAGCTGCTTTAAGTTGTCACAGCAAATATACATAGCAGAAAGCTGATGTAGTTAAGGACAGAGGGAAAAGGGGAGCTGTAAGCAGAAACATACAATCAAATTGTGAGAAGACGCTGTCTGCAGCTGTCTGGAAACACATGATAAAACAAAAATATGTAATTTTGTGTAATATATCAAAATGTGTTAATACCTTCTGTAGATTACTGCTTTCAGCAAATCCCATTCTTACTCCACTTCACTTGGGCAGAGTTCCGCCAATTCCAGGGAGTGAAGTGTGTCATCAGTGTCACAACACGCTCACTTGTGCAGAATCCAACCAGTTCTACGATGTCATCAGTGTCACAACACGCTCACTTGGGCAGAGTTCCGCCAATTTCAGGGAGTGAAGTGTGTCATCAGTGTCACAACACGCTCACTTGTGCAGAATCCAACCAGTTCTACGATGTCATCAGTGTCACAACATGCTCACTTGGGCAGAATCCAGTCAGTTCCACGATGGGAGTGAAGTGTGTCATCAGTGTCACAACACGCTCACTTGGGCAGAATCCAGTCAGTTCCACGATGGGAGTGAAGTGTGTCATCAGTGTCACAACACGCTCACTTGTGCAAAATCCAACCAGTTCTACGATGGGAGTGAAGTGTGTCATCAGTGTCACAACACGCTCACTTGGGCAGAATCCAGTCAGTTCCACGATGGGAGTGAAGTGTGTCATCAGTGTCACAACACGCTCACTTGGGCAGAATCCAGTCAGTTCCACGATGGGAGTGAAGTGTGTCATCAGTGTCACAACACGCTCACTTGTGCAGAATCCAACCAGTTCTACGATGGGAGTGAAGTGTGTCATCAGTGTCACAACACGCTCACTTGGGCAGAATCCAACCAGTTCTACGATGGGAGTGAAGTGTGTCATCAGTGTCACAACACGCTCAGCTCCAAAACCTCAACAAAATCGGTTGTTTCAAAGCAGCATGCATGATTTAAATAGGCATCAATACAGTATGGCCAGAGGGTGAAGTTTGCCATCTGAGTTGCCTCCAGGATATCACTCTGTGCATCATCGAAACGATGTTGTAGACAGTCACTTAGGTTATCAATGGTGCTAACTCGAGCTGATGGGAAGGCAGATTTGGCTGTAGTAGTCAAGTCGTGTTCATGCAGAGTAGTGGCTGGCATGAATTTTCTAAGCATCAAACCATCTTTGTAAAAAAAAAATAAGTATACTCAGATGCAGTAGCTCAACTCTGTACATTACATACATCCATATTTCAACTGGAGCAAAGTAGCTGCAACAAAACAAAATTACGTTGTTCCTCCAGACAGCTTAAAATATGTGTCATAGTAGTTGACTGCAAACAGGTGTTTCCTATAAAATAAATACATTCACAACTTTTTCACATTGTCACAATCAACTTCAGTTGGCCATACCTTGTTCTGTATTTCTGCAGAACTTCAACAGTGTTATGCACTTTCATCATGATGTCAGACAACAAGAACTTCTCGTGTTGCATAAACACTGACAATTTAGCCAGTATGCTGATTACATCTGTCTGGAACTTGTAAATGGGCGTATGTCATCACGTCTTGACTCGTCAACAACTTGAGGTAGCCTCTGGATTTCCCAACAGCCTCAGCAGACACATTGGCCTAGCTTGGCAACTGTTTAACCCTTTTGAAGGCAATTTTTTATTGTTCTACAGACTGTCGCAGGCAGATTAATTACTGTTCATGGGTTGCTCAGCGTGAGTATGTGGTATCGCCTAAAACATCCTATCACGCACAGAGCAACACCACAGTTCTTACACCAGGTACCGATCCTCGATCCTTTGAAGCCTTCTTTTCGATGCTGGGCACAAACAACACATTTCTTGCGTTTCTTATACAGAATTGCCTCGATGAAATGCCTGTCAGACGAGCTTCAACTGGGCCGAGATTGGCCGGCCTACCTTCTTCCTCTCCTCGGTATGGCCACCAATCAACCCCTCCACCAGGGCAGTCTGGAACTGTGAGTGCCAGACGATACGTGTGTTGTTCAACTGGCAGGTCCAACACAAGTCTGACATCGGCTTGCAAGTTATCATGTATGACAGTAGTTTATTCCACAACTTGCGGAATGTAGAGTAGCACACAATGCGCTCACCCTGTGTTGATGCTGCTTTGTAGTAACGCCACACTGATGCCTTTGTCTCACAACTTGGGAGTAAAAAAAATTAAAAACAATAAAAAAAATATGCAAAAATAGCTCAAGCTACTTAAACAAAACTTAATCCATACAATACATCTGTACTACATGTATAAACTTAACCCAAAGTAGTGATCAAATGCGATTATATGAATACGAATCATAGTATAGAAATGTCGAGGCGACTTAAAATTCCTGGCCATATACCGTGCCGGCCTACAGTGTTACTGTGTCACACTACTGTGTAGAAAACTCCCAACTACTGCCATGCAGTAGTGCGATGGAAGGATCTGTAGATCCTCCATCCCCACTCCACCACGCATACCGAAAGGATTTTAAAGAACGACTGTGGTAGATTTAATGATCTACCTAAGTTGGCAGACTGGGCTGCCATTGCGCCACGCCAGTTGAAGACGAGGGCACCGAATAATACGACGCAAGACATGTCAAGGGAAGGCCGGTTTGACCGGCACCAGTCACGAACGGCCTGTGTATCGTACTTGTGACAGTTGTCATTATATGCGTCTTGCATATTCGCATTATCCGCCGCAATAGTGGCGTCAATGATCCAGCAGATGTTATCTTTGTAAATTACCCCGTCGGGTTTTTGCGGGGAAGCGTTCGTAACAGGAATGGTTGGAGCTCGTACCACAAGCCATCTGCGGATCTCCATTTGTTGGAGAAACTTCTCCATGATCGTGTCATGCCACATTATTCGGTGTCCCCATGTTCTTGTGCATACTTGGAGTATGTGACCTATGGATTCTGTACGCCAACAGGCGTCACATCTGTTGGCGTCCGGGCGACCACGAGCTGCTCTCAACTTCGTGGCCACTGTACCAGCCCGGATCTGAATAGCGTGGATGTAGCTTGCGCCCGTCAGTAATGCTGTACCATCAGTTACCCAGCTATGTAGTGACAGTACTGTCCGGGAGGCACTGAGTCCCCGACCGTCGACTGACCCGTGCAGTGTCGCCGCCAGCGCTGTTTTTGCGGCGTTAGAATCTTTTACAATATAGTTCCCGACCTTTATTGGGGGGTTGAAACATTTCAACCTCTCCCTGGCAAAGCAGGCCGACGACTGTACAAGAGCCATTATGGCCTCGTCTTGCGATTTAGACAATCTTTCAAGCCGGTTAGATTTCATTATCGGAATTGACAGTCGGAACGAGGGGACTCCCAGTCCTCCTTCATGAACTTCTGTATGGAAAAACGAATTAACTGCATCGTGGGGCAGTCTAAGCCAGGTTCTCAGGCCTCGACGGACAAGCTTGTCTAGTCGCTTCAACACGGAGCAATTGCTCCGCGAGAGGACTAGACGGTGGTATAGCTTAGGTAACAAGTGTTGCTTGAGTATATATACTCGCTGTTGAGGTTTCAGTGGAGCACAGGTCAAATGGTTCAACCCTCGGGTGAGGAGCTCCTCGGGGGAGGAATCAGACTCCCTCGCACTCACCGAAATCCCCAGGTATTTATAACCTTGGGAGATTGAAATCGTTGGCAACTTTCTCCCTGCTAGTGACACGAGCGGGGTGGGATCGCACACCCACTTCTTTGCTTTCCCGTCCACCGCAATCCTCAATGTCTTTGATTTCTCCATATTCAGCGTCAGACCACAGCGCCTCAAAGCACCTCTGAACTGGTCGCACAGATGCTGGATGCCAACCTTGGATTCAGCCACCAGGACCACGTCGTCCGCGAATGATATCCTTGAGTGAGCACAAGCTCCTGTAATAGAGACTCCCGCCACGAGTCGAATCGATTTCGCTCGTGGGGGTTAAAAAGTAAATTGGTATCACCATCGTCTGGGGCAGCCCGACTCGCGTCAGACTGATCCAGATTACAAGACGGACGGGTAGGTGATGCAGAACTTAAAACTCTGCTTACATCAAGTCCTTCGCCACTTTCAGGTGTCCTGATGTCATCCCAGCTTCTTGATATCTCATTCGAGATCTTGGGAGGGGTAGACCCCCTCCCTTCCGTCAAATCCACACTGTTCTCAGGTACGATAGAACCAATTACAATATCATTCGGTGAGGAGGCAAGGGTAGACCCCCTGCTCTCCTCATCACAACCTACTACCATGCTAGGAGACGGCCCTGGGAGGACTGCGGATGGTGCTTGGAACGATGATAACAGGCTTTTGTACTTGGCATTCCGCCTCATGCCTTTCCAACGTACGTTGTGGGAAAATTTTCGCTAATTCGATGTTGAGTTTACGACAGCCATTAGCAACCAACCGCAACTCCTCCCGAGCCATGCTCGCTAGCTCCTCATCTGCCCATCGCACCTTGGGACCTCTCCTCGATTTGGGGATCGGAGTACTCCAACCACTCCGCCCCTTCTGATCACCCTCCAGTTCAGTGGAAAACAAAGTCTCCCTTTTCTCACCCAAGGGGTGTGGGTCTGAAGCTGACGCTTCATCCTCACGCACCTCCTCCATGCCCTCTTCGTGCTCGTGGCCGCCAGGGAGCCGACCTGTCAAAGCCCCATCACTCTCTGTAACAAGCCGATCACGAATGGCTTTGTATTTTGCTGATCGTCTCAAAGATTTGATCGCATCTGCCGTTCTGTTACGAAATTTCCTAAATAGGTCAAAGTTAACAGATTTCACTCTGGCTTTCGACAGACGGATCTCCTCGCGGGCCACGAGCACTGTCTCCTCATGAGACCACCTTTCCTTTGTAAATATAGGAAGACATTGTAAATGGTACTCCATAGCGTGCGCGTGTCGTTTGTGTTGCGACAGACCCCTACGAGAACCGTAGGGGATGCCGCACCACTCATGTACAAACAAACCATGACCTTGCATAGTAGCGACCTCCGAGAAAGACTCCTCGATATTGAATGCGCTTGAGGAGGCAGCGACCTCCTGTGAATTGAAGCTAGCCATTAGGCTGGCAAAAGTAAATGATTCGCGCAATACGACTCCGCTGGGAAAAACCCCGCCCAACAGAGAAGGTTAGAATGTTTGGCCTGGTTCAAAGAACCAGTTACCGGGTTGGACCACGAGGAGGCGTTCTAACATCCCCAACCAACATCATCTTGCTTCAAACCACGAATTCACCCTGTATATTATACAAAAGTGAAATACTTATACAGTTGTGTTACTCCTTTGCTGCAATACTGAAAGCAGTTCAGTACATGAAATCTCATAAACGGTCACAAATGAATAAAAGAATATCAATCGTGTATAAAAAAAATTTTAATGCAATGTTACTGTGATAATCATTTCATCATTAGTTTATCTACAAAACTTTGCAAACGGCATCCATTGAGACCTGCGTATTGCTCTGAGTTGGAAACTTACACATTTTGGACAACTATCTGATGTGCAGTATTTATTCTAAAACTGAGTAAAAGGCTGTGGTACAGACACTGAATCTCAGCCAGTTCTAATCAACCATGATCATAATGTGAAAAAAAATTGCAACCAATCAAGCTGCATATTTTTTTTTTTAAAAAGCCCACAATTATTCAAAACAGTTGAATGACATTTTCAGGACAGAAAGGGAAACAAACATTATTTCTTAAAACAGCATGCACCAATACATTGCTATGTTTCATACCTTTCAACAGCACACAACAAGATCACAGTAGATCAAGTCTACTGCAAATTCATGCATTGGCATGTTCTAGTTGACTGCATCAGTGTATGACTCATCCTGTGACCAGTAGGCCACTACATAGACACCCAATCTGCCACGGAATTTGTCTACTTTACCATTGTACACAATGTGGCCTTCGTTCTCTGACCATAATATGACATATCGTTCGGCCAATGATCTTGCCTGCCATGATGTCAACAAGGTCATCTTTTTTGGCAGTTCCGAGGTGATGTTCTTCTGCAATCACTGCTAAGTCTGTAGTCTTCAGTTTCTTCTCCAGCAGTTTTCTCTGTTTCGTTTCCTTCTGTTGTCTCCTTGTGGCAATTTGTTTTGATAGTTGTGCACGTACTTCAGACTGCTTCACACGTTTCTCTTCATGTTGTTTTCATCCGTGTTTAACAGCAAATCTGATCACGTGGTTTCGTTTGTCTTGTTCCATTTTGTCAAAGTAGTTGTGAACAGTTCTGTTCTTTTGTACTCTCATCTTTGACAACAACAACAACAACAAGGAGACTTAGCATTTGTACTCTCATCTTTGACAACAAGGAGACTTAGCATTTGTACTCTCATCTTTGACAACAAGGAGACTTAGCATTTGTACTCTCATCTTTGACAACAAGGAGACTTAGCATTTGTACTCTCATCTTTGACAACAAGGAGACTTAGCATTTGTACTCTCATCTTTGACAACAAGGAGACTTAGCATTTGTACTCTCATCTTTGACAACAAGGAGACTTAGCATTTGTACTCTCATCTTTGACAACAAGGAGACTTAGCATTTGGTGCTTTCTTCTGCAGAGCGGAAAACATCACTTCTTCTGCATCGATGTTATGCTATCTCGCTGACCGTGTTTCTAATTTCTGTGTAAGGTCAAGATCAAAATATTTCTAGTATTGACGCTCCAAGACTGTTACACAGGACATCAGGACAGTTTTGAACATATCAGAGAAGTGTTCCACATTGGCAGGTGGTAGAAGAAGTTCTTGCAGCGTGCTGTCATTCTCAGCATCCAACTTTCTCCTAGAAAATTGCAGGAAGATGACTACGCACCGGCCAGATTCTGAAGTTGCAGTTTCAATGCGTTCTTCACCACTCTTATGCCTTTCACATGACTGACTTGTGATTCGGCAGAAGTGTGTCGTCATACAAAAATTGCATGGCAATTGTTGCTACGCAAAATTAGTTTTGCATAGCAAACAGGATTTTTGTATAGCATTGATGTGAAGACATCAACGTCTGGATCCATCTTCTTGATGCGGATGAGCTTGTCCAGTGTTGATGTCTCCAGTGATGCTCGCCAGTCTGTCTTGATCTTCTTCATCGTGGAGAAGCACCTTTCTGCCAAAGCGTTGGAGTACGGCATGACACGCAGGATGTTTACCAGTCTGCTGATGTTTGGGTATCGCTCGGTATAATGCACATGCAGCTTTGCCCAGATGTTGCTATCCCTGCATGTTGACAGCAACGAAGTCCGTGACGTCGTGTCACTTTGTGATGAGGTTCTCTGCTTCGCACTCCAGCAGAACGGTGGTGCCATGCTTTGCTGCCATCTTCATGCTGTCATCCCCGTAGACATGCAGCTTGTCACGGTTGACTGACCACAGGTTAGTGTCGAGGATCGATGCACGGTTGAAAATGACACTCGCAAAATCGATCTTTGCAGCACTCACTCACTTTGGTGATGTAGTTGCTGTGACTCCTAGTGAAGAATGCAAGCCCTGCTGGCACTAGCCAATGCTGCCAGTTCCCGCAGTCTCTTTGGGTTGTTGTGATACAGGTAGTACAGCTGCGTGAACACAGTACACAGCTCTGTGTAGCATGTATCAACGAACGAATCTCACACATCCAGCTCCAGACGGTGGTTGAGGCAGTGCACTGCTGCCTCCCCATACTGATACTCGCACTGTCAGCACCAAAACCCACCATCATGTGCTTGCTGCTGTCACCTAGGCCGACACCATCGACCGTGTTCAGAAGACTGGCATCCCATTTCATACTTGTCCCCAAAGTTCCTGTTCACCTGTTCGATAAATTCGCGCACTTTATACAGTTTGTCATTATTCTGATTTCCGACAGCCTTATCATTCACGTACAGATACCGTGAGATTTGTAGAAACCTGTTGTGTGGCATAGTCTCATTGAATGAGGGCAGGTTACACAGCGGCATCACCGTTTGCCAGTACATCTTTAGTGTAGACATGCAGACAATCCCCGTAATGATGACCAGCCGGATGAAGGCTTGCATCTCAATGATGCCACATGCCACTGTCATGCCTAGCCAGCCTCTTGCGATCTGCATTCCCATTCATCATATCGACCAGCAGAGTCCACAGCGCAAAGTCCAAAAACAGGTCAAGCAGGTCTTTAGGTGTGGCCGTCGCAGGAATCCGGGTGCATGGCCCCTGCATCCCTCCAAATGCATACACATCACGCTGCGATGGTCCAGGCCACTGGTCAGCAGGCTGCAGGTCGGCAGGCTGCGATGGGCCAGGCCGTGGGTCGGCAGGGTGTGATGGGCCAGGCTGTGGGTCGGCATAGCTGTGGTGCTTCCACAGCTATTGTGAAATGGTAAAATAAAAAAAAAATTATCAAATATCCTTTCATTTATGACATAATAAAGGAAACAATTGCCCTGAAGCATGATGACGTCAAAAGTGTAAACAAACTACTAGCGCAATGCATTGTGGGCTTAATTCAGGGTTCGCCTGCCATTTTGTTTAAAAATACGGCTGCTTTCGTTACGCTTTCCAACCTTTGTGTCTTTACTCTGCTGTGTCATCATGTTAATTTTGCGTGTTTATGTGAGTCAATCGCAGCAAGAAACAACATGGCAGAGGCATTAGTTATATTTCAGGAAAGTGATATTAAGGGTGCGCTTTTGCCTGAGAAAGTTGTCGGAAAGAATATGACCGATGCACTCAGGCGTTGGATTAAATGCCGTGGCTTGACAAGCACAAACTCGGATAATCACTCGACACTCGTTCGAAGGTAAGCGTGCACGTATACTGTTCACATCTTATATGGATATTAAGTGAACGTGGATACGAATGAAAGCGGTATGTCTGTTTGTACTGCATTTTACAATAGCGATTCACATAAGTGAGCGATATTATGGAATTTATGCCAATATTGGCAATAAATGAATACCAATGAAATGTGGATACATTTGCAGTTTGGGCCCGCTCCCAGATTTTTCGCTTATTATTGAAAGTAGGGTCGCCACATTTACACACCACTTACCTGGGGTAGTATTCTACGCAATGCCAATGGGATGCATTTAGTTTAACCGTATATATTTTTTATAATTTAAATCAGTTGTGAATATCAATTTGTAGATACCGCCGAGCTATCGCAAAAGTACTGAAATGTGTCCGTGTCAGACTCAAAGCCAAAATGGCACACATCCCACAAATAAATGCAACTCAGCAAGCATTTCGAACGCCTGTTTTCCCAAACAAGAAAGTAACAGCTTTGCAAATATAACAACATACTGGAAGGTACGGATATATCAACATACTGCAAGTAGGCCGCCTAAGGGTAAGGAAGCTGAGGTTAGGGCTAGGAAAAGAGTGAGTCTAAGAAACCATTCTGAAATTTTTTTCACAAGTTACCGGCTACAATTACTAGCTCTGGTTTGTCTAACAGATTTGTGACATGACTATGTCTCATCTCATGGGTTGTGGACATTTAATCAAAGCTTAATTAAGTCTACAATTGCCAATATGCCAGACAATGGTTTATAGCATGTTTTTCTTTGCAGAGTGAAGGAACTGCAAAGCAACGGGCTATCGAAATTTGTTTTCGACCCTGACCGCGGGACTACGATGAAAATTCTCCAAGAGCATTTACGAAGCATAAAGGACATTGCGGAACCGCTTGTAGCTGACTGGACAGAGTCCATGGATGTCATCCCATTGCGGTATTCCTATATGTCCATTGTCGAGTACTTGGTAAAGCGCCAAGTAGCCATTATCGATGCGACCGGAAGAGCATTGAGTGCACCTGTGATGTTGCCAACGGCAGAAAAACCTCTTGTTAAGGGGTACAACTTTTTTGCGTCTGGTAACGTAGGTGAAGTTCTTTTGAATTGTGCTGCGGATGGTGCTGTTCACATCAGGTCTGGAGTGCTGGCTTCGATGCGTGAAATTCGTTATGATGTGAAGTGTGTAATTGATGGACAATCTGGCCTTGTTTTGCTCGCATCGTGCCAGTGTCCAGCGGGTGCAGGGGGCAAGTGCAACCACGTGGCAGCCCTCTTGTTTGCAATGCTGGACTATGTGACAACGATGCGCAACCCAGACTGCTGCACGAACAAGACTCAGGTGTGGCATCGACCAAAGCGTGCAACAAAGCGGGCGACAAAACCACTAATCGTTGGGCAGCGGAAAGTCGTCAAGCACGTGTTTGGACGAACTGTTTCAAGGAAGAGGCCCCTCGAAGATTATAAAGACTACCGTCCAGTCGAAAGGCTTGTGGAACCAACTAAAGCAGTCGTACTTGTGGACATACTTGAACTGGAGGGAGCTCATCACAGTATGGGCCTGCGTCAGATTATGGATAGCAGCACCGATACGGCGACTACTGATGAGGATGGCGATAGCGACAACCTAAGCTTCACGCCGGAAGAAATTGTTTTACGCCGTCTTCAAGTAACACCCGAGGAACAGTCGCGTATTGAACAAGCAACCATCGGCCAACATCTGAATGCTGAATGGTTCAAACAGCGTTCTGGTCATTTGACCGCCAGCAAAGCGAAGCGATATTGTGGAAAGGGCAACCCAGCCCCCTTGTTGCGAGCAATATTGTCATCGGCCTCCACAAACGCGAGGTCCAGCGGCCACATGGCATATGGCATTGAACATGAAAACGCTGCGGTACTGAAGTATCAAGAGGCTGCAACAACGCCCATCCATGTTCGAGAATGTGGACTGTTTGTGGACACCGAAAATGGTCAGCTGGCCGCTAGCCCGGATAGAATTGCATACATCGATGGACAAGGTGTTGTCATCGAAGTGAAGTGTCTCTCAGCCAGCAGGACACTGTCGCCACTTGAAGCTATTGAGCTTAAACAATGTGAGAGTGGTTTTGCCTACAGAATAGTGAATGGGGGTGTTTCGCTGAAAGAGAATCACCCCCACTATTACCAAGTACAAATGCAGATGGCAGTCACCGGCCTCACGCAGTGTCATCTGGTGATTTTTACTTCGCCTGAACATGATGTTTGTGTTTGCAAACTTGCATTTGACAAGCAGTTTTGGGAAACGGTGAAACCCAAATTGCTTGATTTTCATGCGTCATTTGTGATTCCTGCATTGGTTAATCAGATGTGCCGGTAAATGTTTCACAAATTAACTACTGCAGTAACATGCCCAATGTTCCAGCTATTTCATATTTCGGAAGCACCTGTCAAACATGTAATTTTATTTTTGGCAGTTAATAATTATACTAATGAGAAATGTACTAAGATGGCAAATTATTGGCATTTTCATCTTCAGAAAGTGTGTCTGCATAATCAGAGATGCCCAAATAATGTTTGTTTACAAGTAAAAACAGGTGGCGAAGTATTTTTTCAGACACCAACTGGAGCACTGTACATAATGCTCGATATGGTACATACTATAAATGTAATTTCTGTGACCAATACACTAGAAAACTGTATTGACTTTTGATGAATCAATAATTAAAAAAATTAATCGGCCATACTCTAATGCAATTACTACTATTCCCATTTTATGTCATTATATTTCTTGCAACTGTTGAAAACTCAGTAGCATACGAATGCCTTGTATACATGTATGAGTGAATGATGATTTTGCTACATGTACAAGAGTAGCAATAAACAATATAATGTATGAACACTAATTAATGTGGACATAAGAGTATGAACATGTAGTCTGCAGGTCAGTTTATGCATAGACTTAACCCGGCTACGATGGTTGAAGGTCCAAACATATCATATGACAAAGTCTTATTCTATTCATCTTCTATCAATGGCGGCCAGAAAAGAACCAGCCTTCCGCACACTTGAAAAATATCCGAAATCATGTTCCAATATGTCAGAGGCACTGCCTGACGCAAAAATTGCCACTGCTTGATGCGCCCCATGCACCTCTCAACATGGATGCGCACTCTCGCAATGGATACGCTTTCTACAAGCTCTGGTATGTTCATCTGTTGCTTCCCATGAAGAAACTGTGGCGTTATCAGCCTGATCCCTTTCCTGCCCAGCCAGCTGGCGCACGTCCAGCCACGATCAGCCATCATTACATCACCAGGCTGCATCAGTTCTCTCAGCTTTGAATGGTTTGTGATGGCATTGTCACTGATGGAGCCTTCATACAGTTCGCTGATGAATGTCGGCACACCACTGGGTGAAATACCGACCAGTGCTTTGTGTGTGTTACACGCTTTGTAGCTACTGTATGTTGCACACTTCCGTGTGGGACATTGTCAAGTTTCAGATCAAATCTCACAGCCAATTTGCTGATGAGAACTGGAATGTTTTTTGTCGGTACCTAGTTCACTATGCAGTTATAAACTGCCTGGCGCAAATCTGCGGAGAACATCTTCCAAGGCTTGTTTAGTTTCAACAGACACTAATCTTTCCGCTTCTTCTTCAAACAACATTTTCTCATTTTCCAAATCTTGGATAATGTCAACTGCAGCCCCTGCTGCAGATGGAATTGACTTGCACCCGTCTTGAAGTCTTTTCAATCTTCTCTTTGTGTTACTATGGTTGACTTTGTCAAAAGGCTTAGAGTAAACTGATCAGCCATTGTTGATGGACGAGCAGTTATCGGCAGACCAGCAGTTGTCGATGGACCTGTACTGGTAGATGGGGTAGCAGGATCCACATGTGTGACACCAAACATCTGGTTACAAATGTTCTTGAATCTGGAAACTTTTTCCCAGCATGGTTGTCACCAGCCTTGTGACCATGTATCTGGCAGACATTGACAGTAGCTTCCAAGTCTTAGCCACTGCTTCAGTCTTAGCTAGACTAGAACAGTTTTCCAAATATATGTAGAGGACATGTCCATTTAACAGTTCACCACCAACAGGCGTGACAAAAAATGTATCAATGATATACTGTCGACCAGTTCCTTGCCTTATCAGGGTCAATGTGTTTCTTCTTTAGTGACATCCTTACAGTAATCTCCCTGTGCAAACACAAACATAACATAAATATAAGCTATGATTCAGTGTTATATGGACTAGTCCAGTGTTCTCTGTTCTAGTCCAGTGTTCTCTGGACTAGCCCAGTGTTATATGGACTAGTCCAGTGTTCTCTGTACTAGTCCAGTGTTCTCTGTACTAGTCCAGTGTTCTCTGGAATAGACCAGTGTTATCTGTACTAGTCCAGTGTTCTCTGTACTAGTCCAGTGTTCTCTGTACTAGTCCAGTGTACTCTGGCCTAGTCCATTGTTATCTGGACTAGTCCAGTGTTATCTTGCTTTGCATTGAACAGTGTTATCTTGCTTTGCAAGGGTGTTTTAAAGAATTATAATAATATTTGTTCAATCTTATACTCTTCATAGTAAAAAGAGTTTCTTAGCAATGGCAATTTCTATGAAATAGTGCATGACTACTGTCCACTAAACAGTTGCGAATAATTGAGGCACTGAATGCAATAGTGGGCCAAGTGCATCTTTTACGTTTTTTCAGGAGAAGCCTTTGAAGTTCAAAGGCTGTAATAAAATCATGGTAAATCAAACGTTAGTGACAACAGTATTATTGAATACTCTCACAGGAGTTATATACCGACCCAAAAGGTCATGTTGCTGAGATTTTGGCATTTTGCCAAAAATACGGATTTTTGACCTGGACCATGCTTGCACTAGGAATAGGCCAGTATCTCTAGAACATAATTAGATAATAATCATGAATTTATTTATCAAACTTGTATTGAATAATAAAACGTCAACCCATAACAAGTGACATATGTAACTATAACTGGTGTTGTTAAAACCTGCTTGATTAGGTACCACAGGGTATATGAGATTATATACTATAGACCCTGTCACTGCCAGCACAAGACTTTTTCATGCTGTCATAAAATGTTTTTTGTAGCCTGCTGACTAACCTCTATATGTTTAGACTTGAAAATTTACATACTTAACCAAGTTAATTATGTAAACTAGTGTTAGAAACTCTTAGTTCTTGACAAAAGTTCATGGCCAATCAGTATTAGTCTGTGTCGTCCGACTCAGTTTCATCTTCTGTGACATCTGGGTGCAACAATGGGATATCTTCACTGTGTGCCAGACTTCTGTAGAAGTTATGATGGACTGGAGGTATCAAAGTAAACAAGTCCAACAAGTCAACAGTATCTAAGCGCTATCCCCTTGTCTTTCAGGAAAGTTCAAGCTCAAAGAACAGATCATCTTCATCACAGCTGTATTAAGAAACATCTTCAGTGGTGTCTCTTTTATGAAACATATCCACTGGATTTTCAACCAGCGGACATCGCCCCCATCAGTACATTTTTTCTGTTTACAACATGATCTGCCAGTCCATCAGAATTTTAAAAATCTGATGTGATCATTCTCATAACTTCAAAAGGATTTTTCCTCCTTGCACCAGCAGCTAAATCCATCCATTCACTGGGAACATAAATGCGAGAAGCATTAATTCTTTTCTTCTCTATTACTCCAAAATCCTGATCATTTGGCAAAAAGCTATGGCCAGACACCAAGAACTAATGGTTGATTTCAGTGATGGGCAAGGTTGACACTATATGGGACCAAAACAAGGCCATTTTAATATTTCTATTTTGGTCACCACATCTCTCACTATAAGCATCGACTTTGTTCACCCCTCTCAGACAGCCTCTGAATATGCTTATATACACAAGAATCAATTTCATTTGCCGCTCTCTTTGCGCAACCCTCATGCCACATGAACATGGATGCTGAGTTGTCACAGAGAGAACGTATACCAAGGTTGTAAGTTCAAAGTTGCCTCTTGTAGTAAACTATTCCGGTTGGAATGCAGGGTGTTTGAAGAGTTTTCTCCAGATCAAATGTAAATGCTTCATAAGTTTGGTCCTGTTCTAATTTTTCCTTTTCACCCCTCATCAATTGCCTCACTTTCTCAGCTTTACGATGATGTAGCTCTAGCTCAGCCACCACGACTCTTTTCTCGTCATCAGTATCTGCAGCATCTATTTTGACTTTAAGGGTATCACACATTTTGCACGTATCTTTATGAGGAGGATGAAATGACAGGTTAAACTCTGTCACAAAGACCCTATGATAAACCCATTCTTTCTCTGGTTCTTTCCCTACCTGCATTGTTCTGCATAGAGACAATGTGTTTGTGATACTGTCAAATCTGGGGAGAGGTAGTTTCTCGTCCGCTGATGCGCCCTTGTATAGTGGCTCTCATAGGCTGGAAAGGATTCAGTATGATTTCTAATCACTTGCAGTGACTCATAACTCAATTTCTTTTGATTATCATACTTTTGATTGTCATACTTTCCCCTTCACTTTTCTTATGTTGCTTTTTCAGTGCTTGATCAATGCGGCTATTGGGTACAGCCTGTGTCGCCAGAAAAAATGCCTTGCATACATCGACATATCAATTGGATGTCAGCAGGGTGTGTCTCCTTGTGTAATTGCGAGTCCGGGATTTGTCACCTTCCTGCTGTTTATTTCTCCATCGTTTGACTTTAACAGTTTTGATACAACCACTGATGAATGCATTCTGTTGGTTAAAATGTCCAAGTTCCCAAAACCTCTGAAAGATCTTTTCTGTCTTCTTCAGTGAAGTGTTCTTTGCAGTTACCTGCACAAATGCTGAGGCAGTGGTTTCATTGTTTTCTTAGGTACAGCCTTTCACATTCTTGTATTCTTCTCCCTTATTCCTAAACTCTCCTTATATTTCACATTCTTGTATTCTTCTCCCTTATTCCTAAACTCTCCTTATATTTCACATTCTTGTATTCTTCTCCCTTATTCCTAAACTCTCCTTATATTTCGCTCCCATTTCTGTAGGGCCTGTAACTTTTTTTTCCTCTGGTGGATCTGAAAAACATAATAGAGAATGTATCTGTTTTAACACCACTGGATAACACCACAGGATAACACCACTGGGTAACGCCACTGGATAACGCCACAGGATAACGCCACTGGATAACGCCACTGGATAACACCACTGGATAACGCCACTGGATAACGCCACTGGATAACGCCACAGGATAAAACCACTGGATAATGCCACTGGATAACGCCACAGGATAACGCCACTGGATAACACCACAGGATAACAGGACGGAAACAGTCATACCTTGGCTTATTATCAATTGTGGACAGTTCAGCATTCAAGATCTTGTGGCATAGTTGTTGCAAGACATGGTGATTTTTAAAATGATTACTACAGTTTTCTTCCATGGGTGTTCCAATTCAAAATTTAGGGGACAGTGTCACAGACCTTAATTAAGTGATGGTAGCATAAAGTGTCACTGAACTTGTTCCAGTAATAGGTTTCATGTTTAGGTGTTAACAAAACACACATCATGGACCACAGATCATGGAGCCAAATCTAAATTGATGTTCCCCGCAGCAGAAAAAAATTGATCTAAATATTTTCAGAAATATGGCTTATATTGCAATCCACCACACATACGATAACAATTGTTAATGACGACTTCTGCTCTGTGCCGTATAGTCTCTTCACATCACTGGCAAGGGCAGAGTTCAAAGTCAAATAGCCTGGGGACAGTCCACAGAGTTCCAAAACTCTTAAGACAGCAACATTTCCATCATTAAACTGTGCCACAGCACTGTACACTGCCTCTTCAAGTGTAAGTTTACCTACAAACACCTCCTTGCTACATCTGTCCCAGATCAACTTGTCAAGATACTCATTATTATTCTGAGTTTTGCCATGTAAACATTTACACAAGAGCCCTGGAGCACTCAGATCATCATATGTTGGCTCCAGAAGCTCTACAATGCACTGAATCAGTGTTGTAGCCACACCACAAATCATCACCAGAGGGACACATATGTGATGCGATCTAGGAAAACCCTTCACATGGTGAAAAAATCAATTTTCCTTTTTTTGTACTGATGTAAAAGATTGGTAGCTTAAATTTCTTCTCTATCTTGACCATAACTCAAGTTATGTTGGAATAAAGAGCATGCCCATCCGGAAATAAATTTGCTGAAAAAAGTGTTTAAAGAATTGTATAAAACATATTAAGTTTTATTCACATGTGATGTTTGTCTGTAGATGTATAACATCTGGATTTCATACAATAACTATTGTCACAGTCAACTAACAATACATGCAGACATGTAAATATGAAATGATAAACATGAAGGTAGCAAAAAAGTCACATGTACATAAGCTTAAAGTTCTGTATTTGGCATTTTTGTATTCTTGCAATGTGCCAATCGCCATATGATTTGTTGCATTAGAGACTCACATAATTACTAACTACTAACACAACTTCTGTCATTTGTCTACATGTTGTGGTAGGGTCCAAAAGTCAGTCCACCACAATTGTGCTGCCTAGTGCAACAACCACCTAAGTCCATTGTTTTAATAATGGAGAAAAACGCAGTCAAAGTTTCATCAGTTATTTTCATAGTTACCATTCTTTGTAGCACAGTTCGTTTGTTATTTCAACTGACTAGCTGCTTAACTTGATCATCTCTGCAAATTCTCATTAACGCTAATTAGCTTAATTAACGACCGGGGTAATTAGTGAAAAATTTTATTTTTTACGCACCACGTTTTTTAAGACTCCGTTAAATGCCCCATGTAATTTTGCACTGCAAATAGTTGCTGTTTTTCTGCTAATTAATGTAATTAAGCAAAATTTCATTAGGGAATAATTTCCCCACTCTGCAGTTATCCATATTAAGCAACAGGTATTGTTAGCGAAGTGCTGGTTTTGCTTCAAGCATTCAATATGTTTGAATGACAAAATAAACATTTTATATCAGACAGAAAAACATAAATATATAATGCTATAGAAAAGAGTAAAGTTGGTTAGTTAGCAAGCTTTATTTATTTGCCACAATCGACATAAAATCACACTACAACATAACGATATAGATGACATGCTTCAAATGCTTGTACACTGTAACGGATGGGCTCCTCAATCTAAAACACGTGGAATATTATTTGAAAAAATAATATGAAACAAAATACAAAAATAAACTATGACACTGCTGTTCCATCAATTTTACATCTGTTTACCAGTCCTCATCCCCAGACAAATCCTGGCTGACCAGATACTCATCTTCCTCCTCGTCACCCTCACCAACAATGTCAGTGAAGTACTGATGGTGGACGGGAGGAATGTAGACAAGCAGCTTTAGCAAGTCTGCTTTCTTTGCTGCTTTGATGGCCCTGCCACGGGGGTACTTGGCAGGAAGGGTGTTGATGTTGGGAGGTGGCAAAGGTGCAGCACCCTTCCGAGCTCGCCTTCCTATGCTGATGGAGCTCCACAGGTCAATGTCACGACTGTAGTTGGTCTTGAGGAACAACTTTCCAGGGTGTTCCTTTGCCACTCTCACAACAGACAGAGTCCTCATCATCAACGTACTGCCATCATCGCACTTCTTCTTCTTCACAAACCTTCTCTCTATTTCACTCAGGTCCCTCATGTCCTCTGTTGCCATCTCCACAACACGAAAAGGATTGCGCACTCTGGCCGATTGAATCAGATTGATCCAGTCATGGTGTGTGTACACATACTGTGTAGCCCTCTTCCGCTTCTCGATGAGACCGAAGTCTCTATCACTGTCCATCATTGAATGTCCGGGAACAAAGAACTTGTGAATGACCTCATCTAACATGCCACTCTCTACCATATGCAACCACACGCACATCATTTTAAAGTTTTTGTTCTGGCCACTGCACGAGTCAGACCACACAAATCAGCCTCCTCTTGTTATGCAGCATCGTGGGTAGTGCCTTCAGTAAACATGATCCCACCTCATCCGCTCCACGACTGGCAACATGCTCTGGCCATACACACATTACAGCACTGTTGTCGTCACAAAGGTGAATGCCAAAGTTGTATGTCCACAGCTGCCTCATGTAAAACACGACAGATGTGGGGATGTGAGGTGTAGGCAGTGCTTGTTGAAGGTCCATTGTGATGCATGCAGGTTCCAGAGGGTTGACAGCCGCAGCTTTGTCAGCTTTAAAGGCATCCTTGGCCGCCTGAGCTCTCGCTAGGTGGAGCATTGTTGGTGGGTCTGGAGGAGCGTCTGGTGCTCTCGCCAGCTGCCTGTCACAGATCTGACAGGTATCCTGCAGAGGCGGCTTGAAACTGATGTTGAATTCAGTGTTGGAAACACTTGCATAATAAGATGCCGTCACTGGTCGTGCACTGTCTTCCTCACACTTTGTTTTGTAAGCCCTGTACATCTCGGCGACGCTGTAGACAGCAGTAATGTACTTGCGGTCCGGAGCAGAAGTTCGGCGATAGTGGCTGACGTATCTTGGAAAGCTAGTGATGTGTTGTCGCACTTGCTCCCGACGCTCGTCGGACACAGTACGAGGCCGATTCTGATGACAACCTCGTTTGTCTAGCGGAGCAGTTGTTGGTGTTGTGTCATCAGTCCGCTCTGCGAAGTGGCAAGATTAACTATATTATATTAGCAAATATAGATTAATAAATCAAATAGTTCAAAGTAAAATTATATTAAAATAAAATAAGATCACATAGTATTTATTTACTTACTACGGTCAAGATAATAATATTCATCAAATATGATAAGCGAATGGTCAACAAAGTAGCTAGCTGCAAAGAATATGCCCGTAGATCCCTTTGCCCCTCCCCCATTCCTGTAAAGTTAGTACCAGTAGCCCATTATAATAACATTAATTTAGTATTAAAGAAAGTATTAAAGAGAGTAACGTCTGACTTAGGCTCACCTCGTACCGTCCGTAGTCTGTCGGAACTAATACCGAACATGCGAAGGAATGCATTCTTGCATATGCGTCTGCGTTTCTGTTGGCCACTGCTGTCACGCAAGTTGTACGTATACGTGACGGATCGTTTGCTTTCACCAGGGTTTTTCCTGTTTCTTGCTTGTGCCGTTGGTAGTCGATCTACTAGGCCAAAAAGGTGTGCATTTTGCAAATCGTAACTGCCCAGCGCCCAAAAGTCATCAAACATGGCTTTCCTCTCATTTTCTGGTATACTACGATACGCGCATGTCGTCGTCGGCCGCCTACCAGTGTCCTTACAACAATCTACGCTTGGATCGAAGCGAACGGCCGCTTTCACTTTTCCAGTTCGCCCGACATATTCCTGCCCAGTATCCCTCCGTCTCTTACGTACTTCCCTAACCCATGTGTCGGGCTTCCTGACACGCTTTCTAGCTCGTTTATTATCCATCAAAATTTAATAAAAATCGCGCTCGTGAAGATGTAAACACTGGATACTGATCAAAACAACAATGGCGACCGAGGTGTGGCATCTAGAAACTGACAGGTCACGTGGGGTATTAGCTGTGTGTTCATTGGCTAAGAGCTCGCTGTGCCCTGCATATGACCCGCAGGGACTTGGGGGGTTGTTTACCTAGTAGCTATGGCATTATAGGGCACTCGGTGGAACGTGAATAACAGGACTTAGGCGCACAACTCCACATGTGTGATTATATATGCAGATAGTAGAGACACCTAGGGAGCAAATAAAAATGAAAACTAAAATTTCTCCAAATAAGGACTTAGGGGGTTGTTGCAATAGGCAGCACATTATTGTGTCCATTCACTGCCTTGGTGCACGACTACGTCCACGCCGAGCACTTTTCCGTGGTTGTGGAATGGCACTCTCATCATCTGACTTGCTCTGCACATCTGATGACACAGTTGGCATTGGTGTTTCAGGAAGTGGACACACCAAGTCCTGCTTTTCACTTGCAACAAACTCACGAATAGTATTGTACAAATACCACTGGCGCTTGAGGTCAAGCCCTTTTGGCTTGATTTCGACTGGGGACCCATCACGTAAGGCATTGGCGTCAACTTTCAGCAGCTCCTGATAGGTTGGTTCAGTGTCTGAATATTGCTGCATTTTCACTGCTGTTGTGTCTTTCGTGAAGTGGAAGTGATGATAGCTGTTGATCTTTTTCACTTTCTTGAAGTATTGGCCCAGGAAGGTCGACCAGTCATGCACTGGCACTAAAACAGTGCCGTCTTCGTGTCCGACGAGACATGCTACATTTATGCCTGCAGTGCTAGACTGCTCAACTACATTGGCGATGTCTTGCAGGCAATCGACCTTAGTTCTCCTGAACGTTCACTTAACCAAGCCAAAACACCAGTCACATGAGAACTTGGTGTGCCCGGTAAGCAAGAAACTCATGGTTATGGTTGCATGTTGCCCAGTGAGGACTCGCCACAGCAAATACCACATTACATAAGAATTTTTATTTTGTCCAGCACAGTTGTCAGCATGTAGGTGCATGTGCTTTTCCCCCAGGCCATAGTTCTCGAGGAAAGAGTGGAGGAGACTAATGACACAGGAGGAGGAATGTCACTTGCTTTGGCAAGGCTTCGCAGGACACTCCAAATATCGCACATTTTCTGGGCGTCTTGAAGTATACCGGCCCAGGCTGTAGGGGGTCGGATGGGTAGTGCACTTGTTGCGCAAAATCCATGCTGTAGTGCACTACACCATCATAGCTGCATGGTACATGTGGGCCAATGTTCATACCAGCAGGCAGAGCATCTTTTGTCTGTTTGCATATCTTCTGATACAAAGCTCGCTCTTTGCTGACATGAGACAAGTGTTCAGTGGCAATCTGGTGTAGTTTCGCCTTCTCTTCATCCGTCCTGTTTGCAGCCTCACTGATGTTACGCTGTGATTTCTGGCAAAACCAGCACAAATCCGTGGCAGGGCGCATGGTCACGATAAACGGCACAGTGTCTCTCCACAGTCGACGAAATGTCACAAGGGAAACAACACGATGGTCAGTCGCTGCGATGGCGGTGCAGTAATCGTCATACACTTTCCGTTTTGAGCAGTTAGTTGGCAGCAGCTTCAAATCGGCACGCCAATACCCAGGGACGCGGCCGGGCAAATGCATGCCATGCGTCTCGGCATAGTTCAGAAGGAAATGTGCCACATATGCATTATCCTCCATACTAAGTGCATTTTGTGGCAGCCGCTTAACATTGCCATGCAACCGGGGTGTGATGCCATTCTGTTTGTAGTGCTTGACAAGCGCATTTAGTTTGTCTTGCCCAATGCTGTGCATGAACTTAAATGTTTCTCTACAGGTCCGGTGTCCATGATGGTAGAAATCAGTGCGTTGCATCACACGTGGATTGCCCTCCTTCTTCCTTCTTTCTTCTCTCGGATAGATGCATGCCACAAGACAGTTGGGCGAGTATTGCGATATCCAATTCCTCGCGTGTCATCTCAAGGTAGCAACACCGGATCATTTCAAACTCGTCAGATGAAAACATCGATGAGCACGGATTGCCTGAGTAGTGATGACAGTTACACTGGAATCGTACAGGCTGTTCGTCAGACATGACATTAGGCAGTGGCGGAAGTATCTCGGTGACATCGTCAAACACAGAAGCATCTTCCGCTGAAGTAAAAGATATCAGCTATCAGGATCAGCTACCTACTAGCATTACACGAGTATAATCACATTATTAAGAATAGTAACCCTTTTTTTGCAATACACGACAACCGATGACATTGCGTATAAACTATAATCACTTAATATCAGCTAGCAACCCTGGATCAGCTAACAACCCTGGATAATTAATACATTTACATATTGGCTGACTTCATTTGATAAGATGGTCTTTTAATATCACACAACATCAAAATTAAGTTTTACAATTAGTTAATAAAGACAAAGTAAATAACTTAATAAATAGCAGTAACATCTTGTGTCATTCAAAAGCAATTGTTGTGAATGGGAATTGTTAGCTTTAACATTTCGGATTTCAGGAGTGTTTTGTTTACATTTAGTAATGATGTGTTCAAGCTTCAACGGGTCAAGTTTGAAAGTCCAGCTTTTTCTTACACATTAAGTAAACATCTTCTTCGTATGTACAAAGGATAACATCACATTTAGTACCTTCATCGATGTTTGTGACAGCGCCACTTAGACCACTCGCCCTGTCACTGGCAATTGGTACCGGCATCGCCATCGGATCGGCGTGGCTTTCGTCGGACTC
The DNA here is from genome assembly GCA_963662155.1 of Lamellibrachia columna. Taxonomy (NCBI): domain Eukaryota; kingdom Metazoa; phylum Annelida; class Polychaeta; order Sabellida; family Siboglinidae; genus Lamellibrachia; species Lamellibrachia columna. The sequence goes on along the minus strand of OY759263.1, from coordinate 40,596,269 downwards.
CCCTTCATGAATAATGTCAGAGTCACTGGCATGTCCAGAAGTGAAGTAGTCAACTATTACTTCAGTGAGAGCTTCAGCATCAGCATCACGGTAGATATTAATACGTTTCACTTCGTTTAGGCAAGCGGTCACTTCTGAATCGGGCACTTGCCTGGGCGCCGCCATCTTTGACTTTGACAAGTAAACACGGCAGCCGGCAGTAAATTCCAAAGATGTCACTAATACTAACTTTAAACGCAATATCAACTATGTAGCGACGACTCACATAGATACCCTGATAGGAATCGACGTAGCGCAGATCTTTATAAAAACGAACGTTCACACATCTCGAGAAATAAAACGGTGCTCTGAAATATCGACTGCTTCGGCATTTTTCGCTGCGCTGTAAATACCCGGATGTTACCAAGGATGCGCATTGATACAAGTAGTTTCGTCAGACTGTAAGCTTTCAGGTCATATGTGAATCGCCGCTGTAGGCCAAACCAGTCAAACGTTATGGTGTATCTTGTGTACGTGCTCAATGCGCGTTTACCAGGTAAAATTGTTGTTAGTAGGAGGTGAATAAAACATGTTTTATCGGCATTAATATTTACTTATTCTTAAAATCGTGTTGTGTTGTGATAGCTAAAACATTAAATATCGCAATGCAACTAAAAAGTAAATTTGGTGAAAAAAATCAATTTGGAACTATTTTCCTCATTATAAAATCGCGCACCATCCGACGGGTTTTCCTAGATCGCATCACATATTATGGTACGGCTCGTCCTCTGTACTAGCCACATGATTCCAACTTTGCGACATCCACATGATCATACGGTTTTTACTCCCTCACTTTTTTGAATGAGGCAGAGTCACCATCCCCTAGATACTCAACATATCTGAGGCCTTTCTGAAGTTGCTCCGACCTTGTGAATATACTTATGACTCCGACCGGCTCCATTGCCCCGGCACTCCCTGAATGGTCCGGAGAACACTTGTGATCTGCTTTCCAACTGAGTTAGGCCTGTGAAGTTTTGTCTTTTTTTCTCACACTTGGCACCCTTTGCATATGTGACCTGCTCCTCCAAAACCAGGCTGAAGTAACAAATTTGACATGTCAATATTTGTGTGTCATTGAAAAGCACACACATGACTTTCTAATGAGCTATAATGCTTTGATGTGTCTTGTATATTTGTGAAGTTATGTCAATTTGACGGTGCATTAAAATCACCACTTTCGAGAAAAAACGACTTTCAAGTTTTGCAAGACATGCAACTGAAAACACCATAGCAACCATGCACAGAATTGACTGTAATTTGGCACACTTTTGGTCAAAACAAAGGGCATTACAGAAATGTTAGTGTCATCAGTAGGATTTCAATGGATGTTTATAAAACTTGGCCTTCTTCATGCACACCAAAATATTTTTCTTTGTTTTTCGTAAATTTTTCGCACACTTGAAATATTAACATACTTTTATTTCTCATATTTAACTATGCCAGTTCATGCTAAACTAATAATAAAATAATGAGCAAATTACAAAATATAGCATAGTAGCACAGATTTTATTTCGCAACAATCAGCTAGACATCTGTGACCTTTTGTCCACACCACCCACTCAGTGGCGACCAACATCACTGCTGGAGCGAGCCTGCTTGGCAAGGGGCTCATCCTTATCTGAGCTGTCAGACTCATCATCCACAGGTCATGAGCACACAGTGTCCTTCGTTTCGTCTGAACAAAACTGACTGATACAGGTATGTCCACCGTTTTTTTCCAAACCAGCAGGTGTCACAACTGCCGGCATGCTTTGTGCAACGGACCCATACAAAATGGGCTGCTCGATATTCTCACATTCAGACAAGTCTCTGGTGAAAACTTTCTCTGTGCTGCTGCACTGAAGTAGAAGTGATGGTTCTTCTTCAAACCAACTTCTTTCTTATACACAGGTGTGAAGAATGACTTCCAGTCATGTTTTCACAATAATGTCCCCATCATCATCTCCAACCATTCATATGTTTTCACAATGATGTTACCGTCATCATCTCCAACCAACTGGGGTACATTCACACCTTTGTCAGAAGACATTCTGACAACTTGGGCAATGTCTTCCATACACAAAACCTTTGTCTTGCGATAAAGTTGCTTGATTAACCCGAAGCACCAGTCCGGGGAAAATTTTGTGTGGCCAGGTGGTAAGAAAGCGATGCTCGCTGTGGCATTGAGGCCTGTAGCAACCCTCTACGCCAGATACCGCAGCATGTCATTGTTTGTATTCTGGTGCACCGTAGTTCTCCATGCACCGTAGTTCTCCAGGAAGTGGAGGAGGTAACTAATGACAACATTAGCTCCTTTGCCGCATGACACACTCGTCGATCAGGTAGTTAACCTGTTTCGACACCCCCTTGGCATGGATGCCAAAGATCTGGCACTTGCGAGGTGTCTTAAAGTATATGGTTGTATGGTTGGGTCGGAGGGGAAGTGCACCTGCTGTGCGAAATAAAAACTGTAATGATAAGTGACATTGGGTTAGATCGTTGAAGATGTTGAAGGCCAAGGGTCTGTGCAACTTGGTGTGACTGTTGGCAGAGGTCATTGTAGTGTTTTCACTCAGTGCGGGCATGCTCCAAATGAGCCACTTGCAGGCGAAGCACTTCACTTTTCTCATCCTCAGGCACATTCACCTGTCGCACAATGCAGGAATTATTCTGCTGACAGGTCCAGCATAAGTCTGAGATTAGCTTACATACCAGCACATATGGAAGTAGTTGATGCTGCCTTGTATTGTTGCCACACTGACTTTGTCTCACAACTGGGGAGTACTTTCACATCATCTCGCTTGAACCCAGGAATGCGTCCAGGCAGAATGATACTGTGCTGCTCAGAATGATACTGTGCTGCTCAGAATGATACTGTGCTGCTTAGCAAAGTTCAAGATGAAGCGAGAGACATGCTGAATTTCCGCAAAGCTCAATGCTGTTTTCTGTCGCCCACCTGAAAATAATAGCATTTCCTTACTGTGCAGCTAAAATAACTTTAGTGAAATAAAAATAGTGTTTATATAATGAATATTTTGTTGACAAGTTATGTCCTAATGAAAACCTCCTGCAGAACAAAATGTTGAGAAATTCACTTAAATCTTCAAATAAACTATCAAACTCATGTGAATGTGAAGAATAAATTATGCTTAGCTTTACATTATTCATGTAGCAAAATGCTGCTAATATCATGTGCATCTGGTGTGTATGTGTTTTAATTAAAATTTATTAACGGGTTGACAATTTACTATGTACATAATATATACAAGTTATCATTTGTAATGATTGGTGGTAAGCATGAACAGACATAATGAAGCTTATTACAAAATACAATTCCAAAATTTCAATACTACAAAGGTATTTACCTGATTTCTTCTTGCATGGGTATATGTCGTTTTCCAAATACCATTTCTTCAAGTTGGTCAACTTGTCCTTGGAGATGTCCATCAGGAACAGAAATGTGTCACGACATATGCTATAATGCTCACAATAGAAGCAGCAGATCATTGATGTCTTTCGGCGAACACTCGTCTACTTTAGTGTTTCATCCGAGGCATTGAGGCTGGTGCAGATGATCCCAAGCAGCAGATGATCCCAAGCAGCAGATGATCACAAGCAGCAGATGATCCCAAGCAGCAGATGATCCCAAGCAGCAGCAAGTCTTTCTCATATGAAGTCAGTTCCTGGGTATTCGGTCTAAAATGAAAACAGTTCTTAGTTACGCTAACTTAATTCATTCTTCTTCCGCTAACACCCAGGGTCAACAATTTGACCATTACTGGTATCTCCTATACCTCATTTTCAGTGGTTATACATTTTGAAATCTATGACCTAACCTGTACATCATCACTGTTATAAAGAAAAAACAGGTGCCACACTGACCTGGATAAGTACAATTCAGCATCACTGCTGTCAGTCTCACCCGCGTCAGTGTCCCTACAACAGGCTTCGGCATCAAACTCCGAAGAAGGCTGACAGAAGTAATCTCGCACATCCGAACTGTCTCCTATGCCACATTTTGCAGCTTACCTTTGCAGCTCGATCCATCACAATACACAATATATTGTATGATTTTGATTATATAATATATTATATGATTATTCTGCACTCACAAATTAAATGGCGACGTTGTTTACGGATATCTGGAAAGTCGGTCAAGCTATGACATCGCTATTAGCGAATCACAGATTAGCCTGCGGTCAACATGATGGGTGTTGCTAAGGAGATCTAGTTGTGTTTACAATACCCATGCCGGAATAACTGGCTATGATTGGCTTACATTAATAGCCTGATAAACGGGGACAACATATCTGGAACAAGGAGATCCCCGGCTTTCCAATGACGTATGGCATTAAGGGGTGACACACCAATAGCGAATGCAATGACGTATGGCATTAAGGGGTGACACACCAATAGCGAATGCAATGACGTATGGCATTAAGGGGTGCCACGCCAATAGCGAATGCAATGACGTATGGCATTAAGGGGTGCCACGCCAATAGCGAATGCAATGACGTATGGCATTAAGGGGTGCCACGCCAATAGCGAATGCAATGATGTATGGCATTAAGGGGTGCCACGCTAATAGCGAATGCAATGACGTATGGCATTAAGGGGTGCCACGCCAATAGCAAATGCAATGACGTATGGAATTAAGGGGTGCTAAATAAAACTACGTAACGCTACATTACATAATGTTTTGGTGCTGTACACTTTCCAAAATGAAAGTTTATATAAAACAGTACATTTCTATCGAAATCCGAAAGTGACACCCAGCATCATGTTTTGGCTGCTAGCGCAAAATGGATAGCTGCGACTTCCGTCTGGTTTTGGAAGAGCGGGTCACATATATTTGACAGAACTTCAACATCCAGGCATTCGCCAATGTCCACTGAAATGGCAGATACCACAGCATGGTGACTGGCATAGCCTCACCTCCGTCACGTTCCATCTACACACCATAGTCTGTTCCCTTCAAGTCCTTCACTTCTGCTGCCTTTATCATGCTGTCAGTTGCAACAGATTTTGTTGCAGCACGTTGTAACCTTAGTAGTCTCTTGTAACCGTCTGATGTTAATAGAACAGGTGAGTTCATAAAAAAAATTTATTTTCAAGAGCTCCATGTCCCTTGCTCAAGGCACGCACATATGACACCAGCCTCAGGTTCATCTCGTCGGGAGGATTCGTTCCCTTTATGACACCAGATATGGCACATTTTCCTGATGTCTCAAGTGGTTTACTCCAAACAGCCCAAACTTGGGCTAACGCAGGAGTTTGTGGTGGACTGTGCGCATGCGCTGTGGGTGGTACATTCGATTAAAAGACTAGTATCATTAATGTTGCTGAAATGGTTTTTATCTGATAGTTTTATTTATTTTATGTATAGGATGTTTAACGAAAAATTTTAATAGGTTGGATGTGTGTATGGATACTGTCGCTGCCTTGCCACATGCACACATAGACAGTCTCCATGCCCACACCATGGATAAGTTTACGCTGAGCACTGTGTTTTAAAGGCAGTTTAGGTGAGGAGGTGTGGTGAAAGGGAGTTCCATAATAGCTTCTTGAAATGATTTTGGGTTTTTTATGTTGGTAATTTTTGATGGAATCATATTCCATATGCGAATGGCTCTGGGATAAAATGAAAAGACCATTGCATTTATACGACACTTGGGGGCTATGTATTGTCCACGGGTTCGAGAGCGAGTTAGTAGGCCTGGAGGGGGGGTGATCTCAATAATGTTGTTTAGAATTTTGTAGAAGGTAGTGGCTTGTTTGATAATGCGCCTTCGTTCGAGGGTTGGCCATCCAAGGGCAGTAATTAGATCTGCTGGATTTGTGTTCCGTCTGTAATCATTTTTAACAAATCTGGCAGCAGAGTGTTGCACTCTTTCAAGGCTTTTAACTTGTGAAAAGGTGTGGGGATTCCATATGGGTGAAGAGTACTCAAGTTTTTGATTAGCATGTTGTAGGCTGTTTGCTTAACTTCGGGTTTACATGGGCCAAGAGTTCGTTTAATCATGCCTAAACATTTCGAAGATTTTGAAGTTATGTCAGTGACGTGATTTGTCCAGGTTAATTTGGAATCCAATTTTACTCCGAGGTATGAGTGGCTGGATACGGTGGATAATGGCTGGCCAGAAAGCGAGTACTTGTGTGTGCTGGGTTTAGTTTTGTTTGTTATTGGAAGGTGGACGCATTTAGATACATTAAATTCCATTTGCCATTTGTCTGACCATGTTTGGAATTGGCTTAGGTCAGTTTGGAGAATTTCGTGGTCGGTTTTGGAAGAAATTTTACGATATATAATACTATCATCTGCAAAAAGGCGTATAGAAGATTTGATGTTCCCATTTATGTCATTTATGTAGAGTAAGAAGAGGACAGGTCCTAGAACTGAGCCCTGTGGGACACCAGACGTGACATCTGTGATGTCCGACAGGGCACCGTTAACTGAGACTCTCTGTTTGCGGTTGGATAGAAAAGATTTGATCCAATTTTGAGTGTTTCCAGTGATTCCGTAGGAGGTCAATTTTGATAGAAGACGTAGGTGAGGCACTTTGTCGAAGGCTTTAGCAAAGTCAAGCAGGATTGCGTCAATTTGGGTCTTGTTGTCCATAGCAGTCATCCAGTCGTGGACTGTCTCAATGAGTTGAGATTCACAAGACAGTCCCGACTGGAATCCGTGTTGGAAGTGGAGAATGATGTTATGCTTGTGCAGGTGTTTCCACATGTTGCTTAGGATGATATGTTCCATTACTTTACAGAGGATGCAGGTTAGTGATATGGGTCTGTAGTTAGCTGGGTCAGATTTATGGCTCTTTTTGTGTATAGGAGTTACTAATGCTTGTAGCCAGTCATTAGGAAGTTTACCTGTGTTGTATGATTGTTGGAAAATTTGGGTGATGATGGGAGCTATCTGCTTTGCAGTTTCTTTAAGGACTCTGGCTGGGAGTTCGTCTGGGCCTGTAGCTTTGTTCTGGTTTAGATTTTCCAGCTGCTTTATTACGCCATCTATGCCAATTTCGAGAAGGGGGATGTTGGGGTAAGTAGAGGGGGCTATTTGGGGGATGGGGTGCTTTTCTTGGGTAAATACAGAGCTAAATTGGTTGTTTAGGGCATTTGCTTTATCTCGATCATTAATTATTGGTTGGTCGTTTACTCGAAGTGTAGGGATGCCAATGTTTTCTCGTTTATTTGCCTTAATAAATGACCAGAATCGTTTTGGATTAGTTTTCAGGCTGTCTCCAATGTGGTTGTTAACATAGTCTTTGTAGGATTTTGCTAATGCTTTAGTAGCTTGCTTTCGGAGTTCCTTAAATTTTTCCCAGTCAATGTTTAGTCCAGTTTGCTTTGCCTTTTTGTGGCTTTTGTTTCGTCTTCTCTGCATTCTAATTAGTTCACGTGTTATCCAGGGGAGGTGGGTTTTAGCTTTTGTGTATCGTCTAGGTATGTTATTGTTAATCAAGGTAGTCAGACGTTCGCGGAAAAAGGTCCAGTTTATGTCTATATCCTGTGAGTTGGGGTTGATGTCGAAGTACTCAAGATTTAGTTTGTCTATGTCGTCTTTGAGTTGGTCCCAGTCTGCTGATTTGTAACTATAAACTTGGTGGGGGGGTTTCTTGTTGCGAACTGGGTTTAAGTTGACATTGAAGGTCACGGATTCGTGATCGCTCATACCAGGAGTGGTGTGGGTGTTGATGATAATGGAGGGATTTGAGGTGAGTATGAGGTCAAGAATGTTGCCAGAAGCGATGCGTGTGGGGTCGTTTACCATGTTCTGCAGCCCAAAGTCGTTAGTTATTTCTAGTAGTTTGTTATGCTTGCTGGCAGTGCTGTTATTAGTGGTCTGGTGATTTGTCCAGTTGATATCAGGGAGGTTAAAATCTCCAGCTATGACTACGTTAGGGGGAGTTTTTTGTGATCTATATAGTTTAGTTAGGGAGTCGTGGAGAGCTTCAATGGATTGGAGGTGGTCATTTGGGGGTCGATAATAAGATGCAAAGTATATGCATTTGTTTCGTGCAAAGTGAATTTTTTTCCAAATTATTTCACAATTTGAGTTTAAGGGGGCAGTAATATAAAAAATCTGCTTTTGTTAGTTTTCAATTTTAAGAGCTGATTTTTGGCATGAACAATTAGTAGGACATATGGATTGAGAAAATATAATTTTTTTTCCCCGAAAAAAAAAGGTAGCAACAAAATGGTGGCCATCTTGGATTTTGAGTACCCGATTTATAAATGCTATAAAAACAAAAGTACAAGAGATAATGACATGGTACTAATTGTTTTATTTCTCCCAATAGGTAAACAGATTTTCCAATTTCTTTCAAGTTATTTTTTTATTGCACAAAATGTAAACTTTGCTAAATTTCACGAAAATGATGGTTACTATTGCAACCCTACATACATGACAGTGAATGTAATAGCAAATATGAATCTATCATTGCATAGTGCACTATTCCAGGGATATACACTGCAAATTTCAAGTTGATACATAAAAAAATGATGAAATGAGAGCATTTATAAACAGCAATGTCAACCGAAAAAGCACTTCTGAGAAAAACCAGTTTGAAGTTACAGCAACTTTTGTTTGTATAAAATACCACTTATTGAATACAAAAAGTACAGTCCTTTTATTTTTCATTAGTTGATCATCTTACATTCAGTTCCATCAAATTGTGTGACTGTAACTAGAATAATCTCACCACAATAAATTTGTATACACTTCCATGGTATAGCAAAGTATTTTTTATAGGAAATTCACTTTTGACATATTTGGGGCAGTAAAAGCCATAGTCTACTTTTGTTATTCTTTATTTGTTTGTGCTGTTTCGCATGAACAATATGTAGGACCAGTGGATTGGGAAAATTGCATTCCCGAAAAAAAAAGTGGTTGTCAAGGAAACGGCAGTCAATTTGAATGTTTAGGACCGAAATATACCAATAAAAACAAAAGTACAAGAGACAGTTGTCATTCTTTTTACCAAATACAATTGACAAGAGTAACACAGTGATACCACAGTGATGATTTCTTGATTGGTCTATCATTTGCACAAATCATATAAATCAACTCTAACGATCGACACCAGCATCAATCATATATGTACGTATCAGTCATATACATACATACTGACCACCAAGTTCAGCACCAGTGAAGGCAAGGATAAAATAATGTCAGTGTCTTTCACTGCTGCAGGCAGAGTTCACTACATTAGAATTCACCAGCCCCATAAGTGGTGCCCTCATCTCGCTGTTGTTGGCGGAGAACAGACCGTTGCGCCTGTTGTCGTTTCTTTCTTGCATCCTTCACCCTTTGTGAAGACCACTTCTCAGCCTGGGTGATCCGTCGTGCATCGGTCATCCTCATTCTTTCGATAGAACTCTGTGACACAACCAGTCCCATTGCTGCCATAGTGTCACGCAGTCTGCCAGACCCAATGTTGAATTGAGCGACACCATTTGCGAGGGCAGCCTCGATCCGCGCCATGCCCACGAACACATGTTTCGGACAGAACTTCCAAATGATGGAATGCAAAGACTCATTTGCATTCTGTGTCTTGCCCTGTCGCATTCTCTTGAGAAGGTTGGGATCTGCCAGCCTCTTGTAGACGACAGACATCTCTTCTACAACCTGCCAGTCTAAAACAACTGTTGCGAGCCTTCCTACATGAGTAGGAGGATCTTCACCCTTGGCGAGGGCACGCTGGTAGAAGCACCACGATGTCTCCCCCTGTGGACACCTGTGGTGCCGTGGCTGTTCATCAGTTGAACCGGCGTGAAATAGTGTTGCCCAAATGGCGCACTGCATGCTCTCAACAGTGCCATGTTCTCCCGTGTTTTGACGTACACTTCGATCATAGTATCGCTGCAACACATCGATCTTGTCATCGGTTAGTCGGCCACGGCCACCAAGATTCTTTGCTTTACGCAGTTTCCTCAGTGCAGTGCCGACACGTTTTGAAGCATGGTTTATACACTCTTCCTTCACTATTTCCACATCTGGGCCATACGGCTTCTCTTCATTCACACGAAGCATCACCGTCGCCAAGAAAGCCAGTGTACCGAAGCTGGTTTTGCTGCACAGAACGACTCCATAGAATCGATGCCCCTTCTGCTTCCATGGCATTGGAAGATCCAGTGAAATTCACACAACATTTTTCAGCATGTGTCGCATACCATGTCTGGAAGTCGTCACTCGTCTCTTCCATCTTCTTCTTTTTCATTGCACAAGCATGGCAGTAATTTGACAGCGCAACAGCATCCACTGCCAACCCGGTCACTATGTCGATGACAGCACCAAGACCATAGTGAGACGTGTGTCCACGCTTGTGCCATGTCATATCGTATGACACAGTGATGTCAATCAGATCTTCTTCTGCCAGGTCTGCGTTGAGGTCCAGCTGGGTTTCTTTCACTATGGCAACACTCGCACCAAATACCTGACCCAAAGTTTGTTCATGCACTATTTGCAACTTTTTTGACACCTCATAGTATGCTGGCTTGCTAAGGCAGCTCATGCCAAACACTGTGGAAAACTTTTCCAACACTGCATAGCCGCCACCAAGTTCCTGTGCAGCAATGACCATGAGCTTGTTGACGTCTCGTGCACGTGACCACATCTGTACTCCTTGTTCAGTGTGAACGGTTGGCGAAGTGTGAACATCTTGCTGTGTCCCCTGACACGTATCACACCATAGCATGATGTGATATGAGAATCCCCATGATAATTCTCCTTTCTTCAATGTCATTCCTGTGTTGCCACACGTTGGGCACTTGAGAAATGGCGACAGTTGCATGCCAAGTGATGTCAAATGTACGAGGGCCCACCATCCATTGACAGTAGCGTCCTATAAAACAAAATCAGGAAAAAACTATTAGAACTAATCACAGTTTAGAAAATACTCCAATGCTTGACCTCTATAATTTTTGAATTGGGAAAAGAAACCAAATGCCAACTTATATTATCTCCACAGTAAATAATTATAAAGGAGGCTATTACAGGGCACAGAAATGTATTTCGAACCCCGGCCCGATGATCCAGGTTAGTATTTAGTAATTTACTTGTACTTATTGTTTAGAATTTACAAGTACAGTCTCAGACTCGGTCAACTAAAACGCAAGAGAGCAATTGATGGTGTTCTGGTTTCAATCAACACAACAAAGAATTGTAAAATAAAAAGGCTTATAAAAATGTTACAGCCAATATTGACACAGTGATAGAGCCTCAGCCTTGAGATCTCAGGAAGGGCAAAAAATGGGACACGGCACGCAGCAGACAATATCCATAGACACATGACATGACATACTCACATAGGCATTACCTAAAACTGACAGCAGCGACACGCTACATTTTCCATGAATTATTGATGTGTATATAAATACATAGGTATTTACCTCCCGTTCTGCCTCCACAAAGTAACCAAGCTTGCGCCTGGATGCTGACGTTGTTGGAGCAGGTATTCCAGGATCATTACGAACGCTAGCTTGCTGCGCTGGCTGGGTATCGCCGCCATGGCCATGTGCCCGCTGTAACCCACTCGTCGATGCGACTGGTGTTTCCGCTCGATTTACGGTCTCTAAATTCCGTTTACTCCTAGCTACCATCAAGTGTTTCTTTCTAGAAACCATTCTGCTTCCGAACTTCGCCTTCATACGAAACTTTGGTGGCATTTTATTCACTCCTTATACACTTTTTCACGAGAGTCGCACTAGCACGTAGATCACTTGTTTACACAATCTAGGTCAGTGGCATTTAAACGGTAAACCAAAGAGGTGGCAGTTTTCGGGTCACGTGACTTGTTTACGGCACATCAGCCAATCATGGTCGTCGTATGGATGCACGGATAAACAAATGTGTGTATGAATGAACGTATCACAGCTCGTCTTACAGAATACTTTGGACAGTAATTTGCCGCCACACGCAAAGCAGAGAAATAGAGCAATCCAGTGATGTAAATACAACATGGCTGCACCCACGGAAGCCTGAGATATGACGTTTTGAAAATTAGTAAATATGGGCTTCACAAACGTCAAACTCTCACAAAATCTAACAGACGGTTGTATAAAATCTTTATTTTCGTCATCATAAAACACAGTTTGGTAATTTAGATAGCATGAATGGTTGTAAAAGAGATTATTGAATGTAAAAATGGCATTTTTAAAAATCGCCAATTTACATCAAAAACACACTTTTGGGCTATGACTGCCCCCATTTTGGAGGGGTTCAGCTACAATGTTGTCACGGAAGGCTATAAGGACTCCACCGCCATGGACATTCCTGTCCTTTCTGATGGCCTCATAGTTGGGTGGTAGGAAAGAGTATGTAGCATAGTTTGCATCTAATTTAGTTTCAACTAGAAATATGATGTCTGGATTATTATATTGAATAGTTGCCTTTAGTTGGGTTGCTTTTTCTATGCTCTTAATGCTGTTGGTGTTTATCAAAATTCCTTTAAGTGTGTTTCCTTGGGTTTTCTTGTGGCGTTCGGGGGTTGAAGTGTTTTGGGGGTTTGGGGCGAAAATTAAGCCTGAATTTTGTGATGTGTGGAGTGTTGGGGTACTAAGCGTGGAGCTGTCAGACTGGGTGTTGGTAGAAATGGATTTCTCATTTCTAGATGGAGAAGTGGTAATATTTGGAATTGGGCGCCCATATGGGCCAGGGTTTGGGTGGATGTCGCCTGAGAGTGCTATCAGTCTGCTGAGGTACAGATGTGTAACAATGTCTGATTTGAATTTGATTTTGGGTGGGAATTTAATTCGGGGATTCAAAGTTAGGGCATAATATTTTGGTTTAATTTTGAGATTTGATCGAGATACGCGTTGACATGTTCCAATGATCGTTGCTATTAGGAGAGTGACGGTGATTATTTGCGTTAGCCCAAGATTAATCCGCGTGGAATGCGGGACTAGGTGAGGCGAATATTTCCTAAAGGGACATCTGAATTGGAATACATTTTGTAGCATGGTTTTCTGAAAGTTAGATCCAAATGCAAACAGTGGCGACTTGAAGAAAAGTAAGCTTACTAATGAAATGCTTAGCGATAAAATGAAAAGAACTCACCCGGGCGGCGCCGGCCGTGGGAGTCCGCCATCTTTGAAATTTTGGTTCATGTGTTGCGGTAAAGGGCGTTGTTTTGATTAGTTGCGTTTGTTGTCGTTTGGTTTGTCTGTTTCTGCGTGATCAGTGGATTATGTTGAGTTGTTGTACCAATTGTGGTCATTTGTTGTGTTGGTGAACATGTTGTGTTGAGTGAAATGTGTGGAGCGATGTAACGGACTCGTACCACCCCGACGCATGCGCACTCCCAATGTAGTAAATAGTGCCACCTGACTTTCACATGCAGGACACTTGCCCACAACATCATGGGCAAAGCCCTTGCTACTGCTCAGATCCAGTCCACAATGCATAGACCCAGTACATTCTGCACATGTAAAATCAACCAAACTGCTCACATCGATCAGGATAAAACCTTCAGTCACAAAGTCAGTCATTCACAACATCCTTGGGATCAATATTTCCCTGAATTTTGCTTGCAGAAGCAGAAATGTTCATATCAGCTTCTGGAGTGTCATTTTCATGGGGGCTGCCATCTTTCTTTGTCATCAGCTGAACAGCACGACCACTAACTTTACGTTTTTTACTCTTCCCAAACAAATGAATTACTAAAACACACAAACCGGGGCTTCATATGGTTTGTGCAGGGGCATCCGAATCTTTTTTTGGGTCAGTAAAATGTGACGGAGATGGCCCAACTGGGCCAGTTAACAAGTTATAAACACTAAAATATATTATGATTGTTGATCAACGGTAAATAAAAAAAAATATGATTTTCTGTGAACAATTCATTATCACCAAGAAATGAATCGGTAGTGGTGTCAAGAAATGACACCACTAGTGACCCAAGCAGTGTTTCTTGCTTGGTAAATGTTTTTTCAGGATCAACTGACAACACAAACTCTCTTGTGGCAGAAAGGACATTCTTTAAAGACAGGTTCTACTGAATATAAATGTAATTGTACATACACAGTATATATATATATATGTGTGTGTGGCATAATGGTCAAAATATTATGTTTCTGTTTTATCATGTATTGTATAGAGCAGACTCAGGATTACATGAAACTTTAATTTTTCCAAATAGGGCAATTATTAACATAGATATCACGTGTTAAACATCATAATACAGGTACGTTTCGAGAAATATGATTTTGAGAAAATGCTGTGTAAACATTCAGAACAAATATATACACGCAAATACTTATGTACCATATACGAACACTTTATTGTTGGTCATTCTGGAAAAATGTCATTTCAATACAACATATATACAGTGCATCACATGAACATTCATCGTAATATGGGTTTCTTGGGTCTATTATGACATGACAACAGGAATTTTAGATAGAAAAATTTTCTAAATTTAGAAACGTAACAACATGCAAAGTACAATGGTCTTCTGTTCAAAAGTTTCTTCTTGATTATGTTTGGTGAGTTGTTATGTCAAGTTAACATGTACATTAGAATGAGAATGTCATTTCATAACTGCAGTTTCTTGGGTCTGCCACGACATCGAATCTGGCCTCGACCTCTGCCTCGACCACATTTAGGGGGAGGGGATGCAGTGTCATCATCGTTGTCATCACTTGTCTCACTATCATTCTCAGCAGTTACAGTTCTAGGTGTGGGGACATTTGGTAATGGAGCAACAATTTCCTGGAATGTTTCTGGAACAAACTGCCTTATTTCTTGGTAGAAATACCACTGGCGTTTAGGGTCTAAGCCCTTTGGTTGGATGACAAGGGGCATACCCGCTACAGGTGGAGCACATTTCACCAATTTCTGTCAAGTAACATCTGTGTCTGAAAATTCACGAGCATTACATCATTACAACTTTCTCTGAATTCAAAGTGGTGGTATTTCTTGATACCTGTCATTCTGTGGAAGAAGGTGGCAAGGTAGGCGGTCCAGTCATAGATCGGAACTATGATGTAACCGTCTTCCATGCCACACAACTGTGGAACATTAACATGGGATGACTGGTTGACAACTTCTGCAATATCATTCAAACAATTGACATCTGTTTTACGATAAACACGTTTCATTAACCCAAAACACCAGTTACAGCTGAATTTAGTATGCCCTGTTAAAAGGAATGAAAGCTGGAATTATGTTTGCTAGTCAAAACACGCCACAGGATGTACTAAATCATGCATGAGTTTTTGTTTTGGCCAGCACAGTTGTCTGTACATCTGTCTCCCCGTAGTGATCAAAGTAGTAGTGGAGTAAAGAAACCACACAGTTAGCTCATTTACCTGTCTGCACTGATTCATCAATTAGGAAATTAACCTGCTTTGGAAAAGCTTCACAACATATGCAGAAAAGTCCACATTTTCTGGGTGTTTTTAAGTAGATTAGACCTGGCTGGAGGGGACTGCTGGGGTAGTGGACCTGCTGGACAAAATCAGAACTATAATGCATCATACCATCAAAACAACATGCACGGTGTGCGCCAATCAGCTGATTCGTCGTCGTTGCTGTCAGTGTCACTTTCCGATAATTCACCATCACTTAAGACTCTATTTACAAAATAATCACATATCACTTCCTTCAGGACGTTATCTGCAGCAACAGTTCCCATGTTAATGTCTTGCAGTGCATTCAAATGGTGAGTAATCTCTGTCTCTCTGTCAGTATCTGCGTACAGCGGAACGTTTCATAGGCGCCGCCATTTTGGTTCTACAACCTGTCAGCTGTCAAACTGTTCCGATGCAAATTAAGATATAATTTACAAAATATGAGAATGCTTATCTCATTGAATTAAGTCCTGCCATATTTGTACATATGCTACATGGCACGCTGCAGACTCAAATGCCCAAAATTCGGAATACTTATACAGAAATCGCCGCTCTTCGAAAACGTAAACAAACTAGTACGATGGCTACTTCGGCGATGCGCAAAGAATGTGCATCGCTGAACTTGCGCAATATGATGTATTCAACAGCAGGGTTCACAGCGGTTCCAACGATGTATGACACATGGGAATGCAACGAAAATAACCTTGTAACTAAACCGGCCGAAGTAGTACATCTTTCTATTGTCTTTAGTGATAATTGTTTGGGCAGTGGCCTTGCATAAATATGATAAAACACGGTATAAAACTAACTTTTAGCCAAAATAGTTGATAAATAAGAAAGTTAGATAGTAATAGAATGTAATTAGGTTAAAAACAAAAAATTTACCTTGACGATACACTCCGATGTTATTTAGCCTGTATCTCAAATTAGCACAGCGCGACTTCAGACGGGTTTTCTCATGCTACCATACACATATATATATATATATATATATAAGTGTTATACTGCCTGTGTTATGTACAACATGATGTACATAACACAGGCAGTATAGTCATCATCATCATTACTGTAGGACAAATGGTTCTAAGTTTCACCACTTAAATCCACTGACGCCCAACAGATGTTGTACTTGGTAGTAGTAAGCATGGGATATTCGCAGCGCTAGCTGGTTGTTCACAATTCTGAAGCTCGCTGACTGCAATGTTCTACTTGACATGTTGCCAGAATTTGCTGCTTGCAGTAATTCACTTGGTGAAAAGTCTTGCAGCAACTTCAGACATTTCACTTCCAACAGTCTATACCTCGCCGATGGATCGCAAACCAGCCCATCAGGGCTACAACCTAACTGCGGATTGTCTCAAGCGACCCACAAGCCTGTTTTCTCAACCCTGAATGTTTTCTGGCATGCTCCTCGTTTTTCACACCCATCCGCATATACTTGGTCATGACGCAGTCAAGTCCCCAGACCTTTCGTCAGAGAAACTTGTACAGATGAGCGCTGACAGCAGCTGTTTTCCCATAATTCTCCAGTGCTCGCCATGTGAAGACAGCTTCTTTGGCAGTAGAGGCAGTCATCCTCAGATAGCGATGTGACTGCCAGGTAGTTGTGGCTGCCTGACCCACAGTGTCTGACACCATACAACTGTGAGCAGATGGCACAGTGATTGCAGGTGTCAGGTTCTCCAATAGGTGTGTTGTGAGACACGACAGTAATGTCTGCTGTTCTGCAGTCAGGTCATAATCCTCGTATGACATCTGCAGAACAGTTACCCACATGCTTGTGCAGTTTGTGTTTGCAGTAGCAATAGTGAGATCAGAAATGAATGTGTTGACCTGCTGACTACTCACACAACTGCCAGTTGGACGAGGGTCAAATCTGATGACATTTGTTTTCTTTTCAGTGTCAGACTTATACACTGTTCTGTTGATGCTGCTGGGTGTCTTTTTCTTGCCTTTCTTCCATTTACATGGCAGATCGGTACATGCTGGAGCCCGTTCACCAACATACTTGCTCATGCACAGCAGCAGTGCTGCCACGTGACTGCATCGAGAGAGAGCAGAAGCCTTGCAGCTTGCATCGCGTACTGCACCACTCACAGGTGACAATGAAGCTGTCGCAGTGTATCCGGTTGTTTTCATTGATGCTTCAAGTAAAACTTTAAAGTGCACCGCATTGTCAGCCACTTTTACATTTCCTGATGTAACATACTGCTCTCCGCGCATCATCATCATCGCCACTCTCCTCACACGCATCACATAATGTTGGCAACGACACAACTAACCAATGATATATGTGCCCATAGTTGAATAGTGAGGGTAAACGTCCAACATTGAAGTCCTTCCAACCAAATATAGGCAGTACTGCTGGCTTAACAGTATGCGCTGTATCTGGGCACAGTTCTTTCAGTTTCTTCTCATACCACTTTCCGCAGTCAACTTGAACATGAATGAATCTTTCTTGTTCAAAAGTAATGTTACTAAGTTTACATTGACTGCCATCGATATTGCCAAGACTGCCATGAATGTTCATCAGGCCCTCAGCTGAGTTCGCTCGCAAAGTAGACCATTAATCCTGGGGATTAGGCGTCATCTAGCATTACACACAGATGGCAGCTTTCATACACGAATTGTATTAGCACAGAAAACTTTAGAGACCACTTATATCCTCTCGATACTTACGACGACATTTGTATTTAGAAGAGCAGATCTTTTTAGAATTGTAAACGAAGTTCGCTGTGACTTGGAATTTGATTACTGTCGAAAGTGATTCTTGTCGGCCGAGCTGCAAATGTTGGTTGCCTTGCAATTTTTTGCGTCTGGTTAATTTTTTCTTGGAGGTGGAGACTGGCGACAGGATTGATGATGCTCTCATCCACAACAGTCCACTATGATCCGTAACTGTCAACACTATCCCCAGTCTCTAAAGGGTACTGCTCCTTGTAATTTAGCTACTGCTGCTGCTGCTGCTGCTGCAGCTTGGGTGATCTGCTGTGTCACAACTAAGTTATATGTAATGCCTAGTGTGGTGTTAATTGAAATTTATTTAATTTTAAAATAGACTAGTGGTATTAGCAAAGACATCAGTTTACTTCCTGTACTTGTAATCAAAAGATAATAAGTTAACCATGAAAATTAAAAAGCATGGTACGGCCATAATATGCAGAAGCTTAAATGTGAAAAAAATATTCTACAGCTTGGATTATTCTTCCTCCTTGTATAACGTTTGTGGATTTTGAGCCGGAATAAAGATGAAAATAACATTATTAGAAGCATTGTCATGATTTAAAACTTCCATATACCTTTCCTAGATATGTTTATCAAATGACCTATTGTGGCATCAGAGTTGACTCAATGAGAAAGTGACAACTAACTTTATTCCACAAAAAGGCACAGTAATAAATATACACAACTTTATTATGGCAAGTTCAATGATCGAGGTGCCACCACCACCCCCCACCCCCCCCCCCCCCCCCCGGCGGACACATACAGTATTTGACAGGTTACATAATTGATGGACCGAAAATTTAATAAAAGCTACATTACTCACAGAAAGTCATCACAAATCACGCATACAATCAGAGTTTTCTCCTTATAATCCGTCATCTTGAAATGAGCCTTGCAGACCACGCTGTTTGCTGTTGGCCGCCACAACTTGCCGTTTTGCTCAGTTTTATATCACCCAAGCTTTACATCTCGCATCATCTTTGGGAAACTTATGCTTGCCCCTCTTGCTACACCCGTGAACCGAACAACAAGTGTTAGGCATTTAAAATCCGCTATAAGTGGCCTTAGGCTTCCTACTATTATGTTTTTGCAGAGTGGCATTACTTGGTTTCAAAACCGGAAGTGGCATGCAGGCCCGGTGTTCCCTGCCATCTAGCGATCAACCGATGCAAACAGCAACTGCTGAAATATCTCTCACTGTGTGTTACTTTACTGTGTGAGTTGAGTGGCTGTCATTCAACTGACCACTGTTCTCTAAGAAATACACAGTTCAGTAAACATGCAAAATTATATCGCAAGAACATTATATAACTGAACTGTTTTGTATTCCATGATAACATTGAATGATTTTTGATTGTCATATACCACTTTAAAAAGTGTCTTAAAAATAAATGTATGATCACTACATGGCCAAAGGAAGCTGGGGACATTTGCCAAACATTAGTTACCAATTACGGTGAAAGGAACAAGTGCCATATAATATAACATCATATAAGAAACAAAATTAGTTTATAGATTTGGTACAAGTGAAATGGCATGAGGAGCAAGTGAAATTGTAAAATTTAAACATTTCACGATGATCCACATCTGTCATCGTAGATGAGAATGTCTGAGGTAGAGAATGTTTGCTTTGGCCCCAATGTTGGTTTGGGTTTTGATGACTTGTTGAGGGTATCGGTACTGCAGCATGTGGATCTACACGGGGGGTATCCTTGTGTTGGGTACCTTTTAAGAATAATTATTTCTTTCTCACACTCTGGCAGAGTTTGTTCTGCAGGTCGTCTATCTTCCCCGGGAAGGCAAGGGACAGTTGAACTCCAGCCAGCTTCCAAGAACACCATGACCATGCATGCTCTGTTGGGTTCAATCTGGACAGGCCGGCTGGGTTGTATGTTGCAATAATCATGTTAAGATCTTCATCTCTCCAGCCTTCCGATCAAGAATTGGTTTACGTTTGATTTTGGTGTCCGTTTTGATAATGGAAATTGAAAATACCTGCTCTTCTTTGCCCTAGGAGCTTCAGCGCATTCATCGTCATCCCCATAGCCATATCATTCATCGTCATCCCCCATAGCCATATCATTCATCGTCATCCCCCATAGCCATATCAATCATCGTCATCCCCCATAGCCATATCATTCATTGTCATCCCACATAGCCATATCATTCATTGTCATCCCACATAGCCATATCATTCATCGTCATCCCCCATAGCCATATCATTCATCGTCATCCCCATAGCCATATCATTCATCGTCATCCCCCATAGCCATATCATTCATCGTCATCCCCATAGCCATATCATTCATCGTCATCCCACATAGCCATATCATTCATCGTCATCCCCATAGCCATATCATTCATCGTCATCCCCATAGCCATATCATTCATTGTCATCCCCATAGCCATATCATTCATTGTCATCCCACATAGCCATATCATTCATCGTCATCCCCATAGCCATATCATTCATTGTCATCCCCATAGCCATATCATTCATTGTCATCCCCATAGCCATATCATTCATTGTCATCCCCATAGCCATATCATTCATCGTCATCCCCATAGCCATATCATCAGCTTCTAATTCTAACTCATGATCTAGTACTGGTGGTGAATCTGTCATCAACTCCAACATTATTGATGGAGTGACTGAAGCCCTGTCCAAGGATGTGATCAAGTTCACAAATTCTATGACTTTTCCTTTGAGGGAATTGCTGCAAGACACCACAAAATGATAGGTGACTGGTGCCACTCTAAGCTTTGATGTTCCACTTGATTGGTTTTACAGGCAAATACTGGCAAAATTGAACGTAATCATACATCAACCAATTTCACCCATGGGATGAATGCAATAAGTCATCACAACATGCATAGCATAGACAGACAGACGACATGATAGACAGACAGATGAAAGGACAGGCAACAGGTGTAAAGACAGACAACAGAAAGGCAGATGACAGGACATGCGACAGACAGGACAGACACGAAAGATGGCGGACAGACAGACTAACCTTGCTGAGACAGCAAATGCACAGCTCTTTGTTATCACAGTTCCTGTCGGTAATGTTCCTTCTCGGTTCAAAGCATTGTGGCAGTGTTGTCCTGTGAGATTGTGTCTTTCGAAGGTGTAGTTCAAGACAGTGTAGGAGTTTCTCACACACCGCACACTTTCTAAGCCAGCATCATTGGGGTGTTTGCCTCAGTGGAATACTGGCTAAATATATGGCTGATGCATCTGATTTCTCCGTGTAGTGACATGTGCCCATATGACTTATCACCTGCTGTATTCTGCAGCCACAATATTCCACTGGACAGACTCTCAGTTGTCTCGGGGGGTGGGAACCATTTGGTGTGTTCTTCACAGGCAAATCAGTATTTTTTCCTGCACATGCAACATGTAATAGTTACATGTAATAGTTATATATAAATATAACACGCACACATGCAAACACGCACACACGATATAAAGGTATAAACCCCACGCCATAGACAATACTAGACATACAATACTGCTGACATACATACGAGAACGTGTATTTGTGAAGGATTTATAGACAGACACAGTACATACATTCATACATGCAAAGAAACATAATTACCTGAGACATGTCCATCTTATCCGTCATCTGTTGGGCATTCTTACCACATAAAATCTTGCAGGTACGCGGGGAAGAGCACTCGAGTCGTGGCGAATTAACAGCGAAGCTTGCATTTTACACACATCCCTAGATTTTCAACATTCTGCACATGCACATCTGCGTGAATGGTATCCACAGAGTTCTGTTCATGCATAAAATCAACATTCTGTGTATACATGTCATTTGTTTAGCCAGTGCCTTGTGAAATTCTGTCCCACTGGAAAAGTACTTCCACCTCTTGATGGATTTAACATCGCATTAAAAACAAATCACCAGCAGGTTGCAGCGTCATTCTGCCAACCAGTTACCAATATTTACCTTGTAACTTAAAATCATCAACTTTACATTACGGATGATAATATTTAAAAGCAAATTGAAAAAGGTCAGATTTTTTACTCTGTTATCATGAGGTGGGTCGTATGTTGGGAGCAGACACTTGACAATTACAGGTACTGGTGCTGAATGCACATGAGCAGTGTGGCCAGGCTCTGTTCCCTTGTGATGTTCATGCTGCACAAATTGAAACAGTACATCGTGAAGAGCGCCCGAGTCATGCTGAATTGGTGGCGATGCCTCACAAGCGGCCTCCATGTCAGCCAGCAATGAGACAAGTGTCTTCCACACCAAACGCTTCAATAGCCCGAAACACCAATCTTGGGTGAACTTTGTGTGTCCGGCGACCACAAAGTTGATGCATCGTGTGATTGTTCTTATTTTGGCCTTGGCAAGACAGCCCTTCAACGTGAATGCCAAACAGCTGCACTTTGTGAGCAGTCTTGAAGTAGATTGGACTGGGCTTTAGTGGGTTCTCAGGTTAGTGTACTGAGCGAAATCAAAGCTGTGGTGGAAGTTAGATGGTGGATATTCACTTCTGCCTAACTCTGGTGAGGCTGTGTTGGGCAGCCATCTCCTTTGACACAGTGCACATCTCCTGGTATGCAGACCTCTCTCCTCTCGCCTCCCAGAGATGCTGCTTCTGTGTGAGGAGTGTTACTGGGATGTTGACGGCCTTCAGAATGTGCTTGTTGTTACGCTGGCAGACCCAACACAAGTCAGACATAGGCTTGCCAATGATGACATGTAGAATCAGCTGCCTCCAGAGACTGCGGAAGGATGACAGCTGGACGACCCTCTGTCCTGGTGGTGATGCTGCCAAAGCTGTGCTTGACAAGCATGGTGTTAGCACCTGCGTCTTGGTAAAAGATAAACATTACTCCAACAATACACTAGACAACCATGCAGCACCCTACAAAATAAATAGATACCAGAAACGTGACATGTTAAAAAACCTGAACATAAGACACATGATATGTTGAAACGAAATCTACCAAGCTTATTAAATGTAATAACTATTATACTACCCTTGTTTGATATGCTAATAATAATAATTATTGGCATATAAATATTCCAAAATTTATTTTACTGTTCTTATACAATAATGAATCAGAGAATCAAGCTATCATCGATGACAACGAAATAAACAGAAATGATAAATATTGCAACTGATGTAGTGTTTGGAGCATACCTGACTTCTTCTTTCTCCGCATCAGAACACAAATACTTTGGTGGTTGTTGCTCATATTGAACAAGTAGAGGGAGGTGTCTCTACAAATACTTAGGTGGTTGTTTCTCGTATTGAACAAGTAGAGGGAGGTGTCTCTACAAATACTTAGGTGGTTGTTTCTCGTATTGAACAAGTAGAGGGAGGTGTCTCTACAAATACTTAGGTGGTTGTTGCTCATATTGAACAAGTAGAGGGAGGTGTCTCTACAAATACTTAGGTGGTTGTTTCTCGTATTGAACAAGTAGAGGGTGGTGTCTCTACAAATACTTAGGTGGTTGTTTCTCGTATTGAACAAGTAGAGTTAGGTGTCTCTACAAATACTTAGGTGGTTGTTGCTCATATTGAACAAGTAGAGGGAGGTGTCTCTACAAATACTTAGGTGGTTGTTGCTCGTATTGAACAAGTAGAGGGAGGTGTCTCTACAAATACTTAGGTGGTTGTTTCTCGTATTGAACAAGTAGAGGGTGGTGTCTCTACAAATACTTAGGTGGTTGTTTCTCGTATTGAACAAGTAGAGGGAGGTGTCTCTACAAATACTTAGGGGTTGTTGCTCGTATTGAACAAGTAGAGGGAGGTGTCTCTACAAATACTTTGGTGGTTGTTGCTCGTATTGAACAAGTAGAGGGAGGTGTCTCTACAAATACTTAGGGGTTGTTTCTCGTATTGAACAAGTAGAGGGAGGTGTCTCTACAAATACTTAGGTGGTTGTTGCTCGTATTGAACAAGTAGAGGGAGGTGTCTCTACAAATACTTAGGGGTTGTTGCTCGTATTAACAAGTAGAGGGAGGTGTCTCTACAAATACTTTGGTGGTTGTTGCTCATATTGAACAATTAGAGGGAGGTGTCTCTACAAATACTTAGGTGGTTGTTTCTCGTATTGAACAAGTAGAGTTAGGTGTCTCTACAAATACTTAGGTGGTTGTTGCTCATATTGAACAAGTAGAGGGAGGTGTCTCTACAAATACTTAGGTGGTTGTTTCTCATATTGAACAAGTAGAGGGAGGTGTCTCTACAAATATTTAGGTGGTTGTTGCTCATATTGAACAAGTTGAGGGAGGTGTCTCTACAAATACTTAGGTGGTTGTTTCTCGTATTGAACAAGTAGAGGGAGGTGTCTCTACAAATATTTAGGTGGTTGTTGCTCATATTGAACAAGTAGAGGGAGGTGTCTCTACACATACTTAGGTCATTGTTGCTCGTATTGAACAATTACAGGGAGGTGTCTCTACAAACACTTAGGTGGTTGTTGCTCGTATTGAACAAGTAGAGGGAGGTGTCTCTACAAACACTTAGGTGGTTGTTGCTCGTATTGAACAAGTAGAGGGAGGTGTCTCTACAAATACTTAGGTGGTTGTTTCTCGTATTGAACAAGTAGAGGGTGGTGTCTCTACAAATACTTAGGTGGTTGTTGCTGATATTGAACAAGTAGAGGGAGGTGTCTCTACAAATACTTAGGTGGTTGTTTCTCATATTGAACAAGTAGAGGGAGGTGTCTCTGCAAATACTTAGGTGGTTGTTGCTCATATTGAACAAGTAGAGAGGTGTCTCTACAAATACTTGGGTGGTTGTTGCTCGTATTCACTGCTTAAATTGAGATGTCATTATACATTTGTTTAGAATAGTCCTGATAATTACTGCATGCTGTTTCACTTATTTACCTAATTTCGTTGCGTTCAGAATCATCAAATTGCTGAATGCAAGGCGTGCCATCTCAGAGATAGCAGTTGCAGTAGCATTGCATTTCTGGTGAATCTTTGCATTCGTAAAGTGTTACAACACGTTGTATGGCGTCTTCTTCTGCAGCAGATGCGCTGTTTGGAATGCTGTCATTAGATGTGCTGTTGGGAATGCTGTCATTAGATGTGCTGTTGGGAATGCTGTCATTAGATGTGCTGTTGGGAATGCTGTCATTAGTTGTGCTGTTGGGAATGCTGTCATCAGGAGGCACCATCCAAACACTCTTAGTACGGCATTTTGACATTTTAAAATCGATACAGCACACATTGACGTTAATATTCTACTCTTAATAAGCTTTATATACCGTGCGGCACAACAGGGCTTCCTCGCAGTGCCAGGGCAGTGGCGGCGAGTCAGTCCATCGTAACAGATTATTTGTATTCCATATACCACACACTCACATATTTTATTCAGTTCAACATTCGAAGTATGACATTTTAAAATCGATACAACACACATTAACGTTAATATTCTACTCTAAATAAGCTTTATAAACCATGCGGGACAACAGGGCTTCATCACAGCGGCAGCGATCAATGGCGGTGTGACGTGTTAATTGCTGTTCGTGGTACCCCTGGTGGCAGATACGGGAACACCTAACGCGCCTCGCTTACAACGCGGTCCAATATCGTGGACCCCAACCACCGCGTTATAACGAGGCGCAACTGTATTCGGCATCTGCACTGATCAGCTGGCAGATCGCAAATTTTTCAACGTAAAACCACCAAAATCCAATTCATCATCGGAATCCTCAAATTCTATAAAAATGGCGGCACTCATAATTGAAGAAACATGTTGACTAAACTCAATAAAAGTTCAAAATATTGAACAAAGATTGTGATAAAATGGCTTATAGAAATGCGGGTAAATCCTTTGTGTATCATGTGATACGGGTTGGGTGTCAGCCACGGCAGCCGGTTTCAGGCGGATTGAGTGCTAAAGGGTTACTATGCCAAACTGTAAAAACATAAACTGAATCCATGTTGTCACAGTTTTAGACACACAACTGTTTGGAATGTTGAACAGATAAGCAATGTGCATGCTAAGCAACCCAACACCAGTCGCACCATAGTTAGGAAGCATTTGTTCATTGCAGAAAGCTTTCTTTTCACACCAGCATGTTTCCTGGGTGGTGCATCTTTACCTGGCTGATGATTCCAGTAGCTCAGCTTTTTCCTTGCAGGACCCAGAATGTTCCACAAGCACATAAACAGTCGCCATGATAGACTCCTATAGAATGTACACTTTTTGTTGTCGTTTGTACAGTGTTTTCTTGTTGAAGAAACATGCTCTGTAATTTTAGCTGTAGAACGAAAGAGTCTGGTTCCTTCAGTGACTGTCCCTGGGCCTTATTAGTTGACATGTCAAAACTGGTCCTAACCAGGAACTGGAGCTGCTTGAATACAAAGGGCACATCTTTTGAATACAAAGGGCACATCTTTTGAATACAAAGGGCACATCTTTTGAATACAAAGGGCACATCTTTTGGGATGATGGGTATCCTTGGGATGAAGACATCTTCACCTTTTGCTTGGCCAGTGATTGTTGTCGCTTCCAAGACATGTGGCATGAGCATAGACATAAATAGAACACCCGTTAGTAAAACAAGACAGCTAAGCTCTTATCAGTTGACACATGATAAAGTGATGAAGGCATGGACCAATGACATTCATGCTGCTGCACGGCAAGAACCCACTGGAGGCCCAGTGTTTATACTGTACAGCACCCAGTCTTCATCATATATCTATAGATATACAGTACTAATAAGAGATTATTACTATATAGCTATATATACCTAATACCTTATTACATGCACAATCTATCCATGCACCTTGTATATCAAATACCATAACATATTAACTATAACAGTAGCACCACTAAACATGATCGAAACTGAACTTTCTGAAGTGCTCTATACATGTATTAGCTAATGACTGCAAGAGGTCAAAATCTCATTAAGCCCTGTTGGACATTCTTCTCTAAGGTCACAAAAATATTCTTTTCCCATTTTCCAACACATTCCCCAGCTGCTCCATCACAGCTATTTCCACCTGCCGATCAAGATCTCTCGAATGTTATCTGGCCACCTTGCCCAAGGACACGCCTCGTGTAAAGAAATGTGCTCTCTCATTTAAGCTGTCAATTGTTTTAGTAGGCAACCTTTCACATGGTTTGTCAAACAAATGCATAGAATGCAATGAATGTTGCAATGTGTACAGAATGAGTTACATGATAGTGGTTCATACAACGAAGAAAAGGTAAACGACAACCAAAAAAGGGAGAGCCTCATTAAATGCAGATGACTTAATAAAGAAAAAAAATCTTATTAATGAGCTGACATCTAGTAGAGTTTTATAAAAGAGTTACAAATATGCATACATGCACGCACACATTATTTATAAAACTGAATCCTACCCCTATAACATTTTATGTTGCACCCAATCAATGTGACTACTGGGAAACACTTAATGTACGCTCGCCCAAGAAAAACAAACGTATCTTTAATATATTTATATTTATGAACATTTTCGAAACTGTTATATTCATTCACATATACACAGCACAAACATTTGCAACATAAATTACCTGAAAATAACGAGATGTTAGATCCTGTCTTCTGTAGATTCGTACAGCTGTAAGCCACACAGGAAATAACCATATTCGTTGTCCCACAACTTTCTCCAGCAAGCCTCCAAGATGTTTGTCTTGAAGAGTTTAACACTAATGCATGTATGAACAACCCAACTGCCCACACTTATAACACAACTGCTGGGACCACCCTCACCCAAATTATTTATCAGTCTGGTGGCCATGCCCCATTAAGAACAAATGACAATGACTAATCTTCAAGTTAATTGGTTCCTGGTGTCATTGTCACTGGCTACTAGTTTATAATTCTCTGGTAGCCACCTCATCTTCATGGCTTTTGTTTGCCTTATATTGTAAATGATGATGGTGAGGAAGAAATACATTAACTTACTTACTTACTTACATATGTTAGACAACTATTTTTAACATGCTATGTTCACACTATAAACAGTACTACCCTATGTGTCTTGCAGTGGATGCAACTGTTTCTGCTGTGCAATGAAATGCCGGCCAGTGATCCACACCTGCTTCACTGCAGTGAGCTGGCTTGTCGCTCTTGTTTATAGGGGGGTGATTAATGATGTAACTCTATGGGCATGAGCCATTTGACAGTAAGCCAGGTTCCATTGCACAACTTGGGGGCATCCAAGGTTTTCAAGAGCATTATGGGTACTCCAAGCTTGAGTGCCAGGTTGTGTGGATGCATGCCTGGTGGCTCTGGAGAGAGGAGGAACTCATTGGGATACTCCACAGCTTGGTCTTGGTTGACAACAATGTCAGTGGACTAGCTGCACTTAGAGGTCCTCATAGATCATTCTCTATATCCACAAAAGTCTGTTGGATTAAAATGGCCAAGCTGATCATCATTGGATGCCACCTCGTTCCTCCATTATTCCTCCCAAAAGCTTGCTTTGTTCTGACCAGAACATCTTCATTAAGGGCTCTGAAACCTTCTGGCCGATGATGACATCCTTCAGAGACATATGAAGGGAATCAGAGACTGGCACACATTCTGTTGTTCATTTCTTTCAAACTCCTTGATATGCTGTTAGTGATTAATTGGGATGGCACGTATGGCATAAATCAGAGAGCTGTGTATCACTTATATTATTGTCATATGTATGTGTTTTGTATGTCTACTGCATACACTAGGTGATGCCACATAATGCAATTAAAGGTGCAAAGTCACCAAACAATCACATGCCCATGGTGTCCCGGTCTCCCCTATTTCTGGAAAGGTCTATAGAACATCTTGTATATAAGTAATGTGACATCAACAGCAAATTCTGAACATCTTAAAATCACTGATGCAGTGCAATTGTTAGCCTGCATTATTGTCATATGACTAAAGTATTGCGGTCATGTTAGTATTCCATATGCACTTGCCTTGACATTTGTGTATGGTCATTACTCAATAGCAGGTGCCAGCTTCAGCAGAAGCTGTTTGCTGTGAGGGTCATACCTCGCAAATAAACAGGGGTCACCATCAATCTTTGTGATTTGCCATCGGATGTCCCTACTACACAGAGTCATCATGCACCGCAGTCAGTATGGCCTGCAGTGCACTGAGTGTTGGGTCGTACATGTTGCCTTTGGTTGTTGCAATCTATTGAGTGTTGGGTCGTACATGTTGCCTTTGGTTGTTGCAATCTATTGAGTGTTGGGTCATACATGTTGCCTTTGGTTGTTGCAATCTATTGAGTGTTGGGTCGTACATGTTGCCTTTGGTTGTTGCAATCTATTGAGTGTTGGGTCGTACATGTTGCCTTTGGTTGTTGCAATCTATTGAGTGTTGGGTCATACATGTTGCCTTTGGTTGTTGCAATCTATTGAGTGTTGGGTCATACATGTTGCCTTTGGTTGTTGCAATCTATTGAGTGTTGGGTCATACATGTTGCCTTTGGTTGTTGCAATCTATTGAGTGTTGGGTCGTACATGTTGCCTTTGGTTGTTGCAATCTATTGAGTGTTGGGTCATACATGTTGCCTTTGGTTGTTGCAATCTATTGAGTGTTGGGTCATACATGTTGCCTTTGGTTGTTGCAATCTATTGAGTGTTGGGTCGTACATGTTGCCTTTGGTTGTTGCAATCTATTGAGTGTTGGGTCGTACATGTTGCCTTTGGTTGTTGCAATCTATTGAGTGTTGGGTCATACATGTTGCCTTTGGTTGTTGCAATCTATTGAGTGTTGGGTCATACATGTTGCCTTTGGTTGTTGCAATCTATTGAGTGTTGGGTCGTACATGTTGCCTTTGGTTGTTGCAATCTATTGAGTGTTGGGTCGTACATGTTGCCTTTGGTTGTTGCAATCTATTGAGTGTTGGGTCATACATGTTGCCTTTGGTTGTTGCAATCTATTGAGTGTTGGGTCATACATGTTGCCTTTGGTTGTTGCAATCTATTGAGTGTTGGGTCATACATGTTGCCTTAGGTTGTTGCAATCCATTGAGTGTTGGGCCGTACATGTTCATACTTATTCATGGTAGTGTAGTAGACGTAATTTTTTATGTTAACCAAAATATTCCTTAAAGTTATCATTGATGCTGTCATACTTATATGTATGTCATTTATTTCTTTGGGGATTTTCTCAAAACGATATAATTTGGCATTTTGTGGCAATTTTTTCACATATACAAAATCTTGTAACATAACCAAATAAATGAAAAACTAAAAAAATTATTAATCTGGAATATTATATATTATTTTAACTACAATCTATGAAGAAATGGTTAATTTATCTTTAAAATTTCTAGTGAAATTACTCAATTCAACACAAACATATAATAGCCACCCCAGCTACCTTAACGCTAAACTTGAATATAGATCGATCTCTTAAATGATTACATTTGGCAAAATTCTGATAAACTGTTAGTAAACACATGCATATTTTTTAAAAACGGAAGTCAAAATGAAACACACATGCGCAAAAGTGGACTTCTTACAAGGAGGTGGTAATTTTGGAAGGTCGCACAATGTGGCAGCACCCATGCTGGCTGGGCAATAGTGGCGCATCCGAGCGGATGTGCTATTACCTACCTAGTACCTACCTAGTTTACGTGCCTCCACCTGGCAGCTAATCTGAACAACTTGTTTGACTGTCGGGTGTTTTCGACTGTCCTGACAGTCTGGTGTCGAGGACCCAAGCAACTATCCTGTCACGAATGAGCTCATCCCGGAGTTCAGCGTAACTACTCTTCTTGTAGTAACATGGTAATAGGCCTACTAAAGACCACTTCTCCTGGCGATGGTAATCCTGTGTCAACTGGAGTGAAGCGAGTTGGTTGTGTGTGTGTAATGCCTCAGTTCTTGTTGAAGTTCTGGAATGGTTTTCCTGAGTACTGTGAACAATTGTTTCATCAGGTCCACCAAACAACGTACAGTACATTTTCATCTTGTCTGACTGCGTGGTTGCTGACGAGGCTAGGTATGTAAGTCTGCCATTGGGTACATGGAGTGTCTGCCGACAGTTGGTAGGTATTGTTGGCCTTAGATTTTGAACAGATCAGATGCGATGTACTGCCAGGGTGACGTTGGAACAGTTTATGGCATGAGGGGTTCCTTTTGTGTTCACCATCTTTGTACGATATATGTCTCCCTCTTTTTCGGGGCCGCACGCAATGGTCCGGGAGGCATTTCTCACACTACTACTACTACAAAAGTGTAGTCAATGCATTGTTCTCCAGGTTCGAAGCGATTTTAATCGTGTACATCAGACGGCCACAATCATAATAGCAAAAATCACTTTTATTGACAATGAAAGGAACAGTGAAGATAGATATCACCGTAAACCGTAAAGAAAAGTAGTGAATATAAACATCACTTAAAATGTATATAGACTCTTAAAGTCTAGAAGATTTGACAAGTAAATTCTAACCGGAAATTTTTTTATTTAATGCAAAGTAGGTATGGCCCACCGGGGCCACCCTTGCTGAAAATTTATTACATTACATACCTCTGTGTGAAATTAAAATAGTCTTGCCCCCTTTTTGGAAACGCTCCTCCGGGGTATTTATACTCTCAGTTTCCAAAAATCAGATGCCATCACTAGAGGCGCTGTGATTGCTTAAATACCCAAAATGCTTTACCATTGGTCAACTTGTTAAACCACCCACCCTCTCAACCACTGGACAGTGACATCGACCAGCACTTCCTAATGACTTAATAACATTAGTTATTAAAAACTAATTAAATCAAACTGGCATATGCTTTACAACCTGATTCTCTTGACACGTGTAGCATGATTTGCGTAGGGACTCTATATTGTGGTTGATGTTTAGCCAGTACACGGTGTCACTGGCCAGTACACGGTGTCACTGGCCAGTCCGTGGGTTGACTCCTTGTTGTCCCTGGTCGAGCTCATCCAAGATCTCCATCAAGTATGACCAGTATGGCCTGATGTCTGTGGTCAGTTCCTTTATGGTGCCTGGCCATCCTGTGTGTGCAATGTTCAACACCATCTACTCAACACCATCTACTCAAATATCACGTTCTAATAGAAAGTGATTTACACTTACTTTGGAGCAAAAATTTAAACGAATGTGACATTTCCACCCGTCTACTGCGGACCTTGTTCACGCACTGATGTTGTGGCTCAGATTCTGGCGGAATAATCTGGTTGTAGGTGGTATCCCTAGTCTCGGTTCATAGTGGGGCCTCTGCTTAATGTAGATTGCCTCCTTAACTTTTCTCTTGTGCCAGTTTTGTTCCCAGGCTAGGACCTTGGTGTTGTTCAAGGACACTGAGTGCCCTGTGGCCAGGCAGTGGTCTCCTACCCCTGTAGGTTTATCTAGGTTCGTATCTTCCTTGAACCTCTGGCTGAGTATTCGGTTTAGTCTCACCAATGTATGTGTGTCTGCTGTTGTTGTCACATGTGATGTGGTAGATAGTCCCACACTGGTGTTCTTTCAGTGTCTTACCTTTCGGGTAAACTACCATGGTACAGGTGCACATTGTGTGACTTGAAGACTCGTCTGAGTTGTTCTGATAGCCCTGCTACATATGGTAGTCCCAACATGGGTCAGTTTGTGTTCGTTGTTTTAGAACTATTATTGTTTGCGTCTGGTAGTTTCTCACTGGGAGGGGGAACCTCAAGGGCCCACTCCAGGTAGTTTCTCACTGGGAGGGGGAACCTGAAGGGCCCACTCCAGGTAGTTTTTCACTGGGAGGGGGAACCTCAAGGGCCCACTCCTGGTAGTTTCTCACTGGGAGGGGGAACCTCAAGGGCCCACTCCTGGTAGTTTCTCACTGGGAGGGAGAACCTCAAGGGCCCACTCCAGGTAGTTTCTCACTGGGAGGGGGAACCTCAAGGGCCCACTCCTAGTAGTTTCTCACTGGGAGGGGAACCTCAAGGGCCCACTCCAGGTAGTTTCTCACTGGGAGGGGGAACCTCAAGGGCCCACTCCAGGTAGTTTCTCACTGGGAGAGGGAACCTCAAGGGCCCACTCCAGGAAGTTTCTCACTGGGAGGGGGAACCTCAAGGGCCCACTCCAGGTAGTTTCTCACTGGGAGAGGGAACCTCAAGGGCCCACTCCAGGTAGTTTCTCACTGGGAGGGGGGAACCTCAAGGGCCCACTCCAGGTAGTTTCTCACTGGGAGGGGGAACCTCAAGGGCCCACTCCAGGTAGTTTCTCACTGGGAGGGGGAACCTCAAGGGCCCACTCCAGGTAGTTTCTCACTGGGAGAGGGAACCTCAAGGGCCCACTCCTGGTAGTTTCTCACTGGGAGGGGGAACCTCAAGGGCCCACTCCTGGTAGTTTCTCACTGGGAGGGGGAACCTCAAGGGCCCACTCCTGGTAGTTTCTCACTGGGAGGGGGAACCTCAAGGGCCCACTCCGGGTAGTCGTTGGCTCTCATGGCATTACGGACATGTGCAAGCTCTGCATTTCTGTCTTCAGCACATTATTCCGCCAGAATCCGAGCCACAACATAGGTCATCAGTGCGTGAACAAGGTCCGCTGTAGACGTGTCGAAACGTTGCATTCATTTCAATTTTTGTTCCAAAGAAAGTGTAAATCATTACTTTCTAATGGAATCTTGGAGCCATGAACAATATATTTCATAGTTCTGGGTTTGTAACCGGCTCAACATGTCAGCAAGTACTAACGTCTCATCAGGGCGGTATTTTATTTGGAAGTTGTAGCCTTGGATTACCAATAATATCCGTTGCAGATGTGGGGTGCAGTATGTATTAGCTTGGCACATGGTCACCAATGGCTTGTCATAAGTGATTATGGTGAATTGTCTGGCGAACAGGTGTACACCAGATGGCAGTCATACTATACATGTTTTGTTTTTCTCATATGTCACATATGACAGCGTGACAGCACTAACCAATGATTGTCAATGTTACCAGCTTAGCTGGTTTCAGTGACTGTCAGTGGTACTAGCTGAACAGTTACTGTGTTTTATTTCGGTGACAATGGCTGTTAGTGGTACTTAACAGTTACTCTGTTTTGTTTCAGTGACAATGGCTGTCAGTGGTACTTAACAGTTACTCTGTTTTGTTTCGGTGACAGTGGCTATCAATGTTACTTAACGGTGACTGTGTTTAGTTTCAGTGACAATGGCTGTCAGTGTTACTTAACAGTGACTGTTTAGTTTCAGTGACAATGGCTGTCAGTGTTACTTAACAGTGACTGTGTTTAGTTTCAGTGACAATGGCTGTCAGTGTTACTTAACAGTGACTGTTTAGTTTCAGTGACAATGGCTGTCAGTGTTACTTAACAGTGACTGTGTTTAGTTTCAGTGACAATGGCTGTCAGTGTTACTTAACAGTGACTGTGTTTAGTTTCAGTGAGCATGGCGCAGTATCAGCTGAACCAGCCTGATGACCTCATTGAGTGTCCCTACAACAGCGCCCACCTTGTGAAGGCTCTCCGCTTCCCCTACCATCTCATCAAGTGTCGCAAGGTATTATCAAAAGTCCACCACAACTTACCTACAAGTTCTATTCTTAAAACCAGTCTTCTTCTTTATGTTAGGCAGCCAGCATCCATTAAGCAGAATCTGCCTGGAGATTATGCTGTGCTGGATTTTTAACAGTGTCCTCTAGAGTTAGTGAGTCCATCACAGGTTTTTTCTGTTTCCCTGTGTGGGATCTTTTACTTCCCCTGGCATAGACACCAGATCGAAGGGACCAACGGCTTTTACTGTCTCTTCCGAAAGACACAGGCAAAGTGGGGTGAACGAAATTGCCCAAGCTTCAAAACATTTGAAGTGGTTTCGAACCTGATCCCTTCGACTGAAAGCCCGACGCTCAACCACACAACCACCATGCCCGACAGTCCTATTTGTTCACAATTTTAATGAAGTTCACGTAAAAACAACTTGAAGTATACATGTCAGATTATGTCAATTCTGTGCTGTTTCTTTAACATCCGTCAACATCTAACGTAAACATGTTATTAATGCACCAGTCGGGATGAATGAGCTGTTGTTGTTTTCAGAACAACCCCAACATGGAATATGCTGTCTGTCCGTTCAATGCGAGACATGAGATGCCGTATGCTGAACTCAGGTTTCACATTGCAAGATGCATCGACAGGACAGTGCTGGAGCAGGACTTGGCCCGTGGTCAGTAGGTGACCACACGATCAGTGTACTGTCTGTTGTAGCCAGTGTATACAAGCAATTAATGTCCAATCAGTTGGGCAACATAGTGTCATGCGATATTGCAGTGCAAGAGTCTGTCATGTAAACACCGTCACGAGACTGATTAGCAATGCCAATTTTGGCTACATTTGTTTCGGCCATATTGGGACTGGTTCCAATCACCCGTCACGATCTTTCATCAAGGCTCAAGTCGGGAGTGGCGCAAGTCAGTAACTTGATCACAGTGTCTAGATGCATCATTCGTCTAAATTCACCCACCATTTCGCTGTATGTTCTCAACTAGCAGCACAACTATCTCATATAAAATTGTAAAACAATATGTGAAGTGAGCACTCTATCAGATATATAGATTCCCATTCATCAGAGGTTACTGTTGTTTAAAAGTAAATAAATAATTGGATTAAAATATTTAATGTGTTACATAAAAAGTACTGTTTAAGCTTGAAAGTAACATGATTCAGAAACCATTTATTTAGATCCATAGCATAAATACAAACTATACATGTACGGACATTAGAAACAATTTATATATATGATATAAATATATATAAGAAACATTGAATAAAGTAACGCTCACAGTGGTGTCAGTTATATAAATTAAAACTATCATTTGAGTTCTGATATGGATCTGGGAGACCTTTATTGAGATCTATCTGGGGTAATAGATCGCTGTCATAGGGGAAGTAATTATGTTATGTTATGTTATATTATGTTATGTTATTATGAAATACAAAATAAAAAAACCTGCAGCTCTAAAAACTAATAACCTACTCATGAACCTTATGTGACAGTGCTACTTTGTGTGTTATAGCACAAGCTTGTGATGGTGACAGTGCTCAAGTGAAAGGTGACACGAGAGTGCCAGCGTATGATGACACTAATGACACGGCACCAACAGAGGACTGGGACACTGGCAAGTGACATCCACCAAACTTACTTCCACAAATATATTGTATATCACTCATTACAGAATCTGTAATGAATTACCGGTAGTCCTGCTTAATTTGTGTTTTAGTGTTATCTATTTCTGTTTTAGTTTTCAACTATCTATATAATTATATTTAATGAGTTTTATTTAATGTTTCTATTTTAATGTGTGGAAAATATTTGTTATACACATTTGCCAGATATGACACTGGCTCCGCACTGCACTCCATCCTCTTAGATTTAGATATGACACTGGCTCCGCACTGCACTCCATCCTCTTAGATTTAGATATGACACTGGCTCCGCACTGCACTCCATCCTCTTAGATTTAGATATGACACTGGCTCCGCACTGCACTCCATCCTCTTAGATTTAGCCCATAACAATTCAGGTTTGTTGACATTCAGATCTGTAGCGTGTGAACAGTTAAATAAGAGAGCATACTTTTATTAAAATCATTGAAAGAATTTACTTTGATCATTAAATCAATCAACTTGTACAAGTGTGAATAGCATTATGTTGTTGTACAGTGAAACCTGTCTATAGTGGACACCCCCGGGACTGTGCATTATGTTGTAGTACAGTGAAATCTGTCTATAGTGGACACCCCCGGGACTGCATTATGTTGTAGAACAGTGAAATCTGTCTATAGTGGACACCCCCGGGACTGTGCATTATGTTGTAGTACAGTGAAATCTGTCTATAGTGGACACCCCCGGGACTGTGCATTATGTTGTAGTACAGTGAAATCTGTCTATAGTGGACACCCCCGGGACTGTGCATTATGTTGTAGTACAGTGAAATCTGTCTATAGTGGACACCCCCGGGACTGTGCATTATGTTGTAGTACAGTGAAATCTGTCTATAGTGGACACCCCCGGGACTGTGCATTATGTTGTAGTACAGTGAAATCTGTCTATAGTGGACACCCCCGGGACTGTGCATTATGTTGTAGAACAGTGAAACCTGTCTATAGTGGACACCCCCGGGACTGTGCATTATGTTGTAGTACAGTGAAATCTGTCTATAGTGGACACCCCCGGGACTGTGCATTATGTTGTAGAACAGTGAAACCTGTCTATAGTGGACACCCCCGGGACTATGCATTATGTTGTAGTACAGTGAAATCTGTCTATAGTGGACACCCCCGGGACTGTGCATTATGTTGTAGAACAGTGAAACCTGTCTATAGTGGACACCCCCGGGACTATGCATTATGTTGTAGTACAGAGAAATCTGTCTATAGTGGACACCCCCGGGACTGTGCATTATGTTGTAGAACAGTGAAACCTGTCTATAGTGGACACCCCCGGGACTATGCATTATGTTGTACAGTGAAACCTGTCCATAGTGGACACCCCCGGGACTGTGCATTATGTTGTAGTACAGTGAAATCTGTCTATAGTGGACACCCCCGGGACTGTGCATTATGTTGTAGTACAGTGAAATCTGTCTATAGTGGACACCCCCGGGACTGTGCATTATGTTGTAGAACAGTGAAACCTGTCTATAGTGGACACCCCCGGGACTATGCATTATGTTGTAGTACAGTGAAATCTGTCTATAGTGGACACCCCCGGGACTGTGCATTATGTTGTAGAACAGTGAAACCTGTCTATAGTGGACACCCCCGGGACTATGCATTATGTTGTAGTACAGAGAAATCTGTCTATAGTGGACACCCCCGGGACTGTGCATTATGTTGTAGAACAGTGAAACCTGTCTATAGTGGACACCCCCGGGACTATGCATTATGTTGTACAGTGAAACCTGTCCATAGTGGACACCCCCGGGACTATGCATTATGTTGTAGTACAGTGAAACCTGTCCATAGTGGACACCCCCGGGACTGTGCATTATGTTGTAGTACAGTGAAACCTGTCCATAGTGGACACCTCCGGGACTATGCATTATGTTGTAGTACAGTGAAACCTGTCCATAGTGACACCCCCGGGACTATGCATTATGTTGTAGTACAGTGAAACCTGTCCATAGTGGACACCCCCGGGACTGTGCATTATGTTGTAGTACAGTGAAACCTGTCCATAGTGACACCCCCGGGACTATGCATTATGTTGTAGTACAGTGAAACCTGTCCACAGTGGACACCCCGGGGACTATGCATTATGTTGTAATACAGTGAAACCTGTCCATAGTGACACCCCCGGGACTATGCATTATGTTGTAGTACAGTGAAACCTGTCCACAGTGGACACCCCGGGGACTATGCATTATGTTGTAGTACAGTGAAACCTGTCCATAGTGACACCCCCGGGACTATGCATTATGTTGTAGTACAGTGAAACCTGTCCATAGTGACACCCCCGGGACTATGCATTATGTTGTAGTACAGTGAAACCTGTCCACAGTGGATACCCCCGGGACTATGCATTATGTATGTTATGGACAGGTGTTCGTTATGGAGAATTTGATTAAGTGGACACTCACTAGGTGGCACCATTATAATTTGTTACAGTCGCTAGTTGGTACTGTTGTGAACGATATAAAGCTACGGTAAATAAATAATACATCTATATACAATATATGTGGGCCATAAACTTAGTTGGTGAAAATGTCCAAATTCCCTGTCATAAACTTAGTTGGTGAAAATGTCCAAATTCCCTGTCCGTTGTCCACATTGGCCAGGTGGCTGCTATGGGAAATTAGCAGACAGTGCAAACTATTAGCAAGTAATTCGGGATTTTCAAAAGTGTCCATTATAGAAAGGTGTCCATTGTGGACAGATGTCCCCTAACGCAGGTTTTACTGTATGTAGAGTAAGACCACTTTTGCCGTTTCTCCGAATTTTGACCGGATCCAGTCAAAAGTAATTTAATAAATTATCTGATGATGTCACCGAAAATAAATAAAATTTGTACAGTTGAGCTAGCATGTTATAGTAGATACAAGTATCACTTAAATTACGCATAACTATTTATTTTCCAGAGTCGCCCGGCTACTCTAGATTGCATGACACAGATTCTACAACCAACACAAAGTTTGTAATAAAGTCAAAACTTTATTGCAGTTGTAAATGCCAGACTCTGAACATGTTCAAATCTATAGCATGTGAATAGCTTAAGTAATATCTATAGTGTGTGAATGAATAGCTTAAGTAATATTTGTACAGTGTGAATAGCTTATGTAATATGCGCAGTCGGTTTAATAAGAGTTTTGTTATATGGGTAGTGGCTACTGATAACACGCTGCCTATGGTGCTATGTGTAAACTGACACTGATTGTTTGATCAGGTAACTTGTGAAAGTTTGAATAGCCTTATGTTACAGTATATAGCCTTATGTTACAGTATATAGCCTTATGTTACAATAGATAGAGCCAGACAATTTTTGCTATTTGCTAATGTAATTAAGGAATGAGCTTTAATTGTTGAGTTTGTTGTAAGACAGGCACCTAGTGAGAAGTCTGGTGACTGGAGGGTGAATTCAGGGGGTCGATACAGACACAGTGAGGGGTAAGTGCCCTACAGAAGTCAACGGTTTTGTCTGTCCTGGATTCAGAAAAGAAACCAGTATCAGTTTGCTCTAATAAAGTAATATAATAGCATCCAAATAGGTGCATAACCTTTCTCTGTATTCCTGACATGAAGCTAACATTTCTCTGTGTAGAGCGTGGTGTGTAGAGCGTGGTGTGTAGAGCGTGGTGTGCAATGTTGAATGGTTATGAACATATAGAAGTATTTTTCTCACTTAAGACTGATAGACGAACTAGAGGATACGAAGTAACGTTACTGAAGGAACAGTGTAAATTGGATATCAGAAAGTATTAATTCACACAGAGGAAGGTAAATGAATGCATTTTATTAATGCAGAAATCTTGTTAAATACAATGAAACCTGTGTGTAGTAAACAGTATTGGACTGAGGAAATGTATCCAATATGGACAGGTGTTTCTTTTGTCTACATCAATAATCCTAGAGCCACAGCAGGCGAAACAAACCCTTAATTTTATTCCTGTAGACACTTTGAGGAAAAAAACAACAATGTCAGACAACCAGCACAAGTCTGGGATGACGTGCCAACAACGAGACTGCCACATGGTTTGCCTGCTGTCCTGCAGATGGCGCAGCAGCAGCAGCAGTTACGACTCGGCAATGTAGGTGGGTCAGACACAGACTTGGGGTCATTTACCTACTCCCTCCCTGTGCCATCAGACACACGAGGCAGAGAGCCATTGACGTCATCTATGTCTACCCGTCGGTGGGTCACTCAACCTGTCGTGTAAATATACCACAGGTGTAAATGTACAGCAGGGATAAATGTGCTGCAGAGGTAAATGTAGGTAAACCTGAATGTCATTCCAGAACAATAACCTGCCATACCAGGCTAAAAAGAAAGTTTAACATAACTTATGAACATGCTAACAGTGTCCTTGTGATGCAGAGAAACAAGATGCCAAACTTGGTACATCTTCTGAAAAGAATGACATTCCTGCCCCTTCAACCACAGGCACCCCATCATTTGACAACCCCAGCTGGAGGGTAAGTAGTGCGTACATGTAAAGCATGTGGACTGGTTCACCAGAACCACTTATCCACTGTGGCTACCCCACATTTTGCCTGTATTTGCCCCACACACCATGTGCTAATTGAACGGTTTACCGACCTTTTGGAAATACCTACATATAATTTTTTACTAAGGTATGACCTAGATATCAAAAACATTTACAAATGTCAGTGTTCTCCTGTATGCTTCGTGATGTTACAATAAAAATGATCCAACTGTGCACTTTTGATATAAAACCTGTTCATCTATTCCTGTTGACCTGCAGAGACAAGAGCTGTTGATGCAGTCACTGGCACGGGGGCGAGGCACAGGGCGGCGTGCAGCTACACCCCCTGTTGGTGAGTAGCATCACAAGTCAAATCACTGGAATGTTCGGCTAGATGAAGGATGTGTTTTTTTTAATAGTCACGTTTAATTCACCAATGAAATGTTGTGAAATGATGTCAGTCCTTGGCACAGCTCCTGTCTGTCAAGACTTCCATCCTTG
The DNA here is from genome assembly GCA_963662155.1 of Lamellibrachia columna. Lineage (NCBI taxonomy): Eukaryota > Metazoa > Annelida > Polychaeta > Sabellida > Siboglinidae > Lamellibrachia > Lamellibrachia columna. Next base: position 40,555,091 of record OY759263.1, on the reverse strand, counting down.
ATGGCTTTCCCATGTTTCAGGATGTGCAGCAAGGCAACTCCCATCAGCCCGAAGCAGGGGGAGAGGTATTACCCTGAACGTGGGAAGGGGAGTGATGTGTCTGTCCCAGTTTCCGGACACATAGGCTGTTGGCCAAGGTGAGGTTAAGCTCAGTCTGTGTAGAGTCTCGGTCATGGGTCATTATTTTATTTCTCTACACTTTCCAGATTTTTTCTTTTCAAAAATTAATAAAAAAGTTTATTTAATCATGTGAATTGGGGAATTTTAATTGTACAAAAAACCAACCCCAACTAACCAGTCAAGTTCTGGTAGTACAATGCCAATGACAACTTCACACTCCAAAAATGTGCAACTGCTGGTTCATTTGACGTAGATCACGTAACAATCATAGAAACACACATAGAGTTGCTAACAAATTCACATAACTATTGTTACACAATCTACGTCAAACATCAACATACGTAGAATCTCACCCCCGGAGGGATGTCGAATATTTTTTAATATATAAACCATCGCCATCAGAATATGTTAACCCCATACATGCGAAACTGATGGAGATACAAAGGAACAGGCAGACAGAGTCACAAACTACATCAGAATCAACTTGTTGCAGAGTCTGTGCGTCAGAAGTTAAAAGGTCAAGATTTAAGACGACCTTAAAATCACTTGATATAAACCATCACTGAAACAACTAAATCTAACTGTATATAACTATTCATTGTTCAGTAACTGTTCATGTAGACCAATTTGTAATCATCTATGATTTACCCTTCCTTTTAATTTATTAGTTGCCATGTACTTTTCTTAATTTGACCCGTTTTTCTACACTGCTATATCATGTTTGTGCATCTCAATAAAATGTCTTCCTTTTTCAGATCAATCTGCCTCATGCCACATTGTCAAGGCCACTTTGTGTGTGTGTGGAAAAAGGAATGTCTTCATTCCACGTGTAATTACTTAATCACAAGCTTGTGCTCTATTTAATAGTCTGGGCCACTGTGTAAATTTGCATTCCTTAGCTGCGTTAGAAGTATTTTTGGTGTAGATAACATAAAAATCCATCTGTAGATTTTTTTATTGGTATATTGACAGCCATCTAAAAGCCCACTCCATGTATATAGATACAATAGGTGTACTGGGTTTCAAGTTAACATTTGTCATGGGCTTATTCGAAACCCCCTCCTCAATTGATTTGTGGCTAGCCTTGTATAACAGTATATAGAAGCAGAGTATTGCAACATTCCATATAATTAAATATTTTGTTCTTCTGGTTTTAATGACGGCTAAAGGGACAAGTTTTATTAAAGAACAGTGTTTTGGACCTGTTGTTATATTATGTATGCTTATTTTACACATTTCACAATGGGTCTTTTTATAAATAAAATGTCACTGTAATTTATACATTGATGGTTCTTATGTGCATGCATAGGCACCATATAAAATTGTAGTTCTGTTTGTGAGGAATGAGTTTGTACCTGTGATGTAAGTAAATGCAGACTGCTTACAGACAATAAAACTGTACACTCACCGGTGGTCATTATTTTATGCTGATGGAAGAACCAGTGCACACGTGAAAAACACTTGCCAACATTTCTAGAATATGCACTATGCATTATTGAACATTCAGTTGCTCGATCCTCGGGCCCATAAGCTTCCTTAGGAGAGGGCCGCCGCTGTCCAGTGTAAGGCTGTCGTGGTACGTAGGTTGCAGCACTAGTTTTAATTCCTTTTCCAGTTGTGATCCTGCAGTAGTGAATTGCGTATAATGTACCTATTCTATATAGTCTCCACTACCTAAACACACATTTAACTGTACCAACTTCAGAAAATCAAGTAATCAAGAGTTTTTTGCACACAAATTTAATCGCAATGAATGTTTACAAAATATCACAAGAAAACGTTATTAAAAAAAAAAACCAAAGAATTTGAGATGACTTATTAAGGCACACTTATAATATGAAGAGAAATGTTAGCTTTGATAGCTAACATATGCATGCTGATTAAACAATAGCCTTTTACAAGGAGATTCGAGGGGAATAATTCAAAATGGCAGAAAAAGTCAACTTAGACAGCTAGCAGAGAGTCAAAGTCTATAACGTCATCACAACCAAATGGCGACTCCGCTATCACAGAAGATATGTTGAGTGTTGAACACAGATCGTTTAGCAGGCCAGTGTCTGCCAGTGAGGTCTGGGGCACCCTGTCCTCACAAGGACAAACGACTGCCTCTGGTGGCAGTGGTGATGCTTGTGTTTGTGCCCTAGTGACAGCGTTAACGTATGTCACCGGAAGAGTGGCAGGCTCACCCAGTTCAGAAGAGTCGGACAACCTCCCCCTTTTGCCACGACCACCACACTTTCCAGCAAAGCTTCGTTTCTTTGAAGCCGTCTTCTTAGTAGTGTTATTTGAGTGGGCCACATCTGACTGTGTGCTTGACATACTAGCACTGCATTTTGCAGTTGTGGAAGTGTTAACGCCACATTTTGCTTCCTCCGAGCTGTTAGCACCACCATGTGCTGCCGCGTTCAGACTGTTGACCTCATGTTTGTGTGCCAGAATCTTGGCTGTGTAGCCAGCGAACACGGGCACTGCACGGACGACACGTGGCACCAATTTCACATTAGAAGTCACTGGAGGCTTCTGGGAAGATAACACAGTTGTGCCGTGAGAAACTGGCCCTCTGCTGTGTCCTGGTTGTAAACCTAATGACGACTGGCTAAACACACTGAGTGTTGGTAGTTTGTTTGCATCTAGTGCAGATGTAGCCCATGAGTTCGCCTGAAGTGGTACACAAGCCAGGTTAGGCACAGCGATGACAGTAGGTGGCGCTGGAGTCACCACTGTGCTTCGGGTGACTGTACATTGTCTCATTGCTTTCGCACGTTCAAATTTCTCGCGACTCCTCTGCAGCCTCGGGTTGTCTACGTGAACAGTTTTCTTAGTTCTTGCTCTTCTGTCAACGACACTGGAGCCTGTTACCTTGGTCACAGACGACAGCACAGTGGGTGGTTCAAGGGTAAGGGGTGTTCTAACCGGGGGCACAAACCTAACCGGAGACACTGTCATCCACGTCACTGGAAGTTGTTGACCACCTGTTGTATTTGTTGCTACTAAGGCCGGAGTCATGATGACCGGGGCAGCCAGAACAGTGGAGACACCTGGCGGTATAGTAGTGGTAACAGTGGAGATGCCTGATGCTACACTAGTGGTCAGAGTCGGCATGCATGTTGGCCTGGTAGTGACCGCAGTGCTCATGATATCTCTCGTTGACGTTGGAAGGTTCAACATCACATTGGCAACAGGGCTGACTCGACAATCCTGCCTCTCCCACATCATAATATGCACTTCGGAAGGTGGGAAAATAGGAATGCGTCCGGAGAATTCACAGATCGGCGTCTGAAGATCATCGCACATCATCCAGCGACCTGCTGTAACAAGACAGGTGAAGGGCTAATTCAACAGTATTAATTCATCACAGCAGTATGTCTACAACCAGTCTTGCAGGCATTATTGTGACATAGAATGTACAGTCAAACAATCACATGCCACTCCACAAGTACATCAGTAACCATCCACAAACCGGTAAAAACAGTCGAGCCTGCTTCTCGAACCTACACATTCTCATGCATAATTGAGGCAGTAGTTCCCATTATGGAAAGGCAAAATAAAACATTTCAATATAACTCCTTTCAGCAAGGGACTGCTTGTTTCCTAATGCATAGCTGTCAAACAAGGACATAGCTGTCAATCAAGGATGCCCTTTTTCAGTTGGTCCAAAAGCAACATTTCAATATTGTCTATGTCTGTAAAACATGCGGTTTGCTAGCTGTTTCGTACTTCACTAAACATTTAGCAAATAATTATGCTGAGTTGAAGACAGGTCTAACAGTTCTACTCCATCTCACCAGTTGGTTTTCAAGGAAAGTATACTCCTACAAAAGGCATGAAACACATAACATACCTGCATATTTCCACTAGGAAGGATCTTGTTACGTCGCGCTCAATCGCAGGCATGAGAAGCAACTCATTTTCAGTTATTTTGAAAGTAATTACCAGCACAAGTTAATGGGACAAGAATGTCACATTCCCAAGGCTAATAACCACAGTCCAAGTGAAAGAATTCCAAAATTGTTTTTGCCACTGATTTGTTCTACTATCACTGGTTCGTTTTCAAATCTTCAAAATCAGCAGAAAATTCTTAACATTTTCATAAGAAAAGGTGGTTAAAAGCTATAAGAATCCGTGAGGGTGTCATTTGCAATGAGTCTATAGACATGAGCTTTGTGCAAGTTGAAAACCCCGAGGAATGACAGCAACATTCTTTGAATGTCAGTCAAACAGCAGTTGTCAAATACACCCTTCCCATTACCACTATGGTACCTGGCGGATTATATGGAACTTACAGATTCAGGTAACTTTTTAAATATCTGACAACACCATGCTGTATTATACACTACTGGTTGATATGTATAAAACGGCTTGTGTACAGATACATACAGGGAGAGAGGAAGTTATCAGCACACTCTTAGCTTATATACGCACAGGCATCAAATTTATAGTACATAATATTCATATAGATACATATACTTCATGACGGCAGGAGAGCATATAATTATAAGTACAGGCAAGTGGATGATAGTGTTTGTTCCAAGAGAGTGCTTGTTCCAGGCATGCCTGTCGCTTGTAGTGACTGTTAATATTACTTGAAATTAATTAATAATTGAACTTTGCTACTAATTTTCCTTGCCGGTTGACACAAACAACGGTATGACCACCTGATTCAGAACCAGTGTTTCGTTGTTGGGTTAATTTACTGTTTAATGTGCATTGAAGCAAAGGACACAATTATACAGACATGACCTATACATGTTCGTGTGTAAAATTAGTGAGATTTTATGGCTATATTCCTACAAATATTGGTCGATTATAAAAAGGTAAAAACTGGAATTCTAGCGGTTTACAAGTGATTGACAGAATGTCGCTGACTTGCTCAGTACAGGCTTCGTAGTTATCACCAAATATTGGTCAATTAACTGAACATATCCTTTTAATAATCTGCACTAGACACCATCAGATACAAATCAATGCAACTGGTCCTAAATAAGGACGATTTGCGCCACCAAAATGTTATCGCGGTGTGAATAGATGCCATAAATCACTGCTTAATGTATGCCAGTGGTTCTGTTACCCGAATCTTTAGTTCTAAGTCACCATATTTCGACTGGAAGGATGTAATGTATTGATACAACTGACAATTGCCAATAGTTACTCTGCAACGAGTCTATTGACATGAGCTTTGTGCAAATTGAAAACTATATATATATATCCAAACATACACATGCACACCCATGTGTACATGCATGCATACTGTCCATGGAATGAATCTATTGATAGCACTTTGTACATGTTGGAAACTGAATACATAATTTATATTATATATGTGCACTCAAACACACACACACACTCCAATACCACGAGAATGTTGTACAAAACTGCTTCTTGTTGGTGACAGCAACTGAAAAACATCACTAAAATGTCAATAAAAGAGTAGTTTTTTCACATCAAAGCAAAATTGAGTAATTACTATTTGACAATTGGCCACCATACACCTTTACTGCCAAACTAATACAAATGTTAGAGGGTTGTTGGAAATAAACAGAGTTAATGACATTTTATTAATAGTGTTAAATAATTATGTAGAATTAACTAATCTGTAATGATTTATAATAATACTGACAAAAAACATTGTAAATTCTATAATGATAATATAACATTTAAAGCGTGTATAACAATAATGGCAACAACAGAATGTTTTGTTTACTGTGCATCTCTTATCAATACTACCTTGCACAGCAGCAATCACCATGGCAACACGCATTTGTCATCTTCAAGCAGAGAAACTCTTCTCAAACAATAACAATACAGCACTTAAAAAAAATTGTTGGTATCATTAAAACCCCTCCATCAACTGATTTAGCCCATTGCTTATAGGCTCGTTAATGTTTAAACCTGCAGCGTGTGAACAGATTTAATAATATGTGCACCTGATTTAATAACAGTGCAAACTTTTGTTAAAATCACCATAAGTATTGACTTAGATTGTTAGATCAGGTCACTTGTGAAGACCCTCATACAATTTTATACACAGCCGGATCATGTTTGACAAATTTTAACCAGACCCTGTCAAAAATTATTTTAATAATTTGTCCAATGAGTTCAGCAAAACAACTCTGAACAAATGAGCATGTCGTAGTCAATACAAGAAATAACACAAGATACTAGTAAAATGATTTGCACTTTCAATGCTACCGTACTAGCCTCACTATAATACTCACAGCCCACATCTCTGATCCATGCAATGAAGTGGTCCGGCGCGGTCTTGCACTGGATCAGGCCTGTGATGGCGTAGGTAGCAGTGCCGAACTGGAAGTCATAGTTTGTGAGTTGTGGATCCCCCAGGCCATCAACAAAGTGCATGAGGAGAACTGGCGGCATTCTACAACAGGCCAAGCAGCTCATAATTACTTGCACGTTCACAACGTCGACATCATTAAAAACCTGTACCTACCCATCTCCTTGTTAAGGGACTCATAACAACGTCTCATTTGTCTAGTACAGAACACTGGATCCTCAATTGAGAGAACCTGGGTTTGAATTATCTTGTTACTGTTGCCACTGGTTGCTCAGCTGCATAAATGAGAACCCGACAAGAGACAGTGGTGGATGTTTGAACAAGTTGTTTGTGCACAGTAATTCCAGCATGGCTGAATGCTTCCCAAAAAAAAGTCGAATTGGTGCTTGAAGAAAATTTCCAATGAAGTATAAAGTACTTTGAGTGGTCGCATGGACTGGATACTTTGAGTGGTCGCATGGACTGGATACTTTGAGTGGTCGCATGGACTGGATACTTGCTATTTTTCTGTGATTATAATCTTTACAATACAAGACATATTCATATTTTATTAACTTTATTGAGCTGCTTCATTTTACGTTCACAAACGTTCTTTTTTATCAGTCACATCATACTTTCTACATGGAGTCATGGACTAATTATTTGCTTTTTATGTTTGATCAAAAGTAGCAGAACAATCTTCCATATGGATGCTGCAAACAATTGGACACAATGAATCACAGTAAAAAATAAACATGAAAGCGCAAAGCATACCTAGCAATAAAGTAGCATTAGTACCTTTCAATGTGCATGTTAACCCGCTGCCCAAGGGAAGCACACTTGAAGCAACTCCTCAGGAAGTATGGCTGCTGCATGGAGAAGTCACTTGGCACAGCTGGGAATGTCGGCACTGTCTTTGCAACCCTGAAACACACCAGAATAGAACTCCAAGACTAAACAACAATGAAGCCATATTGACCCTTTTACAGGTAAATCACAGCTCACAGGTAACGTTAACCAGTTATTATGAATGCTGTTGTTTATTCACTGTACATTGTATGCTGAACCCACTGACGTTAATGTATGATTAAGTTTTTAAAAATAAACAAGTAGTTACTCCTCAAACATGTCAATATTAAATACTTTCTATTTTTACACCACTTGAGAACAGCCTTCCTTTTTACAATAATTTTTTTTCTTTATCATTGAATGACATAAACTTGATATGTGTACGAGATGATAAATCAACGTAGCAATGCATTAGTAACCTGTTACATGTCATATACAATTGCAACTTTTACTCTGTGCAGTCTATTATGTTTGCATTTTCTAACAATTTGTTTGCAGATAGAAATGATAACAAATCTATGTAATATTGTTGCAGCATGGTTTCACTTGGCAGCTTGCTTTTAAAAGAGCAGGTCAGGCGTCAATCACAATTGGGAAAGCATGACAGAAGTTAGTTGGGTGTAGGTGCATACCAGTAATAACACTGGAGAGGATTTCAAGGGACTGGGTTAGGACTGTGTACAGACCTGTGTGGCTGTGTCAATTAGCCAATTGGAAGCCAACAAAAGTTAAACTTAAACAATTGAGACAGAACTGTACTGTTGTACTGCTCACTGCTGTGAGCTGATACTGAGCTATGAACAGCTTCATGGTATAAGATTAGACAAATTGATATCAAAGAAAGATTCAAGGCAGGTCCAGGCAATCATTGAAGTCCCAATTTCCAGAGCTGAACTATCAAGTGTGCTACAACTAAATTTTGCTTGATGGAGGTATACACTGATTGGCCCAATGCTTTCTACTTGGCAAGTTGCTTGCCCAGCCACTTGTTACTACAACTTCACATAGAGATACACTGTTATATGTGAAAGTAGTGCAAATTGATTACCTGCATTTTTTTTAGACATTGTCATATTGAATAGTTACTTTAATAGTGCTAGTAGCACCCGAGTGCACTATGTTTAGGGTGGCAAACCAGCGAAGACTGTGGGAACATTTTGTTAAAGTGGAAAGTAGTGGAAAAACTGTTGCTAGATGCAAGTTCTGTGGTCACCAGACGTCACCCAAATGTGACAGAATGCTGATTCATTACACCAAGGGCAGAAAATCATAAATGTATATAGCATGTATTTGATTATGACAGTATCTGACGGGTTTCTGACAGTTTTTGACATCAGAAACTAGTTTCAGACTAGGTGAAAGTCAGTCAGAAATACCTTTCTGACTGTCAGAAACCCAACCCTGTGTACAACCAATCATAATACGACATAATACAAACCTGTCTTCGTGGCAATAGTGGCACTGTGTACATTTCATACGCCAGCAGTACTCCACACGGAAGTGATCGTGTACAGCCTTGTCCTCATCGCCCAGCAACAATGGCAATGCAAACACTGGACTGTGATTGTGTCCTCGTTCACACAGCAGCTTCGGTTGACACGTCAACACGTCATCCCGGATGTCAGTCAGCATTTGGCAGGCGGTCTGCAGTGTGACACTCAACTCACGCTGCCATGGTTTCATATCACATCTCGCAGAAGGGCTTTCCTTGCTAGCAGAATAACACAGTTTATTGAGGCGATGTGAAGGGAGAAATACTGTGTCACACGAACTGTTTGCCCCTGTGCCATCTGTCAGTGGAATGACGAGATGATCGAGTCCACCGCCTCCTGTCTTCACTGATACCTTGCCGACACTTGTCTCCAGACTCATAGGTTTCGTGTCATCACCAGTTGCCCATGTGCTCAGTGCAACACTGTCCCACGATGCAAGTATTTCATTATACCGCAGAATCAACCTCCTTACTAGCGATGTGTGGTCTGCCCCAGAAGTCTCTACCAGCACTTTGAGATTCACACAGTGTACGAGCAGACAGAGAGCAACATCCATCCAGCATAGCGCATCCACGTTACTCCACTGAAGGTATTTACGGGTACGGAGCATTGCTGAATCGGTAGATTTAACCTGACTGTTCAATAATGAAATCAGGCTGGGATTTTTTTTAACTGTCCTAGAGTTGTTCACAGTGGATTTAGCCACACCGTGGTCAGTGCTTGAACTGGGAGGAACTGCAGAAGTGACCTCATTCGGTGATGACACAGGAACTATCAATGGACTCATATCTGTGTCAGATGTAGGATTTGCTACATCATTTCTATGCCTACGATCAGCAACATAAGAACTGTGTGTCCGTGGTGCATCAACTACCACCGGTAACTGGCATTCTACCACCTTTATGTTGGACTGACAAGAAGAAAACAGCGTAGTCCTCCTCTCAAGTGTCGCTGCTTCGTTTGTGGCAGGTCTCATCTTTGAAGGAACAAGTGGAGCCGTAGTTGCAGAACGTGAACGTTTTACTTTCACCTTGCGTCGTTTCAGGTCGGTAATGTCAGCCACGTTCCGCTTTACCAACATGTTGATGGCCATCATTTCCCCCATTGGAAAGGTACACTAAAAATATAAGATATTCATGTCAACATTTTATTGAAGCATATAGTATATTTATCAGGCAATACAGGCTTATGCACAAAACACTGAAACAGTATTTTGATATAAGAATCACCCCCATCTCAAATGAAACAAACATCTGCCAGTTATGACATTGCTGCAGTCTTAGTGGTTCCCAGTCTGACCACTAGGTGCCTAGTCGATTATCAGTTTGTAAATAATTACTTTTGGATGTCAGGCAATATTTTAAAAATACAACAGCATTTGTATACATTATCCTGTTATTTTTAAAACTACTTCTTCCAGGGTTGTTTGATTTAAATCATTGATTTAAATCGCTCCAAAAAAAATCATTGATTTATGATTTTTTTACTTCCGGTTTTTTTATCACTGAATTATATGAATTTAACACAAATAATTGTTTACAAGCATCGACATCAACAAAGTTTTGTGTGTTTTTTAATACAAAAGCACAAAGTGAGCACACTTGTGTAGCTGTATTGACACCAGATAGCCTGATAGTAAAATATTGTATGACATTGTGTATACCAGATTTCTAAAAAATCAAATAAATAAAAAAATCTGATAAAATTTTTTTTAAATAAGATTTTTTTTTTAATCATGATTTTTTTTAACCCTGACTTCTTCAACTGATTTAACCTATAGCAAATCCAGTTCATTGGTGTCCAAATATGTAGTGTGTGAATAGTTTATGTAACATTTGCAATCGATTTAATAAAAAAATGCTTATTTTTGTTCAAATCATCGAAAGAATTGACTTTAGTTGTTAGATCTGTTGAGGATCAAAATAGTGGATATCCAAAATGGTAAACACTGTGTGGGTCAATGCTGATCATGGGTGTGACCTCGATCCTCTTACCGATCACATGACAAAGTAAAAAAATTTCATGAAGGAACAAAATCATGATTTTTCAGCATTTCGATTTTCACTTCAGTAAATGCTTGAACAAGCGTTAACTAATTTAACTCTTTTTATCCTAGAGGCCCATCGTAGTTCCCAAGTAAATTTGCTTTCGCACCGGTTTCAAGTTTTGTGTCTGAGCGTTCCTTGTTCATGTTGTATTTGTTATGCTTTATGTGTCAGCAAGTACCATAAACTATATATGAAATGAAAGCCAATTAAATTATCTTTTGAACGGTGTGAATTTTATAAATGTAGCTCCATTTTAGCTTTACCATATATATTTTTTTAGAAATGTTTGAGTTCATAATTTTTTTTTTATAACTACAGTCGACTTCAGATGCCATGACGATTAATTATTTTTTAATCGCAAGTATCAGTGATTGAAACCGTCACAATTACGTTCTGATTCAAATGGTAAGAAAAGTATATTAAACAATTATCATTCATTACAAGTTATGATATATTTTCTCAAATAAGGCAATGACCAAAAATCACCAAAAGTGCCACCATTTTTTCTTCACTTTTGAGTTTTAAAAGAACGACAGCTAAATTTATTGCATTTTTCTACTTGAATACTTGTTATACTAGTAGTGACCACAGCACAAGATGTGTTTAGCATTTATTTATTTTTCACATAACAAAACACTGCCATCCATACCACATTCAAGAGCGTCTCTATGAATGAAATTATCAAAATACAATCCTCCGTTGGAAACCCTCAAAATCGCAGTCGGCTTCTGAATTCTCTACTAGCCAAAGTTGTATCCAGTTGTCATCAACTTGTGCCAATGGATTGGTTCAAAAACCGCTTGATTAATATTAAAAAAAACATCCGAATCATCCAAGAACACATGGTGATAACAACGAAAATCAACATTTTATTTAGTAATCTACTATGCTCAAAATCACCGTCGAAGATTTAAACAAAACAGCATATAACAACCGGAAGTGTCCTGGGCCAGTACATATACACACATTTTGTGACATCATAGGAATATGTGTAAGTGTATTTGAGAAATGTTATAGGCATACGCGCCTATGCTATAACTACACAAAGTTGTAGTTGGGATAGAAAGAGTTAATAGTTTGTCTGATGATTTCACAAAAACTACATACAAAAGTTGCACATACAAGCTAGCATGTTGTAGTGGATACTAGGTAGGTTGGTTTTTCGTAAATTTAATTTGAAATGAGACTAGCAAAAAAATCAAATTGATTAAGCTTTAAACATTGTGCTATTCTAATATAATTGTTTTACTGTTGGGCTAAAACTAAAGTTCTTGTTGTAAATGTGTTCTTATGTGCTCATGGTCCAATATTTACATCTCATGATTTATTATAGTAAAATATATCACAATTACAAATCTTAGTTGACATATTCTAAGCTTTACTGTTTGATGGGAGATACCTTACCTCTTTAGATGGACACATCCAAATGGCTTCCTCCAAATTGATTTGGAATAGACACAGTTTTGTGTTGCGTCCATCTGCAGCACACTGTTTACATGTGGCGCCCTCCATACCGTAAGACACTGATACTGTAAAACAAATTGACATGATTATATAGGGTTGCATTAGGCAGAATCGTCCGCCTCACTATTGAGCTAGGGGCGGAAGTCCCAGCTATAGATGTTTAAATTTGTAAACTCTTTCAAACATGTTCTATTCAAATCGATTTGGGTTCTTGTCTTAACAGAGGGTATATGATTTTTGCTTATATAAAGACATTAGGCAATGTCCACAAGGCCTCACCCCCTGTAGTTGCATAATCTGTCCTGGAAAGGAAAGTATGCTGTGTGTCTGAGGCTGTAGCAGTGGTAATTATTGTTTGCCTATAGGGTGGATTAGCACCTGTCCAGGGCTCTGTGTACTCTAAGGGTCTCTAACCAGAATACAAACTGGTACAGTATTAAACAAATGAGTCAACATACTGAATTGGTAACAACTAGCACAAGCTATAAGTGGACTTTAACTCAGGGCTTCTGTGTTGAAAAGATACTTCCTCTGGAAGACAAGTTTGTGTGGCTTCACTACATTCAGAAAGGGAATAGCTCAAACATACACAATGTCATAAAATATTTGACTATCAGGCTATCTGGTGACAATACAGCTACACTTTGTGTTTTGTATTAAAAAACATACAAATTTTTTTTGACCTTGATGCTTGTAAACAATTATTTGTGTTAAATTCATATAAATCAGCGATTAAAAAACCAGAAGTAAAAATAAATAAATCATAAATCAATGATTTTTTTTGGAGTGATTTAAATCAAATCAATTTTAAATCAATCTTCTGACCAAGAGGAATCATTAATTTGTTCTTCAGGAAGAAATTGTTATTTATGCTTCTATATATAAACAGGCTAATATTCAAGACATTAAAAAATGTACTTTTGATGATTTACATGAATTTTTTTATCAATGGGGGGCGCGGTGGTCGAGTGGTAGAGCGTCAGACTTTCGGTCGAGGGGACCAGGGTTCAAAACCACCTGCTGCCGTTTCAAAACCTGGGCAAATTTGTTCACCCCACTTTGCTCGTGTCTTTCGGAAGAGACACTAAAAGCCGTTGGTCCCTTCTACCTGGTGTCTATGCCAGGGGAAGTAAAAGATCCCACACAGGGGGTAAATGTGTAACCTGTTGTGGACTCAAAGAGTGGTGGTCTCTATCTCTAACCCACCAATTCCCGGCACGTGAGAGGCGCCGAACGACAGAATCATCAACATAATGATGTTGGCCGTTTAATAGAAGAAGAAGAATTTTGGACATTTGGAAAACCGTCAAAAAAATTATCAAAATTCTAAACAGCTGTATCTTTTTTAATATTCCACTTAGAAACATGAAACAAGTACCTTTCTACTTCTTTTAACTAGCATTTTGAGGGGAAAATAATAAAAAAAATAATACACTGACCGGTGTAAATAATGAATGTTATGCAAGTTAATGGTAAATTTTAATTAAATATAATTTACTGTGTGTTTGAAATACATTCAGAAAGGTGATCGTTTTGATGTTTAGACCAGTAAATTAAGCAGCACCGCTCACAGTTAATAATACTGAACGCGTCGCGATTGACACCAACAACCACGTGTGTCAACTCTCGTGGCCGTCTGCGGGACACAACGCTAATTTTTATCAAACACGCATTTAAACCCAGTTTTGACATATACGAACAATACAATATTAATGCAAAGAACCACGCACCGTACTCAAATTACAGCCGTTTGTCATTATCCATGCTATGCACGCGTAAACCATTTAATTATGATACAATATAAAATATTTAACGTGATGCAGCTCAAACTTCCTCGCCGGCTGCCATATTTGCCAATCGTAGTCGGTGCGCATTTCGCAAGGTCTTTCGGGAAATTAAATCTTTTCCAAAAAATGTATTCACCCATTTAATGCTATGCATCATGACAGTTCTTTCTATTTTTACTTACACGTGAAGATAATCTGCTGGCATCTTCATTTCATTGTTTATTAACGAAAAGGCATCATAGTGACGTAATTTTTATAGGGTCAAGGTCGTGGTTAAGGATTGTTTATGAATCACCGTTTGCGCGGCGTTCCCCTTTTACCATCGCGTGCGCGAACCCGGTGTAACAACCAATGTACGCGGTTTGTTTGTTTGCAGGAGTAATTCGCATGCAGCATCTGAAAGATAAGCAATATGGTGTTTTGTTTATCACATTTGTTTATAACGTTTTCTTGCAAACAAATACATTACTGTCACAGGTAGCTGTCACGCTTCGAAAATACACGATTCCTCTAATAAATTAGTATTAATTTATTTATTTTACAATAAATATTAACTAAATTAAAGGTAAGTACTTATATAGCATGGTATCCTGCATGACCACTCAAAGCGCAACACTTCACCCCTGGCAGACCTGTTCATTTGAACACCAATTCGACTTATCTGGGAAGCATTCAGCCACGCTGCAATTACTGCGTGCATGGAGACAATTCGTGCAAATATTTCCAGTAGTGTCTAAATAACCAGGTAGGGCCTACTCATTTATATAGCTGAGTGAAGTGAGGCAATTAATTAAATGTTCTGTTGAAACATTATAATTATCATCACCGTCATCATCAACTTTGAACCGTTTTGAAATAATTACATGGCACTGGTGGTGCTATGGTGCGGACAGGTAGAAAGCCTAGTGGCAGCCTAGGCGGCTGAATGTGGTCAAACAAATGAATTGGTGATGCATAAAAACTCACAGTGAATCGAGTGTGGCGCTCCACCAGCAGATGAGTTATGTCTACAAGTTGAACCATGCAGTTATCTGTTGGCCCTGTTGCAATGATTTTTATTTGCCGCGATATTTGTTTTTTAAAAGGTGCGGACAAATGCTAAATGTAGTTAACAAACAACAGCTGCACTTCATTCACATAAATATAATGTGTAATATAACAGAAATATGTGTCACTTTTGCTTGTGTTCAAAACCCCCGAACACCCCACGAGGACAACGATGAATTGAGAGCAAGAATCTAAAATGATGTAGCATTGTAGATCGTATGGGCCTAAATCCGTTCTAATTTGGGTGCAAGATTGTTCTGTTAAACATTAGGAAATTAATACCGTTGCAGCACTCGTTGACATATTAAATTAAGACCGTTGCAGCACTCGTTGACATATTAAATTAAGACCGTTGCAGCACTCGTTGACATATTAAATTAAGACCGTTGCAGCACTCGTTGACATATTAAATTTTATTAAACGATATTAATTTGGAAGTAGCCACACATCAATAGGAGTGCTGTCTAGTCCTTTGGTGTTGCCAATCTGTCAAATTGCAACGGACTGCTGCGTCCCAGTATGTGCCCAGAAGATGATTATGCAATCACTGACCTAGGATAAAATGGGACCGCAAGAACTGGCACCTTATTACCTAGGTAATAGCAAAGAGGTGGCCCGGTATGTTATCTTGTAGTTTCTCATCGTGCTAAAAAAGCTGGCGTCATGTTGCTGGATAATGTGATTATCTAAGACCTCGACGGGAAATACCACAACTCTATTTGAAGGTTAAGCCCGATCGAGGGCGCGCATCGACGATGAGTGACTGTGCGTTTGGCCGCTGTCCGTTGCCGGCGAACGGACACAGCCTGAAGCAAGCACCTACAATCGACCAGCAATGTCCAGTCTACGAGAAGGTTGGTGCATGGTTTGCTACAGCCTACAACTTCACCACTGTGTGTCTCCCTTCCGTCACGTAACAACGCAGCACCTGAAAGGTCGTTCGCTTGTCCAATGCGAATATGTTAATGGATAGGAAGCAGTCTACATTACGCCTAACCGTGCATTATTATTGTTGTTGTTCCTTTCGTTATTGTTCTGCGCTGCACTACAACAACCCGATGTTTTTGAAACCACGTACGCTACTAACGTAAGCATTATTGTAGTTGGTAATCGATATGTGGGTTGAGTAGACAGGTCTCGCTAATGTGCACCGAAATGGAATACGGAATACAATTTGATATCGCCATCACTGTGTATGATCACCAACAGCTTATACAAAACAACATGCACCCTCCTTTGAGCAGGTGGACGTGTGGCAGCAGTCGTTCGACCAGCACGAGTACGCCAACCATCTGTTGCAAACGGGTTTCTTTAGCGCGGAGCTGAACAACCAACACAACGAAGCGAGTAGGTAGTATACTAGGTAGAGCGAACGTACCGTCTGGTTCCCGGTCTCTCGACCGAGAGCAACATGGAGGGCAAAAAGGAAGACAATCCATAATGCTATCCATGTTGTGTTTGAAATTGTGTATACGAACGCGGTAATTATGAATGACCCCCACTAGCAGTGATGTCTGTCTCCATCAATTATCTGCGGTGTCTTACGACGACACCATGTCCCAAGAACTTCTGGATCACGTTACTCGTGTGATTTGATGCCGACTTACACGGGTAAAACATATATAAACTGCATTAGTCGGGGATTGTAATCAGTGGTTGACCTGGACAGTGAACCAGTGCGCGACACAACAGAACACTCGACCGTCGGTGCCTCATCGGACGCCGCCTCCGACGAAGTCGCGGAGTCATGAGCTCGTCACCACTTCCCCAACCTGTCGGCCAACGCCGAATACTACGTGTGGCCAAGCGGAGGTGAGTACGCGTGTCTCTACGCTAGGTATTTGGCAAAAGCCTCATGCGTTAATGACGACCGAAGTATGTGGATGAGAGTCTGTCAAGGTTCATGCATTGGAGCCTGGAAATGAAGTCTATGGACGATCCGAGAGTATGTAAATGTTCGAGCACTGGGGCCGGGAAACTTATTCTTCAAATGTTCGGTCACGTGACAGGTCATCTTCCTTTACCGCTGTATTTCCACAACCTTTGCGTGTTTTATTGGTACCTACGGTTTATGCCGAAGCTTGTGTCAACATATTGTTTAGTTTAGACCTGTATTCCTTTTATTGTAATGAGCATTTTATATCAATGTTTATATATATATATATTAGAATTCTCTCTAAATAGGGGTGCGACAGTATACCGGATAAAATGCCGGACTCTGAATCGAGAGAACCCGGTTTCAAATCCCAATTTGGCAAGTTTGATCACCCACGTTGCCACAATTCACGCAGCTGTATAAAAGAGTACCTGACAACACAGACACCGAATCGTCTTCGCGCAGTAATTGCAGGGTGGCTGAATGCTTCCCAGAGAAGTTGAAATGGCCTTGGAATGAACAGTTCTGCCGGGGGTGAAGTGTAAAACGCTTTGAGCAGTCCTAAGGACTGGATATCGCGCTATATAAGAACTTACCTATACCTTTCTTAGATACACGGTGTATTGTTATAATTGTTCGATTTATGTTCCATCTGTAGTGATGACATCCTTAGAACTTTAGTATTTCATATTGTGGTATTTTCTCAACACCACTTAATGGTATGCTCGAAAACGAGAAGATGGGCAAAAAAGCCAACCAACTTGTGAATAATTGTTTTATGATAATAATAATATATTTATTCGAACTACATGGTATACAATTACATTAAAACAATACTTGCAATGTGTGTGCACATAAAACAGAAAGCAGCGATATCAGCTCGTCACTGGCTAAACAAAGAAGTGTTACATACATTATTTATATCATACAACACCTCGTTGATAAATGAAACTTTTGTTAAAAGTTTCTCATCCAGCTCTCTTCGGTTTTGGAGATCATGAAAATAACTTTGCTATATATTACAGAAAGTCGTAGCATCAAGTTTGTGACCGATTTTCTCGACTTGACTCGATCCATCGTCGCCGCCACGCTCTCTGAGAAGTTGAGTCGCGTCCATTCCTTAATGTTGCCAACCCAGCTCTTCTGCAGTCTTCCTTTTTTACGCCCTCGTAGTCTGTAGATCATTATTTACCACTCAACATATTGCCCACGAGGTTGACGACACCGATCGCCACTGACGATGTGCTATTGTTTCAGTTCCGTGACACGAAGCCGTCGGCGAGACGGCCGCGGAAGACTCCTTGGAGTGCTGAGTGGCGCTTGATGCAGAAAATGTTCCCCAAAGACAAGCCCGGGGAGAAGAGGGAAACGCGGAAGACCAGGGAGCCGTCGCCGATCAGACAGCCGAAGAGTCCCCTAGAGGAGGCGTCAAACGGCGAGAACTGCCAAATTCTGTTAAGGGGGGGTAAACGCGAGATACAAGACATGAGACGGAAACGGCAGCTCCTGGAACAGCTGATGACGCAACAGGAGGAAGCGGTCAATATGAAAGTGGAAGAGCTGAAATTGCAACAACAGCAGGAACTGCAGCAGCAGCTGCAACAGGCATTGCAGGAGCAGTTACAGCAGTACATGCAAAAGCAGCTGCGGTTGCACGTGCTACAAACGGACTGCGAGTCAAAGGAATTTAAGTTACAACTAGAAATAACACTTGACCAGCCACAAAATAACCAACAACAACAGCAGCAGCAGCAATCGGAGCAGCAGCAGCAGCAGCAGCAGCAGCAGCCACAGCGGCAACAGCCGTCACAACAGCAGCGACAACAAGAGCGGCCACCACAACCGCAGCAACACCAACAACAGCAACAACCACAGCTGCAGCAACAATACCAACAACAGCCGTCACAACAGCTGCAACAACAACAGCAGCAGCATCAGCCACAGCAGCAACAACAACCATCACAACAGCAACAACCACAGCTGCAGCAACAATACCAGCTATCCCAGAAGCAGCAACAATACCAACAACAGCCGTCACAACAGCTGCAACAACAACAGCAGCAGCATCAGCCACAGCAGCAACAACAACCACCACAACAGCAACAACCACAGCTGCAGCAACAATACCAGCAATCCCAGAAGCAGCAACAATACCAACAACAGCCGTCACAACAGCCGCAACAACAACAGCAGCAGCATCAGCCACAGCAGCAACAGCAGCAACAACAACCACCACAACAGCAACAACCACAGCTGCAGCAACAATACCAGCAATCCCAGAAGCAGCAGCAATACCAACAACACCCGTCACAACAGCTGCAACAACAACAACAGCAGCAGCAGCAGCCACAGCAGCAGCAACAGCAGCAACAACAACTACCACAACAGCTGCAACATCAGCAGCCAAAGCAGACGTGTGTATCGTCATCAGCGTCGTCCTCTCAAGTCAGCAATCGGCTGTCGGAGAACACTTTGAATCGTACCAACTGCGACGGTTTGACAGTGAAGTTAGTGGGCGGGAACGGCGATCAGTTGCAGCCGTCTCTCGAATCCTCGCGGCCTACCTCGACGCAGATCAAGTCGACGGTGGATGGAGACGCCTCAAAGCCTCCGTGGACACCGGATGTTGAGTCGGACAAGCGGTCGACGTCTGAGAGGCGAGCCCACAATGTGTCGTCGTCGTTGTGCAACGGATCGGACACGCTTAGCGACTGTTCCTCGGAGTGTCATTGTATCGTCGCCCCAGTGACGGAGAGCAGTGAACAGCCGGTCCCTGCCGTCCGACGCAACCGCCGCAGCTGGGACACTCAGTACGACGCCGCCGCCATCAGCTACAGCTGCGATCTTCCGGTCGAGCAGCGCAACTATCCGTCGTACGCCGCCTCGGAGAAAACCATCTCGGACATAGCGAACATCGACGAGTTCTACACTTGTCTGCTGCCGTCTGCCAAGAGAGCCGCTTTCGACCCGAAGCGCAACTACGAGACCGTCGTCAAGAGAGGCACGGCCAACTTCATCTCCAGTGAACGGCTCATAAAGTTCGCCGTCGAAAGCCGCAACAAGGCATTCGCGGCGTTCCCGTCACAGTCGCAGTCGTCCGATGTCCCTCCGTCTTGGTGGACTCCCCCAACGACGCGAGAAGAGCCACCGGCACCTTGTCAGCAGACGCCGGGTATGCGCCACTTGACTATCAACACGATGCTGTCTGGTAGTGTGCCGCCGCCGTCACGCCAGACGTCGCTGAAGAGAGCGCAGTCACAGCGGACTACGCGACCGCGGCGGTCGCCACAACATCCTCACTCGCCCACAATGGCACGCTCTCTTGTGGCGCTGGGTCGGCCCGGATCACCAATCCGTCAGTCCGCCAACGCCAAGGACCACTGGGACGTGTCTGTCAAACCAGCGTGGAAGTGACGCCCTAAAGCGAGTCAATGTTTACACGCTTGTCCATCGATACGCATGCAACTACAGCAACAGCAGCCACAACAGGAAAAAGCGCAGCAGCTGCAGCAGCAAAAGCCGTCACAACAGCAGCGACAACAAGAGCGGCCACCACAACGTTGAACGTACGTACGTTGACAGTTGGCGCGTTGGTGACATCCTGACGTCTTGGTGACGTCCTGGTGGCACGGTGATATGGTCACCCATTGATAACATTCTGACGGCGTTATGACACCCTAACACATTGATGCAATTTTGACGATTTATGACGCAGTCTGAAGCCATTGGGACATTCTAACAGCTTGGGTAAATTGTCACAGTAAGCGGGAACTGTCTTTACTACGATTAAACCCTTGTCATCTTCTGTCGTGTCTGCCTGTAAATCTAGCCATTGCTCTTTCACTTAGCGTCGATTGTTTTATTTGGCATGAAAATGTTTGGCCTATAGGGAACAGTGTGTGCCGCAATGACTGTCGTTTCAAATGAAGTCATGTAACACCCTTGCGGTATGCTTAAAGTAGCAAAACGAATTTTTTTACATATCATCTAATCATATTCGTTTTCCCCGATGTATATTTAAGCGATCAATAACTGTTGTAATTCCATAAATAGATCAAATTGACATTATCCGAACAAAGTAACTCTTGACAGGCACAAGCCAGGTGAACGAGCTCATGTTCTGCGAGCATGCTGTGACTGCATGAGCTGGAAGCCGGTGACAGATTGGAATGTCCTCGAGTTAGTGTGTAACAATCTATGTGTAGTTTTATCCAATGATTTGATTAAGCTGTAAATGACAATTGGCTTTATTACAAATACAAAGGACAACGAAGCTTCCACTTCAACGTTGACGGTTTATTTATTCAGCAAGCAAATCAGATTTACATTGAAATACAGAAGATAGGCATAATTTGCATGGAAAAGAAACCTTGTCCACTTGCAATCGGGACTATCGGTGGCAATGTTGTTAAATCTTGTTAATTCTATCGATAGCGGTGTGACTCATGATACTAAGTTTGCATAATTATCGGCCAGGAGTGAACTTTGCCGACGAGCGGTGCAATGTCAGGTCATCATAGTGAAATACTTGATGCGAGCGGGGTGCATGCGTGCGTCAGACATCACTCATCATGGCCAGGTATTTAATGCGAGCGGGGTGCATGCGTGCGTCAGACATCACTCATCATGGCCAGGTATTTAATGCGAGCGGGGTGCATGCGTGCGTCAGACATCACTCATCATGGCCAGGTATTTAATGCGAGCGGGGTGCATGCGTGCGTCAGACATCACTCATCATGGCCAGGTATTTAATGCGAGCGGGGTGCATGCGTGCGTCAGACATCACTCATCATGGCCAGGTATTTAATGCGAGCGGGGTGCATGCGTGCGTCAGACATCACTC
Source organism: Lamellibrachia columna (assembly GCA_963662155.1). Lineage (NCBI taxonomy): Eukaryota > Metazoa > Annelida > Polychaeta > Sabellida > Siboglinidae > Lamellibrachia > Lamellibrachia columna. The sequence continues at coordinate 40,533,293 of OY759263.1, read as the reverse complement.
ATCATGGCCAGGTATTTAATGCGAGCGGGGTGGTCGTCCGCCGGGCGCCAGTGAGCGGTCCAGCCCTGGTCGTTGCTGAAGTACCGCCCAAATTTGGCGTACGTCTACAGCAGAACACGAAAGTTGCAATGAAATGTTGACCTAGCCGAAGACGTCATCCCAGCGTACACAAGCACGCGACATCGGTCACAACACCAAATCGGGCGGGCGCATACCTAGTTGTATTAAACTACACTAACCTCACACGTTATCCAATTAAATTAGATTAACATTTGCTTTAGAACTTCTTAAAAAAATAAAAGTTTATCTTTGAGTAAAATTTTTTTAGGATATGCGCTGATTATCTATATAATTATCTACATTTTCCTCGTATTTATTATGTATTATTATATGCATGCATGCACGCACGCACGCACGCACGCACGCACGCACGCACGCACGCACGCACGCACGCACGCACGCACGTATGTATTCATGTGTGCATGCATGTATGTATACATGTGCCACTCACCGCATACACACCTGGTATGGCATGGTGAGTCGGTGGTAGATGCCGGCCGGCAGCACGATCAGGTCACCTTTGACCATGTCGAGACGCACCCACCTGTCCTGCGTGTCTCGCACGTCGAAGTACGCACCCCCGTCCAATGTCAGACGTATCTCATCGTCACCGTGAAGGTGTTCCTTGCCAAACTTCTTCGCCTGCGCGCATGTCAAGCCATAATGACAGCGATCTTATTGCACAAAGTTTACAATACAAATGCGTTATATTATGTTTCAATGTTGTATGCCTGCACCAAAATGCGTGCTTGCTTGTGTGCGTGCGGACGTGCGTAGTTGTAACTGTGCATTCTAATATGGTTATGCACGTTTAAGTTTGTACGTACTCGGTCAGCATTCTTGTAAGGTGTACTTTCATTTTATCTGTGTGAAGAGATCGCAGAATATATTTGACTGACTCACCGACTCACCCACCGACTCACCCACCCATTCACCCACCTATTCACCCACCTATTCGCCCACTCACTCACTCGCTCACTCACTCACTTGCACTACATGTCCAGTGTAGATTAGGAATCAGAAAGTACTTATTCTCACAAAGAACAATACGTTAACGGAAACAATTATCAACAGATTGTGTAGATGGTAGCAGCGGAAATATGTTTAAAACCAAAATTGACTCTCGATAAGCCTTGTCCACTTGCCATATGGGTTTTTGTTTTGGATGGCATCTTAAATGCGCTTAAAGTAAAGTATTGTGTAATTAGTTAGTTTCACCTCCTCTTTGTCGTCAGGTGTGTCTTGTTTGATGACAACGGTGTCTTCACAACGGATGTCGAGTTCTTGCTTTGCTTTCTCCAGCTCCGGGTCGTCAGGCTCAGATACGTTGATCTGACACCGACAAATGTAACACATACAGACATGCCCATAAACTTCGACGAAATAAAGAGGACATAGACAGTTCGTAATACTTTTTTTAATATTGACACACAATTGCATTTTCCTAAACTATATTGCAAGTATTTTAAAAAGTATTGCAAAGGTATTTGCAACACATCTCCGCTCTATGATATAATATATATTTTGCAATATTTAATGCCAATAATAATAATAAGTACAAAACAATATTTTAGAATTTTATTATTTATTTCATATTCAACATACATTTATGGTATTATGGGAACCAATATCATTAAAACATATAAATTTACGTATTACAGTGCAACGCTTTTAAAAGTATCGTTTCTATCGTACATTCATGTTACATATAGTATAAACTATATCTACTGTACCGTAGCCTCTCGCTATAAGGACTCCCGATATAATGAACATCCGCTTAAAAGGCATAACTTTGAAATTTTATTTCTGGCCTGCAAGGTCAACTTTTTCTAACCACTTTACGTGTGTAGTTGGTAGTCTTTTCATTGTCTGTATCATTATTCACCAAAAAAACTACAGGATGGAAACACTTATTTTGTATATTTTCCCCTCTTATTTGTCGTTTCTACTGCCCAAGGTTAGCTCTATAAATGTGACTACCATGCCAAATGTGACCACCATGCCAAATGTGACCACCATGCCAAATGTGACCACCATGCCAAATGTGATCACCATGCCAAATGTGACCATCATGCCATATGTGACCACCATGCCAAATGTTACCACCATGCCAAATGTGACCACCATGCCAAATGAGATACTTCGCTAAAAAAGTCATTGTCTTTTATTGCATATTCCAATAGAGCACATTCAGAGGAAACAAATATATCTCAATGTTATCCATATTCACATTATTTCCGGAGATATGGGCAATTCCACGGTAACGGAATTACAATTCACAGTATTTTATGGCATATATGTTTATATTTTCAAGACCAGCATATGCCTAGAAAGGAAAGTTAAATATGATCTGGAAATACAAACCCTACCCTATAATAGGTAGCTGTATATATAACAAATGGATGAAATTACGAGACATTTTATTTTGGTAACGGAATTAAACAGAAATAAACAACGTCAATTTCTAACAAATGTCATGACAGTTCGTCTGAATCTTGCAACCAATTGATGCTGCTAGCTGACATTACTATATAGACAAGGGTAGTGACTATGTATTGGACAGAAGTTTGGTCATGATTTGTGCACTGTTTGTTTAAACTTAACATGTTTTACTAGGTAATGGGATTACATTGCATGGTAACGGAATTACGAGTCTGATTATTTTGGGGAAAATACATAAAATAAAATTGGTACGTCTTTACTCTTCTGCATGTTTACAGGGAACTGTGTCTTCATATTATAATGCTACTCTAATGTCATATGTGCAATATACGGAGAGCTACATTGTGTGTTTCATGTCTCATTGCATGAGCTTCCTTCAGTGTTGTCAAAAGATACTGCTTCTGGATCTTGGTCTTCTCACAATCACAACATTCACCAGGGCATATCCATGAAGTTGTCAAGTAGAAGTTGGTGATCTTGTCTACCACTTCCTTATCCAATGAATGAATTCCAGGGCTATTGTCCAGTCTCCTGTTTTTCAAAGTGCCAAGTCCAGCATCAGTTGCAAGAGCTACAATTACAGCAGTCCGTTTCCTTAGTGAATTTGGTAAAAAAATATACCACTTTCTTCTTAGCCTTTCCAAGTGACTATGGTGATTTGAAGGCCACACGGTTTTGCACTTTGATTTAGACAGCATTTCATTTGATCTTTTGCCAATATTTACTCACTCATTCCCTGTTTCTCACTCTTTCATTTTCTTTCTTTATTTTACTCAAGACTATCTTCTGTGCCACTTTCCTCTCACGGTCTCTTCACAATTTCATATTTCTCTTCGTTTGACTTTAACTTGGCATGGTAACACTGCATCTTCTTCTTGGCTGTGAGGGGCATGTTAGTTATAAAATGTAAAAAAATAAAAGTAAGAAATCACAATTAGGTGGATTGATAGTTTATTTTCCATTTTCTTCATACAATAAGAAAACTACATAATGATTGTGATACATATGAAAAGCTAGCCGATACAAGGTAACAAAATAGTGATCTAGTAATCAAACAATTATATAATAGTTCTGTTAAACAAGCAAAAACAGGACTTGGTTTCCATTCCTGGATTCTTACACTACAAGAGAAAGTGCCATGCAATTCCGTTACCGTAATTCTGTTACCAAAATGTAATTCCGTTACCAGGTTTTACACAAGATCAGAGGTTACATTAAAAGTTAGTGATCAAACCTTTTACTGTGTGTATCTAATAAGAGAATTTCAAGTAACTTTTAATTTCAATCAATAGTTAGTTCTCAGGAAAAATTGTATGACTTTTTGGTAACGGAATTACAGACAAAATGTATGTAAATGTATCACCTGTTCAAAGTATAAGATTTGTAGTACGTATTGCTTTCTGCATTTTGAATTTAGAGTATATTAACCTAAATAATCATCAAAATAAGTAATAAGTTGAGAGTTAATGGGAAGATGGGACGGGTTTATGTAAGTGCAATTCTAAGAATGCACCTCATTGGAAATGCTATTTTTCTAGAAAATTAACCAGTGGCACTAAAATTTTTACTTTGGTCCAAATTCCACATGTTTTTGATATAAGTAGTGAAACTTTGGCACTGTTCCAACAAGATTTAATTTTTAGCAGTCTGGGCTCTCCAATATGGAATTGCCCATATAGCAATTTGAATGTTGAAAATGTGAAAAGTATGGTTTCGAGAAAAACAGCTTCAAAGTTTTAAATCTGTATTTGCAATAATTATGATAAAAGTCCTTGAGTACATAGGTTTGTGTTGAAGCTACATGCATGGCATTTTATTAGTTCACAAATACCAATGTCACTCCACACTTTACATAAATTTTGGTATGAACATTATTTTTTTAATATTAAATAATTATATTAGTTAAAAATCTAGAAAATCAATCAACCATGTTCAATAACACTTTAAAATGTGTTGCTAAATACACTAAAATCCATAGTATCAAGTGAAATAGGAAATATGGGCATTTAAGAAAGAACACATTTTCCATAAATTATGCAAATTAGGATCCAAGATGGCCACCAAATTATCAAAATAATACTGAGAAGTGTTTACAAACACGCACTCAATGTGCATATACAAAACATTATTTTTTAATGACAAGATGATTCATACTAACTTTTGTCTCTTGTTAAAAATATATACCTGGGTAATTATATAATTATAATAAAGAATTGCGTAAATTAAGTTAATTAAGAGATCCGTGCTAGCCAAACTTTTGTTACTAGATACATTAACACCCATGGTATCAAACGAAAGAGGAAACAGGGACATTTAAGAAAAAACACATTTTGCCTAAATTATGTAAATTGGATTCCAAGATGGCCACCAAATGTCATTTATCTTTTTAGAAATAATACAGAGATTTCATTGCATTCAGAATCATCAAATTGCTGAATGCAAAGCTTGCCGTCCTAGAGACGCAGTTGCAGTGGCATCGCATTTCCGGTGGATCTCTGCATTCGTAAAGTGTTGCAGAACGTCGTAATTTTTTATGGTATCTTCTTCTGCAGATGTGCTGTTGGGAATGCTGTCATCAGGAGGTCCCTCATCCTCATTCAGTGCAAGATGCCTCAACGACAAGTGGCATTTCCTCCTCACTCTCTGATGCGCTATCTTCATCCTCATTTTCCTTGAAATAAAATTATAGACCGTGACTATGCATTAAAACTTAATAAACGAGTACAGTATATACAGCCAAAAGATGTTTTCATTTGTTATGATTATTAATTTTTAGTCCACAGTGGCCTTATTGCCCAAAATAATTTTATTTGTCCATGACATGGACATGGCTATCAACTATATAATAATTATCATAGTATATGTCTATGCGGCATAGCCTATTGCCATAGTAGGGGACATATATGCCTTAGGCTTAGCTTTAGACCATAATACGCCATTATGATTATAGTCATAGAAATAGCCACGTAACGATGTTGCTTACTTAATAAACATATCGTTAATTTCAGAGTCAGGAAAGTTTATCAAATGCGTTCTTTTACACTGAAATTTTTTAATAATTTACACTTTCAACATATTATTATATTCATTTGACCACAGGCACTGTACGTGATTGCTGTACATATGATATTGCATCTTGACCTGTATCTTTATGACTTTATATGGTAAAAATGCGGTGGGCCCGGAATCTGGAAGTCCCAAAAATACTCACCCTGTCAATGTCAATCACACATCTCTAGACTAAGGCTTGCGTCACGAAGTCCACAGCGAGCTGCTTCATTTAGCAGAGGGAAACTCGATCTATTCTCTTTGGGACTTTGCTCATATCCATATAAAATTAGTAAAATAGTTAGTCAAAATAGTTTCGCAGCGAAGTGACAGTTACGTAAACAAGTAACCGGAAGTTGACCAGACTGGGCTTTCGGGGGGGGGGGGCAATTGGCCAATCGGAGACACGGAATGTGGTCACGAGGAAAAGCTTAGCAGTCAGGAAATCCTCATTAACATGCATATTTGAGGGAAAGTCTTCATCGAAAATGATGTCAGTGCTTAGAATAGAAATTCCCTCTCCGGTGTTGTTTGACATGGCGCACTCGAAGAAAGTGTACTTGGAGTACTCTTGAACAGAAAAAGGGACCATTTTCATACCTTAAACAATGCCAGTCATTAAAACGAAGTTTGATAGGTGTCACAAAACACAAAAGTTAGCACATCTGAGCAGCGTATATGATATTTACACCACAAAAACATGAAAGATTTGTCTATTTGGGATCGTTACCCAATGGCAATAGAAACTCATTTTCAAAATTTTTGAATTGCGGGTCACAAATAACCATAGCTTTACTTTGTAATAACGAATTCCGGTCCTGGTCTTCACTCTGTTGAGGTCTAGCAGTTGGTCGTCGTGTGGAACGTTTCCTGTCTCGCCACCCGACTCGTCCACGTACCAGGCCCGAACCATCTTTACTCACATGGAGAGCGCTGTGCAGCTCAGTAAGTAGACAACACCGCATCCGGGGAACTCGACCTTTATGGCAAGTCAAACAATCTCAAACAGTCCTCCTGTTTGTCTTACTTGACAGTTGTCGTCAATCTGAACTGGTAAATACTTCTTCACGTGTTTACCAGCACGGTCGGCTACTTCACCTCGAGCTAAATGACTAAAGTGCAATTGATTTGCAACGACACATTAAACTACTAGGCTTATAATAGTCCGCGTGTTTGGTGTACTTCTGTACCAATAACTCAGTGTGTGCGTTTTTATCTCGGCTGTAACTCGCTGTAAACGCCTCGTTTGATCCGGTTCGGACGAATACCTGCAGTCATGGTTCTAGCTTGGTATCTAGAGTCGACGAGCGATAGTGAATCGACAATGAGCGCGCCAGATGACGATAAACTATTGGACATGGAGACGGTGACGACAAACACGGGAGTTCGTCATTATTACGTAAATGTCAACATCGGGACTTCGTCTAGATGTATTTTATTTTCAGGACCGACGTCGGTCAACACTGAAGCTAATTATGTACACAGGTGTTAGTAGGTGGTTGGGCACGTAGATTGTTGAACTAGCAGGACATATCAACAGGCACACGACGTTGCGGCAACGTTGTAGCAACGTTAGGTATCAACGTTGTGATGACGTCGAATGAAAGTTGAGTCGACGTCGTATATCAACGTTGTTGTATCGTCTTGTATCAACGTTGTTTCAACGTCAGATATCAACGTTGTTTCAACGTCAAGTATCAACGTTGTTTCAACGTACGTCAGGTAACACCGTTGTGATGATGTGGATTTGTGGTTGGTATGAAAGTTGAAACAACGTCAACGTCAACGTCAAGTCCAAGACAGTTCACGGACTTCGAGTTTGGCGCCTAAAATTACGATGTGCAAAGATCTACTTTCGTATGCTTTGCGAACAAAAATAATTAGCATAATGCTCAAAATCAATGTATGGGATAATAAAAAATACAGCGAAAGATTCACAAAGGAATTTTTAAAGATGTACCTTGTCTTGCGGCGCGCCAATCGTTTATAAATTATATAACTGTAAAAAAAATAATCTTCGAATATGGGGTAGACTCGCAGTAAAAAAAAATTAATAATGATAATTGTCAGTGAATAGTGTAAACATATGGAGCTTATGATAAGAAAATGTTGTCATTGTTTGTTAATTTTTTTGTGAGAGTAACTATACACGGATCATACGAATTTTAGTTTTTTTTTTCATTTCGCTTCCCGCGTGGTGCTTTACCGCGCGGGAAAAATTCCCTTGCATGATATGCGAAATTTAATACAAGTAATAAATCATAAGGGTACAGCGCGCGTGAGATATCAGTGCTCGGGCCTCCCTCGGTCCGAGCACTGATAAATTACCTCCCGCGAGTGCGGGCGCCGCATCTGCGGCTGGCAAGCGGGCTGTTGTCGGCAAGAGCGTGCCGAGCACTGCCGTCTGGCAGCCGCTGATATCCGCCCTTGGGCTGATAACTGCGTGCTGGCTGGGACATGATTCCTCGTCCCGTTTTAAACCTAAATTGGTTGTTTGGCTAGTGAATCAAACAGGCAAAGTTGTGCGGTCACAAATGTAGTCACTGGAAGCATGCTGTACGTTGCTGTTCAAATAATGTTCGTAGTAACTTTCATCTTTAGTATACCTACCTAAATTGGACGTCTTAGCCACGTCAAACTTCGACGTTGTTACGACGAAGGTTGATCGACGTTATATTGACGTTGCGTGTATGTTGTCCACTTACATACGTTGCGTCCCGACCTAAATTCGACGTGCTAACAACGTTAAACTTCGGCGTTGTTACGACGGAGGTGGGTCAACGTTGCATAGACGTTGTGTGTGTGTGTGTGTATATATATCTATATATATATATATATATATATATATATATATATATATATATATATATATATATATATATATATATATATATATATATATATATATATATATATATATATATATATATATATATGTTGTCCGACGTCGCGACTTTATCTCTACCTATTTTCGACTTCAAAACGACGTTGGTGTGCCTACTGGGTGGGATATAATTAATTAAATATATATGCTTCAGACAATACAATTATCTCTATACATATTTGTATTCTTTGTTGACAGATTAAAATTTCGAAGAACACAAATGACCCACTGCTGTATAAGCTGAAACATGATATTGGTGTTCGCTACGAGGACGTCATCATCATAAAAGAAGGCAAGCCAGAATATAAGAACCAGGTATATTATGTCTCATCACGATTACTCTCTTTGTTGCCATATCGAGTTGAAGACAATGGTTGCCGACATCCGTGCTACCATATATTGCGTGTATTACGCACGATACCGGGTTGCAGTGTCAAAGCCTCCCCTTAATGTATTCCGATTTGACGTCGCCATTGTATGCCACTCGAATCATATATATATGTATGTATGTATGTATGTATGTATGTATGTATGTATGTATGTATGTATGTATGTATGTATGTATGTATGTATGTATGTATATATTATATATATATATATATATATATATATATATATATATATATATATATATATATATATATACAGGCTGTACTAGCTACTAGCGATCCAACTAAATAGATTAAAGAGGTAGGGATGTAGGGAGGTAGGGGGGAGGGAGGGGGAGTGGGAGGGAAGTGGGGAGGGTGGGAGGGAGGTAGGGAGGGGGAGTGGGAGGGAGGGGGAAGGAGGGTGAGAAGGAGGAGGAGAGGGAGACAGACACAGAGAATGACAGTTGATTGCTGTGTCGTAGGTGAGGATGTTCGGGACCGAACATCTTCATCCAGACGACGAGATGCGCTGGGTGGAGGCTGGTTCCACCTACTATGACGTCAGAACAACGGGGAACAGTTGGGTGCGTCTAGAACTTTCCAAGGGCGACCTGATCGTGCTGCCGGCCGGAATATATCACAGACTCGTCCTGCTACCTGGCAAGGCACGCATGGTGCATCTGCACTTAACGTAGTTCTTGATTCTTGAAGAAACGCATAATTCATTATTAAAATGAAAACAGCTGAAAAGTGCTAACGACAATATTATGATTTTCAACCAGGGTATTTTTTATACGCAAAAGCTGCAAACATTTCCCGACCCTTTGCATTCCCCTCATGTTCTACTCGTTACGTTCGCGTAGATTGCTGATATGCAGTTGTGGGTTTGCATTTACTCCTTCGACCATTGGAAGTATCCTAGATGTCTAACCTAGCATCAAGAGGAGATTCGTTAAAACGTCCTGCTTTCAATGGCTTGAGCAAGTCACAATATATGAAAGATATCAGTACAAAGATATCTTACAGAATTTCTGATTCGCAAAGTAATCTGAATTCTATTATGTTGCACCCTTGTCTATATCTCCATGGAATGTATTATGCGTGCGTGCGTGCGTGCGTGCGTGCGTGCGTGCGTGCGTGCGTGCGTGCGTGCGTGCGTGCGTGCGTGCGTGCGTGCGTGCGTGCGTGCGTGCGTGCAAACATGTTCATATGCGGCGAGTTGTCTCAGGTCAATAAGAAGTTTTGTAAATATGAAAATCCCAATAATCCAAAAAAGTTGGCTGTTGATAGGTTAGTTGGTCAAGGGTATCCTGCATTGGCAAAGCTTATATAGTCCAATTTTTGGATGAGGGTGTGGGTGGGTGTGGTCAGTCCTATCCGAGCTTGTTTTGAATAATTGGATTTTTATTTTTACAAAGCCCCTAAGACATGTTGTCAACGACGTCATTTTTCTCGTAGGCGTATCTCAAGATGAGACGTTACTTCGCCAGCGAGCCGAGGTGGGCCGGGCACCGTCGGCCGGCAGACGACCACCCCGCCCGCCGCAAGTACCTCGCAGTGATGGCCCCGCAGGTAGCGTGGGACTGCGTGCGGACAGACCACGCTTACCGCCGACTACACTAAGTATGTGACTGCATTCGGACAGACCACACTTACCCTCGACTATACTAAGTATGTGACTGCATTCGGACAGACCACACTTACCGCCGACTACACTAAGTCTGTGACTGCATTCGGACAGACCACGCTTACCCTCGACTATACTAAGTATGTGACTGCATTCGGACAGACCACACTTACCGCCGACTACACTAAGTCTGTGACTGCATTCGGATAGACCACGCTTACCCTCGACTATACTAAGTATGTGACTGCATTCGGACAGACCACACTTACCGCCGACTACACTAAATATGTGACTGCATTCGGACAGACCACGCTTACCCTCGACTATACTAAGTATGTGACTGCATTCGGACAGACCACACTTACCGCCGACTACAGTAAGTCTGTGACTGCATTCGGACAGACCACACTTACCCTCGACTATACTAAGTATGTGACTGCATTCGGACAGACCACACTTACCGCCGACTGCAGTAAGTCTGTGACTGCATTCGGACAGACCACCCTTACCCTCGACTATACTAAGTATGTGACTGCATTCGAACAGACCACACTTACCGCAGACTACAGTAAGTCTGTGACTGCATTCGGACAGACCACGCTTACCCTCGACTATACTAAGTATGTGACTGCATTCGGACAGACCACACTTACCGCCGACTACAGTAAATATGTGACTGCATTCGGACAGACCACGCTTACCCTCGACTATACTAAGTATGTGACTGCATTCGGACAGACCACACTTACCCTCGACTATACTAAGTATGTGACTGCATTCAGATAGACCACACTTACCGCCGACTACAGTAAATCTGTGACTGCATTCGGACAGACCACACTTACCGCCGACTGCAGTAAGTCTGTGACTGCATTCGGACAGACCACACTTACCGCCGACTGCAGTAAGTCTGTGACTGCATTCGGACAGACCACACTTACCGCCGACTACACTAAGTATGTGGCTGCATTCGGACAGACCACGCTTACCCTCGACTATACTAAGTATGTGACTGCATTCGGACAGACCACACTTACCGCCGACTACAGTAAGTCTGTGACTGCATTCGGACAGACCACACTTACCGCTGACTGCAGTAAGTCTGTGACTGCTTTCTGACAGACCACGCTTACTGCCGGCTGCATTAAAATCCATCCTCAATTCGATTTTTTGTTCGGCTCATTTCAAATCCATTTTGCGAAAATTCAAACCAACCCAGGCCTACCTACCTACAACATGCTAGCTCGCTTAGGCAACTTTTATATGTAGGTTTTTTTGTGAAATCATCAGACAGACTATTAAGTTATTAATTCTGTATCCAGAACTTATTGAAGTGAAACTTTGACATGTGATCGGCGAGACGGTGGAAGTCAAGCCAATCACCAGGCTTGACCAAATACAGTATTTACCGTTTTGGATATACATATACATATCAGGACATCAACTGTTGATATTATGTATACCAGAATAACCGGTTCATCAAGAGATCAAGAGAACAGCGGCTGTATTTGAGGACTAAACGTGTTGCACAGACATACGTTACTACTGTTGACGGCATCGACACGTGCCCGGGACCGCTGGGTCAACTAAACGTGTCGACAACATCTGGTTTGTTTCTGGGTTGAATTTCATATAATCTAAAGATGTGTACAACAGTTTGTACGATGTTGGCCAGAACATTTTCGGGAAGCCCTCGCTATGACAGTAGGTACAACGGTAGTTTTGTTGAAAACATTATAAGCCTAATAGTATGTGTAGCATTAATCACATGTTTATGATACACGTTATGTTATGATTGATATTACAATAACATTACGATAATAGTTACAGGCACACTCTAGGACGCCAGTAAAACGTTTATTATGGTTAATAGCAGTGTCGACAACAATGTAATCGGCGTATTTATGAACACAGTTGACATTAATCCGTTAATTACAGACGTAGCTAAGTGAGAGTGTAGCACCAGAACACAAATGTTTACATTAATCCGTTAATTACAGACGTAGCTAAGTGAGAGTGTAGCACCAGAACAAATGATGTGAAACAATAAGTATCTCCCAACGAAGCCACAGAAAAGATGATGCTTTTGCCCGCCAAGTAACTGTAATGTTGCTAATCGCCCTGACTATTAGGGATCAACCAAGTGTCTATATTAACATAGCAAATGAGTTGTTCCAAAAAAACAAAGTATATCCGTTTCAACAAATGAATGTAGCCAGTTAAAGTTGAATGGCCGTGAACGAAAACTCTGAACTAAACAAAGCCAATAGTGGCTTCTTACGACGTATATAATATTTTGTTCAGATGTATGAGAAGTAATTAATCTAACAAATACGTCATATCTTATCACGTCTATATTTAGAGTATGCGTCTGTATTGCTACTGGTTATGGCTCTGCTATGTACAAAGGCGTACGATCCGCCTAGTAGTTAGCAGCGACACGCTTCATTCAACCGAAACAACTACATACACGCTTGTGTTCACCGAACGAGAACAAGTCTGAGCGTGGTTCTAACAGTTCAACAGTTGCGTTTGTCTGTGCCGATGGCAGCGCCACGTTGGTAGGTTGAATACAAAAGAATTCCACTGGAAGTCTTGCTACAGGCGTCAAGCCAAACTGTACGACGCATCAAACGGACGACAGTCAAACGTTGTTCTAAACCATTACTTGCCGATGCTTATTGTAACCGTGATTGTGACGATATAGGTGCCGTCATCACACGACAGTTCAGTAAGGATTTGTTTGCCTTTCTCAAGTTGACCTACTGAGGTAAGGTTTTAGTTGTCACTCTGGCGTCTTGTAAATGTTTATTCAGTTACAGGGACACACCAGTTTAGACTGCTCTAGTCAGTTCAAAGTGACAGGGACACAGCAGTTTATAATGCTTTCGTCGGTTCAAAGTGACAGGGACACACCAGTTTAGACTGCTCTCGTCGATTCAAAGTGACAGGGACACACCAGTTTAGACTGCTCTCGTCGGTTCAAAGTGACAGGGACACACCAGTTTAGACTGCTCTCGTCGGTTCAAAGTGCCAGAATGTTGGATTGTGACACGTGACGTTTAGCTGTTTACATAGCCTACTTATATTTGATTGTAAATATTTGTGGACCTGTAACGGGTGACTCCTAATTTAATATCGCAAAACAACACATTTGAACGAGGAACTCAATTGAGTAGTATTAGCTATTAAAACGGCAAAGCTAAATGTTCTTCTCGTTCAACTTTGTAGTTTCATGATTGATCAGGTTGCAACATGACATTAACATGTGTACCCCCTAAATAGGTGAACGCCTAAATGCATCAAAGGTGACACTACATAACCTAAATAGCTAAGATTCTAAATATTAACAAGCATTAATACTTGAACAATTTCAAAGTTATGTCTAAGTTAATAAATGACACGTATTCCTGGATTCTTGGTGGATCACGCGAAAGAGAGTGGAGTAGGTTTAAGGCGACAAATCACTGGAATTCAGAAAAGGAAGAAGCACAATATACTGAATGTTTGCATCAGGCAGAGAAGAGGTTGGAGAGATAGAGCGAGAAAGCAAGGTAATATGGCACTAAGATTTGTGGTCCTCGAAAAGGCTTTTGACACGGTCCCGAGATAGATTGCAATGACACGGGTGGGAATACCTTAAACAGAAACTACGATGGTGGAAGCAATGTATGAGATAACAACGGGAATAGTAGTTATCGGACATGGGATGTCTGCTGGAGGAGTGAAAGGAGGTGTTCAATAAGCGCTGGAGGAGTGGAAGGAGGTGTTCAAGAAGCGCTGGATGAGTGGAAGGAGGTGTTCAAGAAACGCTGGAGGAGTGGAAGGAGGTGTTCAAGAAGCGCTGGAGGAGTGGAAGGAGGTGTTCAAGAAGCGCTGGAGGAGTGGAAGGAGGTGTTCAATAAGCGCTGGAGGAGTGGAAGGAGGTGTTCAATAAGCGCTGGAGGAGTGGAAGGAGGTGTTCAAGAAGCGCTGGAGGAGTGGAAGGAGGTGTTCAAGAAGCGCTGGAGGAGTGGAAGGAGGTGTTCAAGAAGCGCTGGAGGAGTGGAAGGAGGTGTTCAAGAAGCGCTGGAGGAGTGGAAGGATGTGCTCAAGAAGCGCTGGAGGAGTGGAATGAGGTGTTGAATAAGCGCTGGAGGAGTGGAATGAGCTGAAGGAGTGGAAGGAGGTGTTCAAGAAGCGCTGGAGGAGTGGAAGGAGGTGTTCAAGAAGCGCTGGAGGAGTGGAAGGAGGTGTCCAAGAAGCGCTGGAGGAGTGGAAGGAGGTGTTCATGAAACGCTGGAGGAGTGGAAGGAGGTGTTAAATAAGGGTTGGAGGAGTGGAAGGAGGTGTTCAAGAAGCGCTGGAGGAGTGGAAGGAGGTGTTCAAGAAGCACTGGAGGAGTGGAAGGAGGTGCTCAAGAAGCGCTGGAGGAGTGGAAGGAGGTGTTGAATAAGCGCTGGAGGAGTGGAAGGAGGTGTTCAAGAAGCGCTGGAGGAGTGGAAGGAGGTGTTCAAGAAGCGCTGGAGGAGTGGAAGGAGGTGTTCAATAAGCGCTGGAGGAGTGGAAGGAGGTGTTCAAGAAGCGCTGGAGGAGTGTAAGGAGGTGTTCAAGAAGCGCTGGAGGAATGGAAGGAAGTGTTCAAGAAACGCTGGAGGAGTGGAAGAAAGTGTTCAAGAAGCGCTGGAGGAGTGGCAGGAGGTTTTCAAGAAGCACTGGAGGAGTGGAAGGAGGTGTTCAATAAGCGCTGGAGGAGTGGAAGGAGGTGTTCAAGAAGCGCTGGAGGAGTGTAAGGAGGTGTTCAATAAGCGCTGGAGGAGTGGAAGGAGGTGTTCAAGAAGCGCTGGAGGAGTGTAAGGAGGTGTTCAAGAAGCGCTGGAGGAGTGGAAGGAGGTGTTCAAGAAACGCTGGAGGAGTGTAAGAAGGTGTTCAAGAAGCGCTGGAGGAGTGGAAGGAGGTGTTCAAGAAGCGCTGGAGGTGTGGAAGGAGGTGTTCAATAAGCGCTGGAGGAGTGGAAGGAGGTGTTCAATAAGCGCTGGAGGAAAGGAAGGGGGTTTTCAAGAAGCATGGACTGAGGACGAGCCTGGAGAAGACATAAGTGATGCTGTCCAGCAGAGAGAGGAGTTGAACATTAGGTTGGAGGGGAGGAGATCACGCAAGGGGTCGCTTTGTGTACATTGGCAGAGGCACGTATTCGGAGACAAGCGGGAGGGAATGCATGGAAGAAGGCAGAGGACATCATTACGGACAGAAGGATGTCCAAACAGTTGACAGTTATGATCACTCGGCAAGCATGTATGCTAAGAGTTTGACAGACATAGCAATAACAAATGGAAGGAAAAGGCTGCCGATAGGGAGCAGTAGATAGATATGACAGTGGGGCTGTGCAGCGGTACATGCAATAGCCCCATCCCTTTGTAAAATAAGCAAAGAGGAAAAACACAGAAATCCTCGAAACCAAGAAAACCACCATTTACGATAAAAGTGGGCTTGTCATTTTGTACACGTCTCACATTTCTCATTATGAATTCCTGCCGCCTGGGAACATCTATACATGTTTAAATCACACACACTTACATATTTATCCGATACATATAACTATCTGTATCTATCTGTATATACAGGATAACACATATATAAATGTGAACAGGCTTATTCATATATATATATATATATATATATATATATATATATATATATATATATATATATATATATATATATATATATATATATATATATATTTTACATACAGATATGTGTCGTGTATTGTTACAGAGGTAAGTCAATGCGTGGCATATTTAAAGGGAATGTACAACGATTTCCATTGGTTAACTGAGCAACTGGTTTACGGGATATTGCGACACTGAATATTTGAGTATTTATAACATATCGGTGTATTAAACATTAAATCCATGCAAAGCGTGTTAGTATCGTGATCTTTTTCGAAAAAAAAATTATTTGACGATGCAATAAAATATGCTTATTTTACGACATCTATTAAAGAACGTTTTATTGCAATTAAAAACATACCAATAAATAGTCAATTTGAAGGTGAAATATAACGTTTTTCACCGGATGATTCATTGGTTTGTTAAATTCAATTATTATACTATTTCTGACGATATATGTAGGCCCTACTACAGCAATACAGCTTAAAACATGGAGTAGGACATTGTTAATCAAGAAACCTGCATAGGCCTACTTTTTAGATCGAAACATTCAAATAATTTGGGGATTTTATTATTAAAACCCTCATATATGACATCAGTGTTTTGCGCAGCTTCTGCTGAGACTAAAAAGTCCGATTTTTGATTGTCAGTCTCGTGCAATGGTGTTTCGTTGGTGTTTCGGTAGCTCTTTTGACCTATTTAACAACTGCTGAATTGTTGTACGTCGCCGTTAGACGGACCGATGCCTCGACGTGGCCGCATATCAGGGCTGGGATTGACGCCGTCCTACGTGTCCGAGTCCTCCTGCTCCGACCTGACCAGCGGGTCCGTGCCAGCCCGGCAACTCGCTCGTCGAGTGTCCGGCTCTGTCATCTGTCTCGTCGCCACTGTCAGCTTCGTCTTCGCCACTGGCATCGTCCTTCTCGTCATTCGTAAGTACGGTGGCTGGCCGGTGCCCCGAGATGTGTTTTGTGTTATTGATTCCGCTTAACAGAATCGTGGATAACAAAATAAGCCGTTTCGTAGAATCCAATATATTGGCTGGGAAGGAATCCTTCCCCATTCACGCTGTGTCAAAATGTGCTGCTTAAGTGATTCGGGCGCTAAATAAAATAACATTGGTTTTGCTCAGGGTGATTCTATTAAGTGCCCCGAGTGATTCTATTAAGCGAAGTTCGCTGTATCAGGAATACGTGCTACAATTACTTCATGAAATACAACTTATTAACGAGCTTGTATTTCAGTTTGCACAATAATACAGTCAATAGGATACATGTGTTTTACCTATATTGACTATAGGCGTTCACTTTAATAATTAAGCAATTAGGCATACTAGTAAATTTATGCCCGGTGTTTTACGCAGACGTTATTGTATTTAGTGTATATTGCCACTGTTTTTGTACGAGTAGCAACAACAGCAATATTATTAGTAGCAGGAGCCGCAGGCCAGGTCCTGAGCTACAGCAGCAGAAACAGTCACGTCAAAGGATGTGCCCAGTGCCGGTTGATTATGTTTTTATTTATTTATTTCAGTAACTAAGCTGCGAGAGAAGCCGACGCCAATAGTTTATTCAGGTAAATTTATCAATATTTTGACAGTCGTATAGAAACAGTTGTGAAAACAGCACGTTTTAGTTAATAAGTTGGTTGACGTCATGATAGCTATACATGATATATAAACAGTTGACATTTATAGGTTCTGCTAATGGTTAAATCAGGGTATTTTATATATTTAAAGTGGGGGACATTTCCCACCCTGGACCTTTGATTTGTTCCCCAGTCAGACCAGCTTCCCCCAACAACTACCCAGGTCCTACTTTATCAGTCCCTCGTAGCCTACTGTCTATTTGCGTTCTCTTTCTAGGGCATGAACGTTAACTGAAAGTGCAGTTTCAACATGACTACGACTTTCCTATACAGGGACAGTTTACTTATATAAGAGATATGACAATTGTCCAAAGGCGCACTTTTAATGATCCAAGCTACACAGTTGTTCATAAAATGGCAACTTGCCAATGTAGCCCAGAAGGGCACCTTCAGCTCAGCACGTGCTAGAACCAACCAGGGGAGAAAATGCATTAGATACAGCTTTATCATCACAAAAAGAATTAGTGGACAATGTAAAAATACATGAACCATTGGGTAGCAGTGACCACAATCAAATACATTTTGACATCAATGTAAAATCAGAAAGTAAAAATAAAAAAACGTATAGGAGAAACTTCCAAAAAGGTAGCGGATGAAAGAAAGGATGAAGACTATGCAAATTACAAAGAGACACTTAACCTAGCTACAATTGAAATTAGAAAATCTACAACAACCTTTGAAAAAAAAATGGCAGGTAATATAAAAAATTACAGCAAGAGTTTCTATGCTTATGTAAGGAGTAAACAGAAAGTTCGAGATAAGGTCGGACCACTGGAAAACAACATGGGAAACATAATTTCAGACGGGTTTCAAATGGCAGAGGTCCTGAATGAGTATTTCAGCTCAGTGTTTACCACAGAAGATATCAGCTCACTTCCAGTTCCATTTATTAAATTTGAGGGCAATAAATCAGAACATTTAGAGCAGTTATTTGTAACTCCTGAAATGATAGCAAAGAAAATTAAGAAGATGAAAGATAATAAATCACCTGGAGTTGATGGGATACCACCAAAACTGCTTAAGGAAATTGTTGAGCAAATTAGTGCACCACATGCAAATTTGTTTAACTTGTCACTAGAAGAAGGAACAGTTCCTTCAGAATGGAAAGAAGCAAACATTACGTCGCTATTTATGAAGGGGTCGAGGAACAAGCCAGAAAATTACAGACCAGTGAGTTTAACATTAGTTGTATGTAAATTACTCGAACCATTAATTAGAGACCACATGGTGGAATTCCTTGTAAAACATAAATTAATAAATACATCTCAACATGGGTTCCTAAAAGCAAGGTCATATCTAACCAATCTCTTTTGGTTTTTTTGAAGAAATTACAAAGTGGGTAGATGACGGGTCACCAGTGGATGTTGTCTACTTAGATTTTCAGAAAGCTTTCGATAAATTGCCACATCAAAGATTGTTACTTAAACTAAAAGCCCATGGTATAGGTAATGATGTAATCAACTGGATAGAAAAGTGGCTTACACACAGAAGACAGAGAGTAATAGTAGATGGTGAGATTTGAAACTGGAAATCTGTTTTGAGTGGGGTACCACAAGGATCAGTATTAGGCCCTATACTCTTTTTAATATATATAAATGATTTGGAACATGACGTACTTAGCAAAGTACTCAAATTTGCAGATGACACAAAAGTATTCAGAAAGCATACTAATGATACAGATAAACAAAGTTTACAGGATACTCTAGATAAATTAGTTAAATGGTAAGAAAAATGCCAAATGTTATTAAATTTTGGGAAGTGTAAATGTATACACATAGGATATGGAAATATGGACGAAGAATATAAAATGGGGGATGCTATACTAGGTAGAACCACACAAGAAAAGGACTTAGGAGTAACATTTAGCGCTGACATGAAAGTTTCAGAGCAATGTGGAATTGCTGCTTCGAAAGGAAATAAAATTTCAGGGCTAATTGGGATAACTATAATGTATAAGGAGAAACATCTAATTGCACCCCTGTACAAAGCAATAGTTAGATCACATTTGGAATATTGTATTCAAGCATGGAGGCCATATCGTAAAAAGGACATAGACAAGCTAGAAAGAATACAACGAAGAGCAACTAAAATGATTCCAGAATTGAGAGACCTAAGTTACGAAAGTCGCTTATTACAATGTGGTTTGACAACACTAGAGACCAGGAGACTAAGAGGAGACCAAATAGAAATGTTTAAAATAGTGAATGGTTATGAGGATGTTGATAGGAATATGTTCTTCAAACTTAAAGAAGGCAGTAGAACCAGAGGACACAAAGCAGCATTAGTTAAGGAGCAGTGTAGGTTGGACATGAGAAAGTACTCTTTCTCACAGAGGGTGATAAATGAATGGAACAAACGGCCAAATAATTGTGTTAATGCTAGTAGTGTGAATATGTTTAAAAATAGAATTGACAGATATCTGATAAGGGCGGGCTACACATAGATGAGACAATTGTTGGACTCTCGATAAGCCAATGGCTTCCTTGTCCACTTGCCATCTGGAACTTGTTGTTTGAGATGGCAATCTTGTTAAATCTTGTTAAATCATTGGTAAAAACACGCAGTTTTCAATAAAACTATGATTTTCTGAAGGCAAAGTCCCAAATTATTCCGTTCGGTGATATAACTGACATCATGTTCCCTTAGAAAGAGTTTACTGCTGAAGCTATGAGCAACAATGGCACAGTAGGTACTAAGCACCTATTTGACATACCTGGCGTACGTTCAGCGGCCACTTATGGTACCGACCACTTTAATAATACATATATGCACTGCACCGGATCCCATTACTGCGTACCAGGTATACCACAACAGTTAATTAATCCGAAATTGCCCAAATCTGCATGCACGGCTTTCAAAGTTTGAAGTCAGTGTTCGAAGTGATCTACACACTTTATAACCGCTATTATTGAAAACTCTACGTTAACGTAAAATAGTGACAGCTTCGTGCGTAGTTTCGTAGTATTTCAGATAATTGGCGGAGGGTGGCGCGTGTTTAATGCTATTCTCCGTCACTTGGCTGAGCTGCGTCTGTTTGTTTGCGCCAGACGGCCCTCCTCACTGCGTCGACGTAGCCGTGATTGGCGGGGGACTGGCCGGCTGCTACACGGCTTGGAAGCTGCGATACAGGGTAGGCTGCCTCTACTGACATCACACGAGTGTCGACGTTACTGCTTCACAGAGTTAAGGCCGGTGTATACGAGCGATGTGTGCCCCAGTTAGTCAGGCGACACCGTTTTGCTTGACATTGCGTAGCTAAATTGTGTATGCGTTTAGACGAGCGATGTTGCAGGCACACACGATTTGATGTGTTTGATGTCGATCGATGATTGCCGATCGTTAAAATTGCCAACGACTATCGGCCAAATTGGGACCATTCCCAATTCTAATCACAATCGTAGCCGCACATTAGCATCGATAACCGATCTCGCAAGGGCGTTTACATGACCGATTCTTGCACACGCGATACTGCGCGGCACTGTTTCAGCCGGCCAATTAAATACTTAATTGAATAATTAAAATAATATACATTTTAGCTATTAGTGAAGCATGACACACGTTTTTGCAAATATCTTTGAATTAATTGCGGATTGTTGGAGGCAAAATGCTTTTATTAAAACGTTTTCTCTAATATGTTCTTGCCAGTGCTAATTACAATCTATCCTGTTCTACGCCACAAGGATCTTTCCGTGCATGTCTACGAAATGTCGAACCGAATTGGCGGTCGACTTTACACGCGGACTTTC
The DNA here is from genome assembly GCA_963662155.1 of Lamellibrachia columna. Lineage (NCBI taxonomy): Eukaryota > Metazoa > Annelida > Polychaeta > Sabellida > Siboglinidae > Lamellibrachia > Lamellibrachia columna. The sequence goes on along the minus strand of OY759263.1, from coordinate 40,511,817 downwards.
CCGAAGATTCCCGAAGTCAAGCTAGAACTTGGCGGCGCGTACTACATGCCGTCCCGCCACCCTCGGATGGAGGCACTGGTTCGTTTGCTCGGTCTACGGGTCAAGAAGGTGAGAGAGCAGACGTCAATGCAGGATATGTTGTATTACATCCGGGACACGTTCGTCACGCACGGAGACCTGAACGCCACGGACGGCTTATATCGCCTTGATGCGACCGAACAACGCATGCTACCACGTGACCTGCTCAAGTAGGTTTAATTAAAGGGAATATACAACGATTTTCATTAGCTAACAGATAAGTATCTGATTGGGGATTTCGTATAATTAATGTTGTTATCTCTATGTAAATCTACATATAAATTAAATTAACAATATTATACTTCATCGTTTTAATCTTTATTGCTGTAGTACATTTATAATTAGAAATGGTATATAATGTGAATTTAACATAGGCAGCCGAAGAACCCCAACGCTAGCCAAATGTTCCATGCCCAGAAAACGACAGTTGCAAAAATCAACAGATAAGACCACACTGAAAGAAGTGAGCTTGGCAACACAGGAGAGCGAGAGAGGGGATGTGTTGTTTACATGAATAAAATATGTTTGTAAATATTGTAAGTGTACTTTCTTATTAGAAATGTTGTATTTCTTTGTAGAAGCATCTTAGCAAGCAGAAGCGCTTCGTTGTCCGACGAAAGGTAATGTTTAGATAGTATTTTAATTCTTTATCAAATGTGTAGTTGTTATTTGTAACAATCGCACGTCCACACACGTACTCAGCACTTTCTTCAGTTTCTTGTATTTCAAGGAAACGTTGGCAAACTGAAGTGTATCTTATCTAAATGCATTTATACTGGACACACGTTGTGTAAATGTAACTAAATATTACCATTACTATCGTGGTAGTACAACCTGTGGCTTTGCCAGCCATCACGGTGACCACCATCAGGACACGCATGTCAGCTGTCGTGTATACAGTGATCTACCACAGCAGCTGTCGTGTATACAGTGATGTACCACAGCAGCTGTCGTGTATACAGTGATCTACCACAGCAGCTGTCGTGTATACAGTGATCTACCACAGCAGCTGTCGTGTATACAGTGATCTACCACAGCAGCTGTCGTGTATACAGTGATGTACCACAGCAGCTGTCGTGTATACAGTGATCTACCACAGCAGCTGTCGTGTATACAGTGATCTACCACAGCAGCTGTCGTGTATGCAGTGATTTACCACAGCAGCTGCCGTGTACACGGTGATGTATACACCCAGTAGCTGTCGTGTACACAGGGATGTAACACAGCAGCTGCCGTGTACACAGGGATGTAACACAGCAGCTGCCGTGTACACAACAATGTAACACAATAACTACCGTGTACGCAGTAATGAAACGCAGCTACTGATGTGTACGCAGCAATGTAACACATCAGCTGCCGGGTGTAGCACAGCAGCTGCCGTGTATATAATGATGTAACACAGTAACTGCCGTGTACATAGTGGTGTAAAACAGCAGTTGCCGCGTTCACAGTGATGTAGTACAGCAGCTGCCGTGTACACAGTGATGTACACGGTAATCGCCACTACTGCCATTATAACTGCACAGTTTGCGAGACGCCCTCGTCGAAGCCGCTAGTCCAGAAGCCGTCCGATTTCTCCAAGCGACGCTGCCAACGACGTACTTCCACGATGACGTCAATGCGCAGGTACGTAAACCGCACATCGTCTCTTGAGAAGTACGTCGCTCTAAAACGCTCTATTGTTAATAAAGTTGTACCGTTCTCCCACAGGAGACCAGAAACATTTGGAACATATCGGGACTATGCTATTACATTTTGTCAAAGATATTGCGACAACTCTGGTTTCAACATCCAAACATGTTTTGCCTGCGTAAACAAGTTAGCCTCCAAAGTTGATCGTGCATGGCTGGTTTGTCAAGGGTTCCTACACTTTGGATGTGTCCATGCGTACACGTATGCGTACGAATATCTATTCGGAATATATGTCTGTTCTGCCTGCCTGCCTGACTGCCTGCCTGCCTGCCTGCCTGCCTGCCTGCCTGTGTATTTGTCTGTCGTATATATCCGAACGCCTGCTAGCGAACATAATTTTATCAACTGTAAATTGGACCGATGCCTTTCCAACGTAGATGCTCCTGTCATCGATGACGTTACCCGGAGACACTGCTGAAGATTTCGGCCGCGCGACCCTGGAGCAAGGCATGGACATTCTGCCTCGGACGCTCATGACCAGGGCCCTTGCGCAGAGTACCAAGTAAGACGCGAACTATGCTACACATGCATTTCGGAACACGAACATATGTTAATTGTGTTATTTACTGTGCTCTCCTTGCAAAAAATAACTCGTCATAAAATATATGTAGCCTATGTCGCAATGCCCCCTTGTTACGAAGTCACGTTGCAACGTTGCAAAGTGACGTGTTTTGTTTTCGTTATCTATCATATTTAATTGCATTTTGATATCACGCTGATTAGTTTGCGGACAAATCCGAAACACTACAAGGCCAACTTGTATACATAGCAGCAAAGCCATTAAGAATAGTTTGTCGTTAAAGTTTGAATATTAGTTCTCGTGGATTTACTTTTATTTGTCTTTTATTTGTCTTAGCTCATGCAGTTTTTTAGTTAGTGCAATCAAAGAGTAAACTTGTTCACTGTAGACACGACATGTAGTTGTACTGTATAGATAAAACTTACAAAAAGTGAGGTCTAATTTACGGCTACTGGGGTTAGCCACGGTATCCTTCGGCAACGCAACAGCGGACTCTAGAGCACGCAGACGTGCGTAACGACGGGTGAGTCACAAGACTGTTTGTCAATCACGTGGCGCCTGTACCAGGGTGCACGAGAAACAGAGACGATTCCCACACATCATTCACGCTACTACACCAAACAATCTGTGGCGATTGCCCCACCCTGGGCGACGACGCTGACATCCGACGACAGAGCGAGTGTTTTTTTATGTTTTGTTTTGTTTTGTTTTGTTTTCGTAGCACATGCTTACGGAATCCATAGCAACCCTCATTAACCTCCGGACCTCGGTTACATTATCAGACGATTCATAAATAAAGTGCATGTTAAATATGTGGCTAGTTTGTGGTGTCGCTACGTCTGCTACAGTGTTGTAAAGTGTATTTATGTACACATGCGACATAACTGGAAAACACACACACACCCGATAATTATACAAATAACAACAATATTTTAATGCAAACAAACGTCCACATTATATAGCCGTAATGCAAGTTATATCGTGAATGTGATCCGATATTTGGTAGACGCAATGCCTGAGGCCGCACATGTAAGACTTTGTCGTATGATCCGGTCGTGTTAGTTGGGCAGCCAACTAACCCCCCTTTCCCCTGATATAGTCCTATTGTTAATTATTCGTTTCTAGCATCTCACCCTTGAAACTGAAAAAAGTGAGAATATCTAAGATAAATATCACCAATTCGTGAAAATAAACTTATTGTCATATCTGCACAACCAGATAAGATATATATAAAAATAACGAACTGAAAACAAGATGGCGGCCTTATTAGTGTTAAACATGGTTGCCGACGATGCGATAGCCTACTATAGGCCTATCTCAACTTCAGCAACCAGATAACACAAACTGATGATTAAACTAACTTTCCCTGTGTTATCAGATGTGGAGAATTACATAGAATCATAATTCTTGAAAAACAAAATACAGTTGAAACAACATGTTGTCATGTTATTGTGCGCGTGCGCGCGCGCGCGCGTGCGCGTGCGTGTGAACTATACGAAAACGGGCATACCGCATAAATATATAAAATGTTATCCAGACACCACTATTTATTAGATAAGCATATTTTACTCGCCTTCGTCAAATGGCTTGTTAGTTTGCTGACCATTAGTCATCTTCGTCTTCATCGCACTGAACGCGTCTAGTCCTCTCATTTGGGCATGGAGCAGCAACATATTGTGCGTGCCATGTTGGAGCTGTTGCAGCTGCATCGTTGCGTGCTGCTTGACATCTAACATTGATATGTGCACTTTTTCAACTTGAGCAACCCTAGCAAGATGTCAGCAGGGAACGTAGTTGGATTGAGTGTACAGCCAATCGCACGCAGTAGGGTCTAGCACTGGCGGGTTGGGTCCAAGGAATGTAACCACACGGCAACTCGAAGATGGGCTCTAGCCACATGTACTTGGAAGGCTTCACATGTGGGAGGCAGTGAACATAGTTTTGGTGTGCTGACCATGCTTCTACCAACTTTGGTGCACTTCAGTCATTGAATGACATCTATGCAGACGATAATAGGCCAGGATGAAGTGTGTTGCTTGTTCCATGACATCCGAAGGTTGTGCGCAGGTGCTGCCCAACAAGTTCACCAGATCTAAGAACTTGCAGCCTTGCCAATGCCAAAGTATGACGCGACAGTATCACAACCTGTGAGACCGTGAGTAGCCAGTACGTCTGGGATGATGGAGTTGTGCTTTTTCTGCTGCTGCGTTGATGTGTAGGACAACTCGCCCACGAACTGGCGAAACCATCAGAACCCTGCACGATACAGTGCTCTAACAACAGAAATGATACACTGCCCTAATAAGAGAAATGCAACAAAAAGATGAATATATCTGTGTCATCACCCGCAACAACTAGATTGTTGCACACACACACACATCTTGTTCAGCCAGACGTTTTGACACTTCCATCTTGGGCGCATCCTTGAGATTGGATTTGGTTTTGGTATTCCTCATATTTCCATCTTGTTGACCCCTGGTCGTATGTCCTGCAGTGTTGTAATCGTTTCGCCAGTTCAGTGGCGAGCTATCCTGGCCACTAACGTTGAAGCAGAAAAACCGCTACATCGTCAAAGGTGTGCTGGCTGTGGCGGCCTTACAGGTTGTGATACTGTGGCGTTATACTTTGCCATTGGCAAGACTGCAGCTCTTATAGTTCTTAGATCTGGTGAAAAGCCCAAAGTTGGTAAAAGCAAAGCCAGCGCACCAAAACTATGTTCACTAATAATAAATAATAATAATATATTTTATTTGGTACAGCGCCAGATAAAAAAAATTTCGTGGCGCTTCACAACATATTAAAAATACATAAAATAGTGAAGGAATGCAAAATCAAGAAATAAATCTAATTAAGATACTACTAGTAATAAAAATTATTTAAAATAAGTACAGCAATAAAATAGTGTAGAATTATTAAATAAGGAAATAACTAAATAAATATATTAGCTGCTAGTAATAAGAATTATTATAAATTAATATAACACAATAATTATATAGCAATACAATAAATACTAATAAATAAATAAATGTATATGTATGATTAATAATAATAAATAATTTAGTAAAATATTTTTATAATAATATTTATTGGTAAAATAATGTTAACTATCATGAATAAGATTACTAGAATAGTCATAATTAAATTTCTATGTGAAACCTCTCAAGAAAATGTGACCAGGGCCCATCTTCGAGTTGCAATTTAGCTACGTTCCTTGGACCTAAGCCTGCCAGTGTTAGACCCTACTGCGCACGGTTTGCCGCAGGGGGAGGGGTCCGGTGCAGAGACAGATAAGTCTTAGTCCGCAGCGGTGCGGCTCAGCAGCTACAACATGGCATGTACAATACAGCTCCTGCCAGTATGGGCATGAATGCCTAAAAGAGAGGAGTATATTCGTTCAGTGTGAAAAATATGAGAACTGATGCTTAGAAAAGTAACAAGCAATTTGATGATGGTGAATAAAACATGCTTATCTAATAGATGGCGGTGTCCAAATGATCATTTCGTATATTTATGCGATATGCCCACTATCGTATAATTCCCATACACACACAATAATATGGTCACACGTTGTCTCAAGTGCATTCTTAAAAAGAAATTATGATTTGATGTGATTATTCACATCTGATAAAATAGGGAAAGTTAATTCATTCATAATTTTATATTATCTGTATTATTATAGTTGTATGTCGCATCGTCGGCAATAAATGTCAGCACGCATATGGCCGCCATCTTGTTTTCTATAATTACTGTTTTTTTTAATAATGGCGGCATCGGGTTTTTTTTGTGCGTGAAAACATATAAAAACACATTTTGATCTAGTTGCAAAAAATATGGTAATAAGTTGATTGTCACGATTCCGTGAAGGCCATCTTGGATTTTCTCACTTTTTTCACTTTCCCCAAGGGTAAGACATCCACACCCACCTGAATATCGTCATACATATGCTAGAGATGAATAATCAACATTAAGAAAAATTATATCAGACAAAAAGGGCTTCCCCATCGGCTGTCCAACTATGTAGCGGGGTCACCGCGCTGCGGCAGAGTTAGACTATTGCTCCTGTGTGATTAGTAGTTTCGTAATGTTTATATTCATTGGCGTTGTTGGCATTATCCGCTGACCGAAGTGTGAGTGCATTGGTAGTATTAGTAGGCCTCACTAACCCCGAGCCTTCTGGTGGATCGTAAACCTCATGTTTAACTGCCGCTTTGGTAGAAGCGAGGTGGCCATTGTATACAGTACAAATAGGAACGTTATTACCTGTGGTCGATATCAAGACACACAACTCATCTGGTAACAAATGCAAATCGACAAGGAAAAAGTTATCACAAATGTTCAGGCTTTGTCTCCATATTTATTTATGATTGCATAAATTCTTTTAAACAACATAAACATCCCAAGAAAACATTGCAAGCTAATGCATTATCGAGATTAATGTTTGAGTTCAAACAAATATATGACAAATAGTTAATAATTAATAAAACATATAAAAAGAATAACAATTTTAATTTTTACTTAAATAAACAATCAGAAGTTAGTTTGGAATGCGCTGTGGTTTCATCGAAGCGTGTTCTACATGGTCAATCAAGCGTGTTCTACATGGTCAATCAAGCGTGTTCTACATGGTCAATCAAGCGTGTTCTACATGGTCAATCAAGCGTGTTCTACATGGTCAATCAAGCGTGTTCTACATGGTCAATCAAGCGTGTTCTACATGGTCAATCAAGCGTGTTCTACATGGTCAATCAAGCGTGTTCTACATGGTCAATCAAGCGTGTTCTACATGGTCAATCAAGCGTGTTCTACATGGTCAATCAAGCGTGTTCTACATGGTCAATCAAGCGTGTTCTACATGGTCAATCAAGCGTGTTCTACATGGTCAATCAAGCGTGTTCTACATGGTCAATCAAGCAGGATAACAACAGAGTAGTATGACTATAAATGACACTGGAGTCTCAGCACCGCTGTAACATGTTTTATTGAAGTGACTAGGTAGGGACAAATACTTGCAGTCTTGCAAGAAACACGCTTTCCAGCAGCTCTGACTTAAAAACATGTTATGCACTAAAGTGATCAACAATTCAGAAAATAAAGTTTAACGTTTGTTGATATGTTTCCATGTGTGCGCATTATAAAACTACGGGCCTCAATCATGATATGTACATTACAAAAACTTTACTAAATAGTTCACACAATACTGTTTCTCTGGCAGAATCCGTCTGAATCTTGGCTTTCGTCTGAAGAAGCTGACTCGGTCTGACGGCGTCTACAACCTGGAGCTCATCAAGACAGAGACGTCCCAATCCAGCACGACAGACACCGTGGTACAAACATATTATGTTAAGCGCTGGATTAAGGGGCTCATACGACTGCTGTACTATTGGTCATGTTGCATTATTTTTGTTTTATTACCTTGTTAGTAAAATATTGGTGTACTCAGGTGAGCTTAATGTTAACAAGTATTCACGCTTTCAAAACGTTCCCTCAAAAACAAACATCGGGAGTACTCGTTGTCCCAATCAGCTCCGTTTGCGCAAATATTAGCCTTTCTACAACTGCAACTTGTGCGGTTGTATACGCGACTTCCTCTTGTTTGTTTCGCCAGGGTAACGCGACAGTGTGCGCCCATCGTGTTGTGATGGCTCTGCCGCCAGAGGCGCTGCAAAACATCCAATGGCAGCCGCTGGAGGAAGCCAGTTGGTTGAAGACAAACTTGCCCTCAGTGACCTGCGTTCCGACCACCAAAGTCTTCCTGGCTTTCCCCAAGAACGGCTCCACAGAAGAAGACACACATGGCCGTTCAAACAGCAGCAACAACACCAGCGCTGACACCACCAGTGCTGACAACACCACCGCCAGTACTCTGACAAGTGACGTTACGAAAGACGAAAGCGAAGCAACCGACGACGTAGGATTGACAACTTTGACACCCATCGAGGAAATAAGCAGCGCCAACACCACCACCACCGCGGTGAACACCACCA